>CACVBM020001708.1:0-23016 GCA_902728155.2 Microthlaspi erraticum | reverse complement strand
AACATGAGTGAAACGGTCTCAATCCAAGGGAGGAACATCAAATGGACCAAATTTGGGAACCGGAAGAGGTAAGGAGTCCGAAATGTACCTCTGTGCCTCCACATTGTGGAAACTCACTTGTAGTGTATAAGATGAACTAGATGGACCCATACTTACCAAAACATGGATTAATAGCTTCTACACATGACTATGAGGACAAACATGAGTGAAACGGTCTCAATCCAAGGGAGGAACATCAAATGGACCAAATTTGGGAACCGGAAGAGGTAAGGAGTCCGAAATGTACCTCTGTGCCTCCACATTGTGGAAACTCACTTGTAGTGTATAAGATGAACTAGATGGACCCATACTTACCAAAACATGGATTAATAGCTTCTACACATGACTATGAGGACAAACATGAGTGAAACGGTCTCAATCCAAGGGAGGAACATCAAATGGACCAAATTTGGGAACCGGAAGAGGTAAGGAGTCCGAAATGTACCTCTGTGCCTCCACATTGTGGAAACTCACTTGTAGTGTATAAGATGAACTAGATGGACCCATACTTACCAAAACATGGATTAATAGCTTCTACACATGACTATGAGGACAAACATGAGTGAAACGGTCTCAATCCAAGGGAGGAACATCAAATGGACCAAATTTGGGAACCGGAAGAGGTAAGGAGTCCGAAATGTACCTCTGTGCCTCCACATTGTGGAAACTCACTTGTAGTGTATAAGATGAACTAGATGGACCCATACTTACCAAAACATGGATTAATAGCTTCTACACATGACTATGAGGACAAACATGAGTGAAACGGTCTCAATCCAAGGGAGGAACATCAAATGGACCAAATTTGGGAACCGGAAGAGGTAAGGAGTCCGAAATGTACCTCTGTGCCTCCACATTGTGGAAACTCACTTGTAGTGTATAAGATGAACTAGATGGACCCATACTTACCAAAACATGGATTAATAGCTTCTACACATGACTATGAGGACAAACATGAGTGAAACGGTCTCAATCCAAGGGAGGAACATCAAATGGACCAAATTTGGGAACCGGAAGAGGTAAGGAGTCCGAAATGTACCTCTGTGCCTCCACATTGTGGAAACTCACTTGTAGTGTATAAGATGAACTAGATGGACCCATACTTACCAAAACATGGATTAATAGCTTCTACACATGACTATGAGGACAAACATGAGTGAAACGGTCTCAATCCAAGGGAGGAACATCAAATGGACCAAATTTGGGAACCGGAAGAGGTAAGGAGTCCGAAATGTACCTCTGTGCCTCCACATTGTGGAAACTCACTTGTAGTGTATAAGATGAACTAGATGGACCCATACTTACCAAAACATGGATTAATAGCTTCTACACATGACTATGAGGACAAACATGAGTGAAACGGTCTCAATCCAAGGGAGGAACATCAAATGGACCAAATTTGGGAACCGGAAGAGGTAAGGAGTCCGAAATGTACCTCTGTGCCTCCACATTGTGGAAACTCACTTGTAGTGTATAAGATGAACTAGATGGACCCATACTTACCAAAACATGGATTAATAGCTTCTACACATGACTATGAGGACAAACATGAGTGAAACGGTCTCAATCCAAGGGAGGAACATCAAATGGACCAAATTTGGGAACCGGAAGAGGTAAGGAGTCCGAAATGTACCTCTGTGCCTCCACATTGTGGAAACTCACTTGTAGTGTATAAGATGAACTAGATGGACCCATACTTACCAAAACATGGATTAATAGCTTCTACACATGACTATGAGGACAAACATGAGTGAAACGGTCTCAATCCAAGGGAGGAACATCAAATGGACCAAATTTGGGAACCGGAAGAGGTAAGGAGTCCGAAATGTACCTCTGTGCCTCCACATTGTGGAAACTCACTTGTAGTGTATAAGATGAACTAGATGGACCCATACTTACCAAAACATGGATTAATAGCTTCTACACATGACTATGAGGACAAACATGAGTGAAACGGTCTCAATCCAAGGGAGGAACATCAAATGGACCAAATTTGGGAACCGGAAGAGGTAAGGAGTCCGAAATGTACCTCTGTGCCTCCACATTGTGGAAACTCACTTGTAGTGTATAAGATGAACTAGATGGACCCATACTTACCAAAACATGGATTAATAGCTTCTACACATGACTATGAGGACAAACATGAGTGAAACGGTCTCAATCCAAGGGAGGAACATCAAATGGACCAAATTTGGGAACCGGAAGAGGTAAGGAGTCCGAAATGTACCTCTGTGCCTCCACATTGTGGAAACTCACTTGTAGTGTATAAGATGAACTAGATGGACCCATACTTACCAAAACATGGATTAATAGCTTCTACACATGACTATGAGGACAAACATGAGTGAAACGGTCTCAATCCAAGGGAGGAACATCAAATGGACCAAATTTGGGAACCGGAAGAGGTAAGGAGTCCGAAATGTACCTCTGTGCCTCCACATTGTGGAAACTCACTTGTAGTGTATAAGATGAACTAGATGGACCCATACTTACCAAAACATGGATTAATAGCTTCTACACATGACTATGAGGACAAACATGAGTGAAACGGTCTCAATCCAAGGGAGGAACATCAAATGGACCAAATTTGGGAACCGGAAGAGGTAAGGAGTCCGAAATGTACCTCTGTGCCTCCACATTGTGGAAACTCACTTGTAGTGTATAAGATGAACTAGATGGACCCATACTTACCAAAACATGGATTAATAGCTTCTACACATGACTATGAGGACAAACATGAGTGAAACGGTCTCAATCCAAGGGAGGAACATCAAATGGACCAAATTTGGGAACCGGAAGAGGTAAGGAGTCCGAAATGTACCTCTGTGCCTCCACATTGTGGAAACTCACTTGTAGTGTATAAGATGAACTAGATGGACCCATACTTACCAAAACATGGATTAATAGCTTCTACACATGACTATGAGGACAAACATGAGTGAAACGGTCTCAATCCAAGGGAGGAACATCAAATGGACCAAATTTGGGAACCGGAAGAGGTAAGGAGTCCGAAATGTACCTCTGTGCCTCCACATTGTGGAAACTCACTTGTAGTGTATAAGATGAACTAGATGGACCCATACTTACCAAAACATGGATTAATAGCTTCTACACATGACTATGAGGACAAACATGAGTGAAACGGTCTCAATCCAAGGGAGGAACATCAAATGGACCAAATTTGGGAACCGGAAGAGGTAAGGAGTCCGAAATGTACCTCTGTGCCTCCACATTGTGGAAACTCACTTGTAGTGTATAAGATGAACTAGATGGACCCATACTTACCAAAACATGGATTAATAGCTTCTACACATGACTATGAGGACAAACATGAGTGAAACGGTCTCAATCCAAGGGAGGAACATCAAATGGACCAAATTTGGGAACCGGAAGAGGTAAGGAGTCCGAAATGTACCTCTGTGCCTCCACATTGTGGAAACTCACTTGTAGTGTATAAGATGAACTAGATGGACCCATACTTACCAAAACATGGATTAATAGCTTCTACACATGACTATGAGGACAAACATGAGTGAAACGGTCTCAATCCAAGGGAGGAACATCAAATGGACCAAATTTGGGAACCGGAAGAGGTAAGGAGTCCGAAATGTACCTCTGTGCCTCCACATTGTGGAAACTCACTTGTAGTGTATAAGATGAACTAGATGGACCCATACTTACCAAAACATGGATTAATAGCTTCTACACATGACTATGAGGACAAACATGAGTGAAACGGTCTCAATCCAAGGGAGGAACATCAAATGGACCAAATTTGGGAACCGGAAGAGGTAAGGAGTCCGAAATGTACCTCTGTGCCTCCACATTGTGGAAACTCACTTGTAGTGTATAAGATGAACTAGATGGACCCATACTTACCAAAACATGGATTAATAGCTTCTACACATGACTATGAGGACAAACATGAGTGAAACGGTCTCAATCCAAGGGAGGAACATCAAATGGACCAAATTTGGGAACCGGAAGAGGTAAGGAGTCCGAAATGTACCTCTGTGCCTCCACATTGTGGAAACTCACTTGTAGTGTATAAGATGAACTAGATGGACCCATACTTACCAAAACATGGATTAATAGCTTCTACACATGACTATGAGGACAAACATGAGTGAAACGGTCTCAATCCAAGGGAGGAACATCAAATGGACCAAATTTGGGAACCGGAAGAGGTAAGGAGTCCGAAATGTACCTCTGTGCCTCCACATTGTGGAAACTCACTTGTAGTGTATAAGATGAACTAGATGGACCCATACTTACCAAAACATGGATTAATAGCTTCTACACATGACTATGAGGACAAACATGAGTGAAACGGTCTCAATCCAAGGGAGGAACATCAAATGGACCAAATTTGGGAACCGGAAGAGGTAAGGAGTCCGAAATGTACCTCTGTGCCTCCACATTGTGGAAACTCACTTGTAGTGTATAAGATGAACTAGATGGACCCATACTTACCAAAACATGGATTAATAGCTTCTACACATGACTATGAGGACAAACATGAGTGAAACGGTCTCAATCCAAGGGAGGAACATCAAATGGACCAAATTTGGGAACCGGAAGAGGTAAGGAGTCCGAAATGTACCTCTGTGCCTCCACATTGTGGAAACTCACTTGTAGTGTATAAGATGAACTAGATGGACCCATACTTACCAAAACATGGATTAATAGCTTCTACACATGACTATGAGGACAAACATGAGTGAAACGGTCTCAATCCAAGGGAGGAACATCAAATGGACCAAATTTGGGAACCGGAAGAGGTAAGGAGTCCGAAATGTACCTCTGTGCCTCCACATTGTGGAAACTCACTTGTAGTGTATAAGATGAACTAGATGGACCCATACTTACCAAAACATGGATTAATAGCTTCTACACATGACTATGAGGACAAACATGAGTGAAACGGTCTCAATCCAAGGGAGGAACATCAAATGGACCAAATTTGGGAACCGGAAGAGGTAAGGAGTCCGAAATGTACCTCTGTGCCTCCACATTGTGGAAACTCACTTGTAGTGTATAAGATGAACTAGATGGACCCATACTTACCAAAACATGGATTAATAGCTTCTACACATGACTATGAGGACAAACATGAGTGAAACGGTCTCAATCCAAGGGAGGAACATCAAATGGACCAAATTTGGGAACCGGAAGAGGTAAGGAGTCCGAAATGTACCTCTGTGACTCCAGATTGTGGAAACTCACTTGTAGTGTATAAGATGAACTAGATGGACCCATACTTACCCAAACATGGATTAATAGTTCTACACATGACTATGAGGACAAACATGAGTGAAACGGTCTCAATCCAAGGGAGGAACATCAAATGGACCAAATTTGGGAACCGGAAGAGGTAAGGAGTCCGAAATGTACCTCTGTGACTCCACATTGAGGAAACTCACTTGTAGTGTATAAGATGAACTAGATGGACCCATACTTACCCAAACATGGATTAATAGCTTCTCCACATACTATGAGGACAAACATGAGTGAAACGGTCTCAATCCAAGGGAGGAACATCAAATGGACCAAATTTGGGAACCGGAAGAGGTAAGGAGTCCGAAATGTACCTCTGTGACTCCACATTGTGGAAACTCACTTGTAGTGTATAAGATGAACTAGATGGACCCATACTTACCCAAACATGGATTAATAGGTTCTCCACATTACTATGAGGACAAACATGAGTGAAACGGTCTCAATCCAAGGGAGGAACATCAAATGGACCAAATTTGGGAACCGGAAGAGGTAAGGAGTCCGAAATGTACCTCTGTGACTCCACATTGTGGAAACTCACTTGTAGTGTATAAGATGAACTAGATGGACCCATACTTACCCAAACATGGATTAATAGGTTCTCACATGACTATGAGGACAAACATGAGTGAAACGGTCTCAATCCAAGGGAGGAACATCAAATGGACCAAATTTGGGAACCGGAAGAGGTAAGGAGTCCGAAATGTACCTCTGTGACTCCACATTGTGGAAACTCACTTGTAGTGTATAAGATGAACTAGATGGACCCATACTTACCCAAACATGGATTAATAGTTCTCACATACTATGAGGACAAACATGAGTGAAACGGTCTCAATCCAAGGGAGGAACATCAAATGGACCAAATTTGGGAACCGGAAGAGGTAAGGAGTCCGAAATGTACCTCTGTGACTCCACATTGTGGAAACTCACTTGTAGTGTATAAGATGAACTAGATGGACCCATACTTACCCAAACATGGATTAATAGTTCTCCACATACTATGAGGACAAACATGAGTGAAACGGTCTCAATCCAAGGGAGGAACATCAAATGGACCAAATTTGGGAACCGGAAGAGGTAAGGAGTCCGAAATGTACCTCTGTGACTCCACATTGTGGAAACTCACTTGTAGTGTATAAGATGAACTAGATGGACCCATACTTACCCAAACATGGATTAATAGGTTCTACACATTACTATGAGGACAAACATGAGTGAAACGGTCTCAATCCAAGGGAGGAACATCAAATGGACCAAATTTGGGAACCGGAAGAGGTAAGGAGTCCGAAATGTACCTCTGTGACTCCACATTGTGGAAACTCACTTGTAGTGTATAAGATGAACTAGATGGACCCATACTTACCCAAACATGGATTAATAGGTTCTCCACATGACTATGAGGACAAACATGAGTGAAACGGTCTCAATCCAAGGGAGGAACATCAAATGGACCAAATTTGGGAACCGGAAGAGGTAAGGAGTCCGAAATGTACCTCTGTGACTCCACATTGTGGAAACTCACTTGTAGTGTATAAGATGAACTAGATGGACCCATACTTACCCAAACATGGATTAATAGGTTCTCCACATTACTATGAGGACAAACATGAGTGAAACGGTCTCAATCCAAGGGAGGAACATCAAATGGACCAAATTTGGGAACCGGAAGAGGTAAGGAGTCCGAAATGTACCTCTGTGACTCCACATTGTGGAAACTCACTTGTAGTGTATAAGATGAACTAGATGGACCCATACTTACCCAAACATGGATTAATAGGTTCTCCACATGACTATGAGGACAAACATGAGTGAAACGGTCTCAATCCAAGGGAGGAACATCAAATGGACCAAATTTGGGAACCGGAAGAGGTAAGGAGTCCGAAATGTACCTCTGTGACTCCACATTGTGGAAACTCACTTGTAGTGTATAAGATGAACTAGATGGACCCATACTTACCCAAACATGGATTAATAGGTTCTCCACATTACTATGAGGACAAACATGAGTGAAACGGTCTCAATCCAAGGGAGGAACATCAAATGGACCAAATTTGGGAACCGGAAGAGGTAAGGAGTCCGAAATGTACCTCTGTGACTCCACATTGTGGAAACTCACTTGTAGTGTATAAGATGAACTAGATGGACCCATACTTACCCAAACATGGATTAATAGGTTCTCCACATGACTATGAGGACAAACATGAGTGAAACGGTCTCAATCCAAGGGAGGAACATCAAATGGACCAAATTTGGGAACCGGAAGAGGTAAGGAGTCCGAAATGTACCTCTGTGACTCCACATTGTGGAAACTCACTTGTAGTGTATAAGATGAACTAGATGGACCCATACTTACCCAAACATGGATTAATAGGTTCTCCACATGACTATGAGGACAAACATGAGTGAAACGGTCTCAATCCAAGGGAGGAACATCAAATGGACCAAATTTGGGAACCGGAAGAGGTAAGGAGTCCGAAATGTACCTCTGTGACTCCACATTGTGGAAACTCACTTGTAGTGTATAAGATGAACTAGATGGACCCATACTTAATAGGACAAACATGAGTGAGTGAAACGGTCTCAATCCAAGGGAGGAACATCAAATGGACCAAATTTGGGAACCGGAAGAGGTAAGGAGTCCGAAATGTACCTCTGTGACTCCACATTGTGGAAACTCACTTGTAGTGTATAAGATGAACTAGATGGACCCATACTTACCCAAACATGGATTAATAGGTTCTCCACATTACTATGAGGACAAACATGAGTGAAACGGTCTCAATCCAAGGGAGGAACATCAAATGGACCAAATTTGGGAACCGGAAGAGGTAAGGAGTCCGAAATGTACCTCTGTGACTCCACATTGGAAACTCACTTGTAGTGTATAAGATGAACTAGATGGACCCATACTTACCCAAACATGGATTAATAGGTTCTCCACATGACTATGAGGACAAACATGAGTGAAACGGTCTCAATCCAAGGGAGGAACATCAAATGGACCAAATTTGGGAACCGGAAGAGGTAAGGAGTCCGAAATGTACCTCTGTGACTCCACATTGTGGAAACTCACTTGTAGTGTATAAGATGAACTAGATGGACCCATACTTACCCAAACATGGATTAATAGGTTCTCCACATTACTATGAGGACAAACATGAGTGAAACGGTCTCAATCCAAGGGAGGAACATCAAATGGACCAAATTTGGGAACCGGAAGAGGTAAGGAGTCCGAAATGTACCTCTGTGCCTCCACATTGTGGAAACTCACTTGTAGTGTATAAGATGAACTAGATGGACCCATACTTACCCAAACATGGATTAATAGGTTCTCCACATTACTATGAGGACAAACATGAGTGAAACGGTCTCAATCCAAGGGAGGAACATCAAATGGACCAAATTTGGGAACCGGAAGAGGTAAGGAGTCCGAAATGTACCTCTGTGCCTCCACATTGTGGAAACTCACTTGTAGTGTATAAGATGAACTAGATGGACCCATACTTACCCAAACATGGATTAATAGGTTCTCCACATTACTATGAGGACAAACATGAGTGAAACGGTCTCAATCCAAGGGAGGAACATCAAATGGACCAAATTTGGGAACCGGAAGAGGTAAGGAGTCCGAAATGTACCTCTGTGACTCCACATTGTGGAAACTCACTTGTAGTGTATAAGATGAACTAGATGGACCCATACTTACCCAAACATGGATTAATAGGTTCTCCACATTACTATGAGGACAAACATGAGTGAAACGGTCTCAATCCAAGGGAGGAACATCAAATGGACCAAATTTGGGAACCGGAAGAGGTAAGGAGTCCGAAATGTACCTCTGTGCCTCCACATTGTGGAAACTCACTTGTAGTGTATAAGATGAACTAGATGGACCCATACTTACCCAAACATGGATTAATAGGTTCTCCACATTACTATGAGGACAAACATGAGTGAAACGGTCTCAATCCAAGGGAGGAACATCAAATGGACCAAATTTGGGAACCGGAAGAGGTAAGGAGTCCGAAATGTACCTCTGTGCCTCCACATTGTGGAAACTCACTTGTAGTGTATAAGATGAACTAGATGGACCCATACTTACCCAAACATGGATTAATAGGTTCTCCACATTACTATGAGGACAAACATGAGTGAAACGGTCTCAATCCAAGGGAGGAACATCAAATGGACCAAATTTGGGAACCGGAAGAGGTAAGGAGTCCGAAATGTACCTCTGTGACTCCACATTGTGGAAACTCACTTGTAGTGTATAAGATGAACTAGATGGACCCATACTTACCCAAACATGGATTAATAGGTTCTCCACATTACTATGAGGACAAACATGAGTGAAACGGTCTCAATCCAAGGGAGGAACATCAAATGGACCAAATTTGGGAACCGGAAGAGGTAAGGAGTCCGAAATGTACCTCTGTGACTCCACATTGTGGAAACTCACTTGTAGTGTATAAGATGAACTAGATGGACCCATACTTACCCAAACATGGATTAATAGGTTCTCCACATTACTATGAGGACAAACATGAGTGAAACGGTCTCAATCCAAGGGAGGAACATCAAATGGACCAAATTTGGGAACCGGAAGAGGTAAGGAGTCCGAAATGTACCTCTGTGACTCCACATTGTGGAAACTCACTTGTAGTGTATAAGATGAACTAGATGGACCCATACTTACCCAAACATGGATTAATAGGTTCTCCACATTACTATGAGGACAAACATGAGTGAAACGGTCTCAATCCAAGGGAGGAACATCAAATGGACCAAATTTGGGAACCGGAAGAGGTAAGGAGTCCGAAATGTACCTCTGTGACTCCACATTGTGGAAACTCACTTGTAGTGTATAAGATGAACTAGATGGACCCATACTTACCCAAACATGGATTAATAGGTTCTCCACATTACTATGAGGACAAACATGAGTGAAACGGTCTCAATCCAAGGGAGGAACATCAAATGGACCAAATTTGGGAACCGGAAGAGGTAAGGAGTCCGAAATGTACCTCTGTGACTCCACATTGTGGAAACTCACTTGTAGTGTATAAGATGAACTAGATGGACCCATACTTACCCAAACATGGATTAATAGGTTCTCCACATTACTATGAGGACAAACATGAGTGAAACGGTCTCAATCCAAGGGAGGAACATCAAATGGACCAAATTTGGGAACCGGAAGAGGTAAGGAGTCCGAAATGTACCTCTGTGCCTCCACATTGTGGAAACTCACTTGTAGTGTATAAGATGAACTAGATGGACCCATACTTACCCAAACATGGATTAATAGGTTCTCCACATACTATGAGGACAAACATGAGTGAAACGGTCTCAATCCAAGGGAGGAACATCAAATGGACCAAATTTGGGAACCGGAAGAGGTAAGGAGTCCGAAATGTACCTCTGTGACTCCACATTGTGGAAACTCACTTGTAGTGTATAAGATGAACTAGATGGACCCATACTTACCCAAACATGGATTAATAGGTTCTCCACATTACTATGAGGACAAACATGAGTGAAACGGTCTCAATCCAAGGGAGGAACATCAAATGGACCAAATTTGGGAACCGGAAGAGGTAAGGAGTCCGAAATGTACCTCTGTGACTCCACATTGTGGAAACTCACTTGTAGTGTATAAGATGAACTAGATGGACCCATACTTACCCAAACATGGATTAATAGGTTCTCCACATTACTATGAGGACAAACATGAGTGAAACGGTCTCAATCCAAGGGAGGAACATCAAATGGACCAAATTTGGGAACCGGAAGAGGTAAGGAGTCCGAAATGTACCTCTGTGCCTCCACATTGTGGAAACTCACTTGTAGTGTATAAGATGAACTAGATGGACCCATACTTACCCAAACATGGATTAATAGGTTCTCCACATTACTATGAGGACAAACATGAGTGAAACGGTCTCAATCCAAGGGAGGAACATCAAATGGACCAAATTTGGGAACCGGAAGAGGTAAGGAGTCCGAAATGTACCTCTGTGACTCCACATTGTGGAAACTCACTTGTAGTGTATAAGATGAACTAGATGGACCCATACTTACCCAAACATGGATTAATAGGTTCTCCACATGACTATGAGGACAAACATGAGTGAAACGGTCTCAATCCAAGGGAGGAACATCAAATGGACCAAATTTGGGAACCGGAAGAGGTAAGGAGTCCGAAATGTACCTCTGTGACTCCACATTGTGGAAACTCACTTGTAGTGTATAAGATGAACTAGATGGACCCATACTTACCCAAACATGGATTAATAGGTTCTCCACATTACTATGAGGACAAACATGAGTGAAACGGTCTCAATCCAAGGGAGGAACATCAAATGGACCAAATTTGGGAACCGGAAGAGGTAAGGAGTCCGAAATGTACCTCTGTGACTCCACATTGTGGAAACTCACTTGTAGTGTATAAGATGAACTAGATGGACCCATACTTACCCAAACATGGATTAATAGGTTCTCCACATTACTATGAGGACAAACATGAGTGAAACGGTCTCAATCCAAGGGAGGAACATCAAATGGACCAAATTTGGGAACCGGAAGAGGTAAGGAGTCCGAAATGTACCTCTGTGACTCCACATTGAGGAAACTCACTTGTAGTGTATAAGATGAACTAGATGGACCCATACTTACCCAAACATGGATTAATAGGTTCTCCACATTACTATGAGGACAAACATGAGTGAAACGGTCTCAATCCAAGGGAGGAACATCAAATGGACCAAATTTGGGAACCGGAAGAGGTAAGGAGTCCGAAATGTACCTCTGTGACTCCACATTGTGGAAACTCACTTGTAGTGTATAAGATGAACTAGATGGACCCATACTTACCCAAACATGGATTAATAGGTTTCCACATTACTATGAGGACAAACATGAGTGAAACGGTCTCAATCCAAGGGAGGAACATCAAATGGACCAAATTTGGGAACCGGAAGAGGTAAGGAGTCCGAAATGTACCTCTGTGACTCCACATTGAGGAAACTCACTTGTAGTGTATAAGATGAACTAGATGGACCCATACTTACCCAAACATGGATTAATAGGTTCTCCACATTACTATGAGGACAAACATGAGTGAAACGGTCTCAATCCAAGGGAGGAACATCAAATGGACCAAATTTGGGAACCGGAAGAGGTAAGGAGTCCGAAATGTACCTCTGTGACTCCACATTGAGGAAACTCACTTGTAGTGTATAAGATGAACTAGATGGACCCATACTTACCCAAACATGGATTAATAGGTTCTCCACATTACTATGAGGACAAACATGAGTGAAACGGTCTCAATCCAAGGGAGGAACATCAAATGGACCAAATTTGGGAACCGGAAGAGGTAAGGAGTCCGAAATGTACCTCTGTGACTCCACATTGAGGAAACTCACTTGTAGTGTATAAGATGAACTAGATGGACCCATACTTACCCAAACATGGATTAATAGGTTCTCCACATTACTATGAGGACAAACATGAGTGAAACGGTCTCAATCCAAGGGAGGAACATCAAATGGACCAAATTTGGGAACCGGAAGAGGTAAGGAGTCCGAAATGTACCTCTGTGACTCCACATTGTGGAAACTCACTTGTAGTGTATAAGATGAACTAGATGGACCCATACTTACCCAAACATGGATTAATAGGTTCTCCACATTACTATGAGGACAAACATGAGTGAAACGGTCTCAATCCAAGGGAGGAACATCAAATGGACCAAATTTGGGAACCGGAAGAGGTAAGGAGTCCGAAATGTACCTCTGTGACTCCACATTGTGGAAACTCACTTGTAGTGTATAAGATGAACTAGATGGACCCATACTTACCCAAACATGGATTAATAGGTTCTCCACATTACTATGAGGACAAACATGAGTGAAACGGTCTCAATCCAAGGGAGGAACATCAAATGGACCAAATTTGGGAACCGGAAGAGGTAAGGAGTCC
The DNA here is from genome assembly GCA_902728155.2 of Microthlaspi erraticum. Lineage (NCBI taxonomy): Eukaryota > Viridiplantae > Streptophyta > Magnoliopsida > Brassicales > Brassicaceae > Microthlaspi > Microthlaspi erraticum. The sequence goes on along the minus strand of CACVBM020001708.1, from coordinate 9,714 downwards.
GAAATGTACCTCTGTGACTCCACATTGAGGAAACTCACTTGTAGTGTATAAGATGAACTAGATGGACCCATACTTACCCAAACATGGATTAATAGGTTCTCCACATTACTATGAGGACAAACATGAGTGAAACGGTCTCAATCCAAGGGAGGAACATCAAATGGACCAAATTTGGGAACCGGAAGAGGTAAGGAGTCCGAAATGTACCTCTGTGACTCCACATTGTGGAAACTCACTTGTAGTGTATAAGATGAACTAGATGGACCCATACTTACCCAAACATGGATTAATAGGTTCTCCACATTACTATGAGGACAAACATGAGTGAAACGGTCTCAATCCAAGGGAGGAACATCAAATGGACCAAATTTGGGAACCGGAAGAGGTAAGGAGTCCGAAATGTACCTCTGTGACTCCACATTGTGGAAACTCACTTGTAGTGTATAAGATGAACTAGATGGACCCATACTTACCCAAACATGGATTAATAGGTTCTCCACATTACTATGAGGACAAACATGAGTGAAACGGTCTCAATCCAAGGGAGGAACATCAAATGGACCAAATTTGGGAACCGGAAGAGGTAAGGAGTCCGAAATGTACCTCTGTGACTCCACATTGAGGAAACTCACTTGTAGTGTATAAGATGAACTAGATGGACCCATACTTACCCAAACATGGATTAATAGGTTCTCCACATTACTATGAGGACAAACATGAGTGAAACGGTCTCAATCCAAGGGAGGAACATCAAATGGACCAAATTTGGGAACCGGAAGAGGTAAGGAGTCCGAAATGTACCTCTGTGACTCCACATTGTGGAAACTCACTTGTAGTGTATAAGATGAACTAGATGGACCCATACTTACCCAAACATGGATTAATAGGTTCTCCACATTACTATGAGGACAAACATGAGTGAAACGGTCTCAATCCAAGGGAGGAACATCAAATGGACCAAATTTGGGAACCGGAAGAGGTAAGGAGTCCGAAATGTACCTCTGTGACTCCACATTGTGGAAACTCACTTGTAGTGTATAAGATGAACTAGATGGACCCATACTTACCCAAACATGGATTAATAGGTTCTCCACATTACTATGAGGACAAACATGAGTGAAACGGTCTCAATCCAAGGGAGGAACATCAAATGGACCAAATTTGGGAACCGGAAGAGGTAAGGAGTCCGAAATGTACCTCTGTGACTCCACATTGTGGAAACTCACTTGTAGTGTATAAGATGAACTAGATGGACCCATACTTACCCAAACATGGATTAATAGGTTCTCCACATTACTATGAGGACAAACATGAGTGAAACGGTCTCAATCCAAGGGAGGAACATCAAATGGACCAAATTTGGGAACCGGAAGAGGTAAGGAGTCCGAAATGTACCTCTGTGACTCCACATTGTGGAAACTCACTTGTAGTGTATAAGATGAACTAGATGGACCCATACTTACCCAAACATGGATTAATAGGTTCTCCACATTACTATGAGGACAAACATGAGTGAAACGGTCTCAATCCAAGGGAGGAACATCAAATGGACCAAATTTGGGAACCGGAAGAGGTAAGGAGTCCGAAATGTACCTCTGTGACTCCACATTGAGGAAACTCACTTGTAGTGTATAAGATGAACTAGATGGACCCATACTTACCCAAACATGGATTAATAGGTTCTCCACATTACTATGAGGACAAACATGAGTGAAACGGTCTCAATCCAAGGGAGGAACATCAAATGGACCAAATTTGGGAACCGGAAGAGGTAAGGAGTCCGAAATGTACCTCTGTGACTCCACATTGTGGAAACTCACTTGTAGTGTATAAGATGAACTAGATGGACCCATACTTACCCAAACATGGATTAATAGGTTCTCCACATTACTATGAGGACAAACATGAGTGAAACGGTCTCAATCCAAGGGAGGAACATCAAATGGACCAAATTTGGGAACCGGAAGAGGTAAGGAGTCCGAAATGTACCTCTGTGACTCCACATTGAGGAAACTCACTTGTAGTGTATAAGATGAACTAGATGGACCCATACTTACCCAAACATGGATTAATAGGTTCTCCACATTACTATGAGGACAAACATGAGTGAAACGGTCTCAATCCAAGGGAGGAACATCAAATGGACCAAATTTGGGAACCGGAAGAGGTAAGGAGTCCGAAATGTACCTCTGTGACTCCACATTGTGGAAACTCACTTGTAGTGTATAAGATGAACTAGATGGACCCATACTTACCCAAACATGGATTAATAGGTTTCCACATTACTATGAGGACAAACATGAGTGAAACGGTCTCAATCCAAGGGAGGAACATCAAATGGACCAAATTTGGGAACCGGAAGAGGTAAGGAGTCCGAAATGTACCTCTGTGACTCCACATTGTGGAAACTCACTTGTAGTGTATAAGATGAACTAGATGGACCCATACTTACCCAAACATGGATTAATAGGTTCTCCACATTACTATGAGGACAAACATGAGTGAAACGGTCTCAATCCAAGGGAGGAACATCAAATGGACCAAATTTGGGAACCGGAAGAGGTAAGGAGTCCGAAATGTACCTCTGTGACTCCACATTGTGGAAACTCACTTGTAGTGTATAAGATGAACTAGATGGACCCATACTTACCCAAACATGGATTAATAGGTTCTCCACATACTATGAGGACAAACATGAGTGAAACGGTCTCAATCCAAGGGAGGAACATCAAATGGACCAAATTTGGGAACCGGAAGAGGTAAGGAGTCCGAAATGTACCTCTGTGACTCCACATTGTGGAAACTCACTTGTAGTGTATAAGATGAACTAGATGGACCCATACTTACCCAAACATGGATTAATAGGTTCTCCACATTACTATGAGGACAAACATGAGTGAAACGGTCTCAATCCAAGGGAGGAACATCAAATGGACCAAATTTGGGAACCGGAAGAGGTAAGGAGTCCGAAATGTACCTCTGTGACTCCACATTGTGGAAACTCACTTGTAGTGTATAAGATGAACTAGATGGACCCATACTTACCCAAACATGGATTAATAGGTTCTCCACATACTATGAGGACAAACATGAGTGAAACGGTCTCAATCCAAGGGAGGAACATCAAATGGACCAAATTTGGGAACCGGAAGAGGTAAGGAGTCCGAAATGTACCTCTGTGACTCCACATTGTGGAAACTCACTTGTAGTGTATAAGATGAACTAGATGGACCCATACTTACCCAAACATGGATTAATAGGTTCTCCACATTACTATGAGGACAAACATGAGTGAAACGGTCTCAATCCAAGGGAGGAACATCAAATGGACCAAATTTGGGAACCGGAAGAGGTAAGGAGTCCGAAATGTACCTCTGTGACTCCACATTGTGGAAACTCACTTGTAGTGTATAAGATGAACTAGATGGACCCATACTTACCCAAACATGGATTAATAGGTTCTCCACATTACTATGAGGACAAACATGAGTGAAACGGTCTCAATCCAAGGGAGGAACATCAAATGGACCAAATTTGGGAACCGGAAGAGGTAAGGAGTCCGAAATGTACCTCTGTGACTCCACATTGTGGAAACTCACTTGTAGTGTATAAGATGAACTAGATGGACCCATACTTACCCAAACATGGATTAATAGGTTCTCCACATTACTATGAGGACAAACATGAGTGAAACGGTCTCAATCCAAGGGAGGAACATCAAATGGACCAAATTTGGGAACCGGAAGAGGTAAGGAGTCCGAAATGTACCTCTGTGACTCCACATTGTGGAAACTCACTTGTAGTGTATAAGATGAACTAGATGGACCCATACTTACCCAAACATGGATTAATAGGTTCTCCACATGACTATGAGGACAAACATGAGTGAAACGGTCTCAATCCAAGGGAGGAACATCAAATGGACCAAATTTGGGAACCGGAAGAGGTAAGGAGTCCGAAATGTACCTCTGTGACTCCACATTGTGGAAACTCACTTGTAGTGTATAAGATGAACTAGATGGACCCATACTTACCCAAACATGGATTAATAGGTTCTCCACATACTATGAGGACAAACATGAGTGAAACGGTCTCAATCCAAGGGAGGAACATCAAATGGACCAAATTTGGGAACCGGAAGAGGTAAGGAGTCCGAAATGTACCTCTGTGACTCCACATTGTGGAAACTCACTTGTAGTGTATAAGATGAACTAGATGGACCCATACTTACCCAAACATGGATTAATAGGTTCTCCACATTACTATGAGGACAAACATGAGTGAAACGGTCTCAATCCAAGGGAGGAACATCAAATGGACCAAATTTGGGAACCGGAAGAGGTAAGGAGTCCGAAATGTACCTCTGTGACTCCACATTGTGGAAACTCACTTGTAGTGTATAAGATGAACTAGATGGACCCATACTTACCCAAACATGGATTAATAGGTTCTCCACATGACTATGAGGACAAACATGAGTGAAACGGTCTCAATCCAAGGGAGGAACATCAAATGGACCAAATTTGGGAACCGGAAGAGGTAAGGAGTCCGAAATGTACCTCTGTGACTCCACATTGTGGAAACTCACTTGTAGTGTATAAGATGAACTAGATGGACCCATACTTACCCAAACATGGATTAATAGGTTCTCCACATGACTATGAGGACAAACATGAGTGAAACGGTCTCAATCCAAGGGAGGAACATCAAATGGACCAAATTTGGGAACCGGAAGAGGTAAGGAGTCCGAAATGTACCTCTGTGACTCCACATTGAGGAAACTCACTTGTAGTGTATAAGATGAACTAGATGGACCCATACTTACCCAAACATGGATTAATAGGTTCTCCACATTACTATGAGGACAAACATGAGTGAAACGGTCTCAATCCAAGGGAGGAACATCAAATGGACCAAATTTGGGAACCGGAAGAGGTAAGGAGTCCGAAATGTACCTCTGTGACTCCACATTGTGGAAACTCACTTGTAGTGTATAAGATGAACTAGATGGACCCATACTTACCCAAACATGGATTAATAGGTTCTCCACATTACTATGAGGACAAACATGAGTGAAACGGTCTCAATCCAAGGGAGGAACATCAAATGGACCAAATTTGGGAACCGGAAGAGGTAAGGAGTCCGAAATGTACCTCTGTGACTCCACATTGTGGAAACTCACTTGTAGTGTATAAGATGAACTAGATGGACCCATACTTACCCAAACATGGATTAATAGGTTCTCCACATTACTATGAGGACAAACATGAGTGAAACGGTCTCAATCCAAGGGAGGAACATCAAATGGACCAAATTTGGGAACCGGAAGAGGTAAGGAGTCCGAAATGTACCTCTGTGACTCCACATTGTGGAAACTCACTTGTAGTGTATAAGATGAACTAGATGGACCCATACTTACCCAAACATGGATTAATAGGTTCTCCACATTGACTATGAGGACAAACATGAGTGAAACGGTCTCAATCCAAGGGAGGAACATCAAATGGACCAAATTTGGGAACCGGAAGAGGTAAGGAGTCCGAAATGTACCTCTGTGACTCCACATTGTGGAAACTCACTTGTAGTGTATAAGATGAACTAGATGGACCCATACTTACCCAAACATGGATTAATAGGTTCTCCACATGACTATGAGGACAAACATGAGTGAAACGGTCTCAATCCAAGGGAGGAACATCAAATGGACCAAATTTGGGAACCGGAAGAGGTAAGGAGTCCGAAATGTACCTCTGTGACTCCACATTGTGGAAACTCACTTGTAGTGTATAAGATGAACTAGATGGACCCATACTTACCCAAACATGGATTAATAGGTTCTCCACATTACTATGAGGACAAACATGAGTGAAACGGTCTCAATCCAAGGGAGGAACATCAAATGGACCAAATTTGGGAACCGGAAGAGGTAAGGAGTCCGAAATGTACCTCTGTGACTCCACATTGTGGAAACTCACTTGTAGTGTATAAGATGAACTAGATGGACCCATACTTACCCAAACATGGATTAATAGGTTCTCCACATGACTATGAGGACAAACATGAGTGAAACGGTCTCAATCCAAGGGAGGAACATCAAATGGACCAAATTTGGGAACCGGAAGAGGTAAGGAGTCCGAAATGTACCTCTGTGACTCCACATTGTGGAAACTCACTTGTAGTGTATAAGATGAACTAGATGGACCCATACTTACCCAAACATGGATTAATAGGTTCTCCACATTACTATGAGGACAAACATGAGTGAAACGGTCTCAATCCAAGGGAGGAACATCAAATGGACCAAATTTGGGAACCGGAAGAGGTAAGGAGTCCGAAATGTACCTCTGTGACTCCACATTGTGGAAACTCACTTGTAGTGTATAAGATGAACTAGATGGACCCATACTTACCCAAACATGGATTAATAGGTTCTACACATTACTATGAGGACAAACATGAGTGAAACGGTCTCAATCCAAGGGAGGAACATCAAATGGACCAAATTTGGGAACCGGAAGAGGTAAGGAGTCCGAAATGTACCTCTGTGACTCCACATTGTGGAAACTCACTTGTAGTGTATAAGATGAACTAGATGGACCCATACTTACCCAAACATGGATTAATAGGTTCTCCACATTACTATGAGGACAAACATGAGTGAAACGGTCTCAATCCAAGGGAGGAACATCAAATGGACCAAATTTGGGAACCGGAAGAGGTAAGGAGTCCGAAATGTACCTCTGTGACTCCACATTGTGGAAACTCACTTGTAGTGTATAAGATGAACTAGATGGACCCATACTTACCCAAACATGGATTAATAGGTTCTCCACATTACTATGAGGACAAACATGAGTGAAACGGTCTCAATCCAAGGGAGGAACATCAAATGGACCAAATTTGGGAACCGGAAGAGGTAAGGAGTCCGAAATGTACCTCTGTGACTCCACATTGTGGAAACTCACTTGTAGTGTATAAGATGAACTAGATGGACCCATACTTACCCAAACATGGATTAATAGGTTCTCCACATTACTATGAGGACAAACATGAGTGAAACGGTCTCAATCCAAGGGAGGAACATCAAATGGACCAAATTTGGGAACCGGAAGAGGTAAGGAGTCCGAAATGTACCTCTGTGACTCCACATTGTGGAAACTCACTTGTAGTGTATAAGATGAACTAGATGGACCCATACTTACCCAAACATGGATTAATAGGTTCTCCACATTACTATGAGGACAAACATGAGTGAAACGGTCTCAATCCAAGGGAGGAACATCAAATGGACCAAATTTGGGAACCGGAAGAGGTAAGGAGTCCGAAATGTACCTCTGTGACTCCACATTGTGGAAACTCACTTGTAGTGTATAAGATGAACTAGATGGACCCATACTTACCCAAACATGGATTAATAGGTTCTCCACATTACTATGAGGACAAACATGAGTGAAACGGTCTCAATCCAAGGGAGGAACATCAAATGGACCAAATTTGGGAACCGGAAGAGGTAAGGAGTCCGAAATGTACCTCTGTGACTCCACATTGTGGAAACTCACTTGTAGTGTATAAGATGAACTAGATGGACCCATACTTACCCAAACATGGATTAATAGGTTCTCCACATTACTATGAGGACAAACATGAGTGAAACGGTCTCAATCCAAGGGAGGAACATCAAATGGACCAAATTTGGGAACCGGAAGAGGTAAGGAGTCCGAAATGTACCTCTGTGACTCCACATTGTGGAAACTCACTTGTAGTGTATAAGATGAACTAGATGGACCCATACTTACCCAAACATGGATTAATAGGTTCTCCACATTACTATGAGGACAAACATGAGTGAAACGGTCTCAATCCAAGGGAGGAACATCAAATGGACCAAATTTGGGAACCGGAAGAGGTAAGGAGTCCGAAATGTACCTCTGTGACTCCACATTGTGGAAACTCACTTGTAGTGTATAAGATGAACTAGATGGACCCATACTTACCCAAACATGGATTAATAGGTTCTCCACATTACTATGAGGACAAACATGAGTGAAACGGTCTCAATCCAAGGGAGGAACATCAAATGGACCAAATTTGGGAACCGGAAGAGGTAAGGAGTCCGAAATGTACCTCTGTGACTCCACATTGTGGAAACTCACTTGTAGTGTATAAGATGAACTAGATGGACCCATACTTACCCAAACATGGATTAATAGGTTCTCCACATACTATGAGGACAAACATGAGTGAAACGGTCTCAATCCAAGGGAGGAACATCAAATGGACCAAATTTGGGAACCGGAAGAGGTAAGGAGTCCGAAATGTACCTCTGTGACTCCACATTGTGGAAACTCACTTGTAGTGTATAAGATGAACTAGATGGACCCATACTTACCCAAACATGGATTAATAGGTTCTCCACATGACTATGAGGACAAACATGAGTGAAACGGTCTCAATCCAAGGGAGGAACATCAAATGGACCAAATTTGGGAACCGGAAGAGGTAAGGAGTCCGAAATGTACCTCTGTGACTCCACATTGTGGAAACTCACTTGTAGTGTATAAGATGAACTAGATGGACCCATACTTACCCAAACATGGATTAATAGGTTCTACACATTGACTATGAGGACAAACATGAGTGAAACGGTCTCAATCCAAGGGAGGAACATCAAATGGACCAAATTTGGGAACCGGAAGAGGTAAGGAGTCCGAAATGTACCTCTGTGACTCCACATTGTGGAAACTCACTTGTAGTGTATAAGATGAACTAGATGGACCCATACTTACCCAAACATGGATTAATAGGTTCTCCACATTACTATGAGGACAAACATGAGTGAAACGGTCTCAATCCAAGGGAGGAACATCAAATGGACCAAATTTGGGAACCGGAAGAGGTAAGGAGTCCGAAATGTACCTCTGTGACTCCACATTGTGGAAACTCACTTGTAGTGTATAAGATGAACTAGATGGACCCATACTTACCCAAACATGGATTAATAGGTTCTCCACATTACTATGAGGACAAACATGAGTGAAACGGTCTCAATCCAAGGGAGGAACATCAAATGGACCAAATTTGGGAACCGGAAGAGGTAAGGAGTCCGAAATGTACCTCTGTGACTCCACATTGTGGAAACTCACTTGTAGTGTATAAGATGAACTAGATGGACCCATACTTACCCAAACATGGATTAATAGGTTTCCACATGACTATGAGGACAAACATGAGTGAAACGGTCTCAATCCAAGGGAGGAACATCAAATGGACCAAATTTGGGAACCGGAAGAGGTAAGGAGTCCGAAATGTACCTCTGTGACTCCACATTGTGGAAACTCACTTGTAGTGTATAAGATGAACTAGATGGACCCATACTTACCCAAACATGGATTAATAGGTTCTCCACATGACTATGAGGACAAACATGAGTGAAACGGTCTCAATCCAAGGGAGGAACATCAAATGGACCAAATTTGGGAACCGGAAGAGGTAAGGAGTCCGAAATGTACCTCTGTGACTCCACATTGTGGAAACTCACTTGTAGTGTATAAGATGAACTAGATGGACCCATACTTACCCAAACATGGATTAATAGGTTCTCCACATGACTATGAGGACAAACATGAGTGAAACGGTCTCAATCCAAGGGAGGAACATCAAATGGACCAAATTTGGGAACCGGAAGAGGTAAGGAGTCCGAAATGTATGTGACTC
>CACVBM020001707.1:17500-37263 GCA_902728155.2 Microthlaspi erraticum | reverse complement strand
AGAAGTTGAGGCTTTAGTTGAGTTCATGTACAGTGCTGATGGCTCCATTCCTTGTCAAAGTCTCAGGAAACATGCACGATCACTCTATCTTGCAGCTGACAAATATGAGATTCCACATCTAAGGGACATATGCAGAAAAGAGCTTATATCCTCTCTCAATCCATCTAATGCTGTTAGCATCCTTGAGCTTGCCCAAATCCCTTTAGACATAGTCCTTCACCATTGCGCATTCGCGGTTGTCAGGAGCAATTTTAACACGATTGCTTACTCTGATAAGTTCAAGTCGTTTGCCATCAATTACCCAGATCTTGCCGTGGAGATAATGAAAAGTTATCTTACTTCCTCTAAGAGCAGAAAGATTTGTAGTTACTGTGGTTCCCGTTGTCGTTCCTGCTGCAACTACTAGAAGAAAACTATAAGTTCACTTTTGTTGTTTCATCTTTATTTTTGTCGACTGTTTTTTATCGACTTTGGATTTATCTTATGAATGTAATCCAAGAAAAACTTTCCTTTCATTCTCGGAAAGATTTGTACACAGAAACTAAAGTTGAGACCTAAGGAGTTTCACAGAAAGATTAACACAAAACACTTCACCAAAAAGGATATGACATTTTGACTACACTATCAATGTTTTCTTCCACCTTTATCCTCTTCTTGTAAGGCATAAACCCTCGAACAGACTGCGTCTCTAAGTCTAGTTTCTTCTTGACATCTTCTGAATCATTAGAGTTGTAGTCACCAACTACAAAAGTCATTCCAAACAGCGTAAGGCTTTGCTTGGTCTCTGCTTCTGGAAACAATGACTCCTCTGTGTGAGATGATAACGAGTTAGGTGAATTTGAACCCATTGAACCTAACCCATCTGACAAAACCGATTTTGGAGATCGGTTATCTTCGTCTATAACCAACTTGGCTCCGGTTAGCTCAGCGTATGCAATGTCTTTAGCATCAGGTATCACTAGCTTTCTAGGGTAAGGATGCATCGGCTTTCTTTTCGGCCTTGGAGGCGGAATCTCTATCGAATTCTCAGAGGTGACATCGTAGTCACGAGCAACCTATTCATAAACATGAATTAGATCTTGATTTTTGATATAGAACGTTCTTGTTTAGCAAAATTTGAGCTAAAAGAAGAAGAAAACAAACCTTAGTGAAGAACTTCTGAGCATGGCTTCGAATCTGAACAGCAGTCTTTGTTCCAACATGTTCTGTTCCATAGAAGAATCAACAAAAGTCAACATCTTTACCCATTTAAGTTTGCATTAGAGACTCTATATCTAGATAAGCACACGCACACACACACCTTCGATTTGTCTCCAAGATCTGCCATACAGTTTCAAAGCCTCTACAAACATCTCATGCTCTGTTTCTGTCCATTTCTCTCTTTGTTTACTGATGGTATAAGGCTTTCTTGTCTACAAAAACAAAACCCAATACAAATGTTTTAGATCTGAAGATGAGATTTGAAACCAATTATGAGTAGACAAGAGATTTAATAAGTTACCTTGAGGTAAAAGGCATCCGTGGATGAGATGAGCTCATCAGAAGCTCTGTCACATAAGCTCTCACAATGTTCCTATAATAAGAAAAAGAAAGAATTAGTCTCTTAACACAAATATTGTAAAGTGAAATTAAGAGTGTTAAAAACTAATTAAAATACGGATCTAGAAGGTAATTAGGGGATTTGAGACCTTGCTCTTACCTAGTTCTCAATAGACAATACAATAAGTAGTACAACCGACCATAAATATCCCACAAATCGCCTGGTTTTTATAAACACAATTTAACCTGCGTCAATCGAATATTCTTCAGTTCCGATTTCTCTCGGACATAAACAAAACACAAGTTGGATTTGGAAAGACCTAACATACCTCTTAGATCTGCCTAATTTCTTAAGGTTAATCTGGTCTATATACCATAACCTCTGTCCAAATAATAATAACAACAGTAACAGATACAAAAGCAAGATGTGAACTATATCATAATTCATAAATCAAAAGAAGAAAGATCTTAAAAACCTGCATAGCCATGGTTGCAGAAGAAGACTTGGAGTATTCAAGATTCGTCGGTATCTACAGCCGGATAAACCAGATACCGGACTAAATTTCACCGGAAAACAGCTAAATCTGAAAAAGAAGAAGAAGAAGAGAAGAGAGAGAACTCTTTTGAGATTGGTGAGAGAAATGAGAGTAGTTTAGAAAATGATCAGAGTCAAGGGTTCGTTTAAAAGAGCAAGAGGAAGATAAGCCACGTCAGCACAAGTATTAATAATTTGTTCTTTTGAAGAAAAAAGGGAGATGAGTCGAGAAACTCTGTTGTATCATGTGGCTCAGGTTAAAAGATGCTAGTGACACGTGGAGGAGGTCTTCTTCTCATCTTCTACGCTTTATCGCTTTGTCTTTGTGGAGAAGATATTTGGTTAATATCTTGTCGGATATTTTTAATAATAGAAAGTTTGGCCCAAAACCGACTGGCGAGCGCGTGGTTTGTTTAACAACGTTGTGAACATACTTCAACTTTAATCAAGTTGATAGGAAAATATATTTTGGTTAGGTGCACAATTAAGGTTTTGATTCGAATATATTATTTTAATTTATTGTTAATTTGTATACTCTTTTCCCACTGGATGGTTTTATACTACAGATTAAGCATTTTCAAATATAACTTCAGAGTATTTAATTATTTTTAGCAATAGTATTCAAGTAATAATCCAACAATCAATGAATAGATGGAATATTATGATTTAACATTGGATTTGTTCTTGTTTAGATCCTTTTGTGGATATTTGTCAAAAGTTCCTTTTTGATAACTCTATGTCAAAAGTTTTTTATCGTTATAAAAATAAATAAGTATTGGTAAACTGTATGATACATTTATATATTTTGACATAGAGTATTAGAGTTTATAAGAACGATTAGGTTTGGCAGATCATATGCTTGAGTGCCTCTCTTTTGACCAAAAGCATGTGGCAAAGAAAGCGAGTAGCGAATAACAACATACACGAGCGTGGTTTCTAAAAGAAGAAACAGATATTTGATTAAATTCAGTAACCGTCCATTTCAAAAAAAAATACATCAAAAACAACATTAAATAGGTATTTTATGTGAAGGCCAAAATTTGTGGTAATAAAAATATCTGAAGTCTAAAAAAAACAATATCCCATTTAGACATTTTCATGTACAACTGTCTCAAATAGACCTAAAGCGAACAAATACAACTTTTTGTTTGCACTTTTTGTTGAGTCAGCAAAAGCGTCCTCTGGGATGTTCCATAAGTCAGCCACGTAGACAGTTCGAGTGTCCACCGAGATAGGTGGGTGTTGGTCTTTCGGTTCGGTTTGGATGATTTGGATTTAAGGTTCACTAAACCGAGCTTAGAGAGAAAATGCTGAGCTTTTTATTGACATCACAAGTGTATATATAACCCAAAGAGCTTAAGTAAACTTCATGACATGATATAAGAGGAAAGATGATCGGTATTCATGGCATGAGAATAGGATAATATACATAGAAGATATGAGAATATCATAATACTCCTCAAATTAAGGTTTTGCATTTTCTCTCTATCAAACTAAAATCCATCAAACCATTCAATCATTCATATCAAACTAATACTCCTCAAGTTAAAGGTTTACATTATCATATACATAGTGATTGAAGATACGAGGTTTCACATTTTCTCTCTATTTTTTCTTATCATGATGCAACATGTGTATGTGTATGTGTATATATATATGTTATTATCAAAATGAATTTTATAGGTGTAAACACTTGAAACGCGTGACTAGTTACAATCTCATAAAAAATTGGTATATCGTGTAACAATCGCGTTGGATTGAAACTGTATAGGAAACAAATCCAAGAGAAAAGAGACTATGGGACTGGGGATTTGAATTAGGATTTTTTACTATTACTGTAAGAATATTTATATTTCATTAATTGCAAAAATCCAGCTTATTCTTAGCAGTGAAACAGTAGAATATTTTTATGGCGATAATTAAAAACGTTGACCAATCGCATCTGCACGTTAAAGCCCAATTGATTTATAATCAAGCCCAGTGAAAACCTGGTGACAGTTTTACACTTGACTACTGATCTCAGGACAGCTTTGGCTTGATTGCGAAGTTTTCTTGTCGCAATGGAGATGAGAGCTTTGGTTTCGTGTTCTGCCGGAAACGGAGGCTCTGGTTCGATTAGCCTCACGAATGTCTCTCCATGGATCGCAACAGTTGCTGCTCGCGTGGACAGAGATTTTCCAGCAACAACACTGAAGCTGGGAAGAAGCACATTCAACGGAGCTTCGCTCTACAAAAACAAAAGCAGGAGAAATGTTTTGTCTCGCAACAAACAGTTTCTTCCTCTTGCCTTCTTGGGGAAAAACGACTCTACCAGTCCTGATCCGACCTTGCTCTGGGATAAAAATGGTTGGTGATCAACTTTTTTCTTATGATTGTGTTTTTTGCCATTTTCATTTACATTTCATATGAATACAAAACCTTGGAACTATGATCCATCTTTGTTTGCTTATGTTTTTGTTGTTAAATTTCTTTTCAAGAGCTTGTTTATGGCTAAAACTACAATTCTTGATGCATTTTCCTTGTAGACTGATTCAGTATGTGTTGGTTTTACAGATATATCTGAGTCTCAAAGGACAGTTACAATCTCTGACTCCATTACAGAGCATCAAAGCGTGTCTGAAGTGGATGATTACTGTAAGGCTCTTGGAGGGAAAAGGCCAATCCATAGGATTTTGGTGGCTACCAATGGAATGGGTGCTGTGAAGTTTATCACAAGTGTTAGAACATGGTCTTACAAAACATTTGGCAATGAGAGAGCCATAATGTTAGTGGCTATGGCAACCCCTGAAGACATGCGGATCAATGCGGAGCATATCAGAATGGCTGATCAGTTTGTTGAAGTTCCTGGAGGAACAAACAATCACAATTATGCCAATGTTCAGCTTATTGTAGAGGTAAAATGCATTCTTAATTCGTTTACTAATAAATATTTGTGGTCTTTTTGGAGTTTTCTTGATTCATTTTTGATGTGTAGATGGCAGAGGCAACGAGTGTGGATGCAGTTTGGCCTGGTTGGGGTCATGCATCTGAGAACCCTGAGTTACCTGATGCTTTAAATGCAAAAGGAATCGTATTTCTTGGTCCTGAAGCAGCTTCAATGGTGGCATTAGGTGATAAGATTGGTTCGTCGTTGATTGCACAAGCTGCTGATGTACCTACTCTGCCATGGAGTGGTTCCCATGTAAGTAAATCTTAACAAATTTTGCAAGATAATCGTTGAACAGTTTCAATAATGATGTTTTTCTTTCTTCAGGTTAAAGTTCCTCCTGGTAGCAACCTGGTGACCATCCCTGAAGAGATCTATAGGCAAGCTTGTGTTTACACAACTGAAGAAGCTGTTGCTAGTTGTCAAGTTGTTGGTTATCCGGCGATGATCAAAGCATCTTGGGGCGGTGGTGGAAAAGGCATTAGGAAGGTTAGATTTGTGTACATGTAAATGTATGTCATTGTGACTGTCACTAAGTGCTAAGTGTACTTATTGTGGTTTCATTTGGTGAATTAGGTTCATAATGATGATGAGGTCAAGGCTCTGTTCAAGCAAGTTCAAGGTGAGGTACCTGGCTCGCCGATCTTCATAATGAAGGTTGCTTCACAGGTATGGCTACTGTAGCTACTATCTCTTTTGAGTACTTTGCTTGAGAGATTAACTAACTTTTCTTCTTTGTACTTGTAATAGAGTCGGCATTTAGAGGTCCAGCTTCTCTGTGATCAATATGGAAACGTTGCAGCTTTGCATAGCCGTGACTGTAGCGTCCAGAGAAGACATCAAAAGGTTTGTTTATTGTTTCATTACAGATCATATCTCTCTTTATTACTCAACAGTCAAGAAAAAGAAAGGTTTTTGGCTATAGAGTTTCTATAGCCTCTCACTAAGCCAATGGCTTCCCATATTACTGAAAAATGGTTGAAAGACCTTTTTTCTAATCCCATGAGATTTAGCTTGTCCTCAAGCTGACATGAATAAATCTCAGCATCTTAATATGCATCCTTCTTGTTTTGAAACCATTTCTTGAATCTCCTTCTGATTGCATCCATCAGCAAAAATATCCATCATAGATAGCTTAGTGGCAATTTTCTGAATGTTGAATCCTTTTTGTTGTAACAAACCATCTCCCCTTGCTTTTCAGTCACAAACCTT
Organism: Microthlaspi erraticum; assembly: GCA_902728155.2. Lineage (NCBI taxonomy): Eukaryota > Viridiplantae > Streptophyta > Magnoliopsida > Brassicales > Brassicaceae > Microthlaspi > Microthlaspi erraticum. The sequence goes on along the minus strand of CACVBM020001707.1, from coordinate 31,051 downwards.
TAAAGTCTCAAACTTCAACCAAATCCTTTATTGCCTCATGATTTTTTTTCACTTTCTCAATCTGGTTCATTGAGTTTTCTCACTTGTCCCTGGCCTGTTTCTAAACTTGAACATCCAAGACTTAGAGAATTTACTCTTCTTCACAGTTATCACAGTGACCATCTCAGGTCTCAAAGATAATACTCAGCTTGAAGTGTCTTAAGTGTTTCATTGGCAATCAAAAGTAGATATTCGAAGCCAAAGTTCCAATAGTCGCAATGCTTTACGATTCACTTGACCATATTTGAACTTAGACCACCAATTTTCGCAGACCTTTGTCTAACAGAATCTGCATTACTAGTGAACTGTTCCATAGAAAACTCCAGTTCTGAAACTCTTTATTCTAAAAATAAAGTAATTTATCAAACATCGCCCGTCATTGACACAATGACACCTGTCCACGTCTGTGATGCACCTTCCCGTAGACGATAATTTACGCTCATCCTTTAAGAAAATAAAAAGTTCAAATTTAAGCATCTCTCTCACTTTGCCTTCCTCTCTCTCACTCTCTTTTCCCCAAAATCTGATTTTTCCGTTTTTTCTCTAATTCCCTCTGTGTTGAACTTTTTTTCTGAGAGAGAGAGAGAGAGAAGTGAGGAGTATATTGAAGGAGAAGAGCAAGAGTCAAGAGATAGTTATGTGTCAGAGTTTCTAGATTTAGCTATGGAATGTTTGGGTTTCGGACGCACTGGGAAGAATTGTTTCACCAGAAATAAAACTCGTAATCGACGGGAATTGCCTCCGTAAGAACGTAAATCGAAATTCTCACTCACAATCCAGCTCAGGTATCGAGTAGATTTTCGAAGCGGAATTCGTTTTGATCAGAATCTCACGTTTTTGGGAACAGTTTCGAACTCATTTCTTTGATTTAGTTCATCTTCAATAAGAGAAATTGATACTACTTAGAGATAATTAGGCTTTGTGTTCTTATTGGAGGATTTCTGGTTTCATGTTAATGATGAAAAAAAACGATTCAGCTTCGTCTTCAATGAAGCTTTGTGCAGGATTTAGTTTCTGGAAATCCGAGAAATGATTCTGTTCAAACTCATTTTCCATCCAATCGATCAATTGTCACAATTTTCCAACTGGAATCTCCAAAAATCCCATTGCTATTGCTAGCGATCCTAACACATAATGTTATCCTCCAACCGAGTTATTCTCCCTATTGCATGAGTTTTTTTGACTTTATGGTTTGTATCACAGATCATAGAGGAAGGTCCAATCACTGTGGCTCCGCGAGAAACCGTTAAGAAACTTGAGCAGGCAGCTAGAAGGTTGGCTAAGAGTGTTAACTACATTGGTGCTGCTACTGTCGAGTATCTCTACAGCATGGAAACTGGGGAGTATTACTTCCTAGAGCTTAACCCTCGGTTACAGGTTTGATTTCATACTACAGCTGCATTTTGTATTGAATTCAATTTAAAGGTTCGGGCTTGAATGCTGAGGAATTTTTAACTTGATGTTTGTGATCAGGTTGAGCACCCTGTAACTGAGTGGATTGCCGAGATAAATCTTCCTGCTGCCCAAGTTGCTGTGGGGATGGGAATTCCTCTATGGCAAATCCCTGGTATTGCTTGCATCCTTATTTTCCAGAGGCAGCGGTTCCTTTTCCAGTCATATGTAATATATACAGTCTGTTTCATTTTGATTTTTCAGAGATAAGACGATTCTATGGCATAGAACATGGTGGAGGTTACGATTCTTGGAGGCAGACATCTGTCGTAGCCTCTCCTTTTGATTTTGACAAAGCTGAATCTATAAGACCTAAAGGTCATTGTGTGGCTGTACGTGTCACAAGCGAGGATCCTGATGACGGTTTCAAGCCTACCGGCGGTAAAGTACAGGTAATATGATATGCAAAGTTATAGTCTATACACTGAGACTGTGTGGGGTTAACACTCGTATGAACTTGCAACAGGAGTTGAGTTTTAAGAGCAAGCCAAACGTCTGGGCATACTTCTCTGTCAAGGTAGACAAATCTATACATGCTCTCCTATATTATGTGTAAACTATGTCTTAAAGTTTTACGAAGATTTTGTTTTTTACAGTCTGGTGGAGGCATCCACGAGTTCTCAGATTCCCAGTTTGGTAAGTTATATGAAATATTTAGGCTGCTAGGTCAGTTCTTTTCTTGACTCTACGAATTCAAATTTCTTTTAATCTTCTATTCAGGACATGTTTTTGCATTTGGGGAATCCAGAGCCCTGGCAATAGCAAATATGGTTCTTGGGCTGAAAGAAATTCAAATTCGTGGAGAAATTAGGACTAATGTTGACTATACCATTGACCTTCTACATGTAACTTTCCTTCTCGCTACTCAAAAAGTTACACTGTGTCTTTTCACTGTACCCTGACAAGATCATTTCTATTGTTGATTAGGCTTCTGATTACCGGGGAAACAAAATTCACACTGGTTGGTTGGACAGTAGAATTGCTATGCGGGTCAGAGCAGAGAGGCCCCCATGGTATCTCTCTGTTGTAGGTGGAGCTCTCTATGTAAGAGCCTTTTTCTCGGATATCTATATCTCTTGAAAAGTTTCTATCTGGTGACGAAATGTTCTATTTTTCCAGAAAGCATCAGCGACCAGTGCTGCCGTGGTCTCGGATTATGTTGGTTATCTTGAGAAGGGACAAATTCCCCCAAAGGTATTTCAAACTAGGCCGGCAGTATAATGAAAATCATATATTCTCTTTTTATCGTAGCTTACTCTTTCTTTCTCTTATATTGCAGCATATATCTCTTGTGCATTCTCAAGTGTCTCTAAATATTGAAGGAAGTAAATATACGGTAAACGTCTAGTGTCAAAATTCTACTTCTCCACATTGCTTCTTACTTCTGTAGTATTATTTTGCACTGAAGATGTAGTTACCGAGTCTCACTAACCTGAACATATATGTTACTAGATCGATGTGGTCCGGGGTGGATCAGGAAGCTACAGGCTAAGAATGAACAACTCACAAGTTGTAGCAGAAATACACACTCTACGTGATGGAGGTCTGTTGATGCAGGCAAGTTTTCTGCCTTAGTTTCATCCTACAAAACAGAAACTTACATGTGTCATGCATAGTAACTGCGTTGGTTATTTTCTGTCATTGCAGTTGGATGGTAAAAGCCATGTGATATATGCAGAGGAAGAAGCGGCAGGAACCCGACTTCTCATTGATGGAAGAACTTGTTTACTACAGGTTTCAACTGATATGTTTTTTTCCCCATTCTGTTTTACATATATCTTAAGTCATAAGAGCATGAAGTTATCTGCCATTTTTGGCTTATTCAGAATGATCATGATCCTTCGAAGTTGATGGCTGAGACACCGTGCAAGCTGCTGAGGTATCTGGTTTCAGATAATAGCAGTATTGATGCTGATACTCCCTATGCGGAAGTTGAGGTCATGAAAATGTGCATGCCACTTCTTTCACCTGCTTCAGGAGTTATCCATTTCAAAATGTCTGAAGGACAAGCTATGCAGGTAAAAAAAACTCCATTGCTAAAGAAAGATTGGTTTCTACAGATTTGCAGACATTGATTTTCTCGTCCATTCAATTCTCGACAGGCTGGTGAACTTATAGCCAAGCTTGACCTTGATGATCCTTCTGCTGTAAGAAAGGCCGAACCCTTCCATGGAAGTTTCCCAAGATTAGGGCTTCCAACAGCAATTTCTGGTAAAGTTCACCAGAGATGTGCTGCAACTTTAAATGCTTCTCGCATGATTCTTGCTGGCTATGAGCACAACGTAGACGAGGTAAAAGCGATTTGTTTTTCCTATTTGATTCCATATTTTCTATAAGATTATTTGACTCTGAGATTGCTCATATCTTGCAGGTTGTTCAAGACTTGCTTAATTGCCTTGATAGTCCTGAACTCCCATTCCTTCAGTGGCAAGAGTGCTTTGCAGTTCTGGCAACACGACTACCTAAAGACCTCAGGAACAAGGTAAACACTTATTTGTTTTTTGTTAGTTTTTATCTGTATTCCTTTCCTGTGTTAATTGTTTTATTGTTTTTAGACGTCTAATGATTTTCATATAAAATTCTTTATCAGCTAGAATCAAAGTATAGGGAATTTGAGAGTATCTCCAGAAACTCGCTGACCGCAGATTTCCCTGCCAAACTTTTAAAAGGCATTCTTGAGGTGATTGCCTATTATTTCTTTCATTTGAGCCGCTACATCCTGTTTTTTACTTTCTGAAATGCCTTCTTTTCCGGTTCACTTCTTGCAACAGGCTTATTTATCATCTTATGATGAGAAAGAAAGAGGCGCCCTTGAAAGGCTCGTTGAACCATTGATGAGCCTGGCAAAGTCTTATGAAGGTGGTAGAGAAAGTCATGCCCGTGTTATTGTTCATTCCCTCTTTGAAGAATATCTATCAGTAGAAGAACTATTCAATGATAACATGCTGGTAATATATGGTTCAATAGCTAATAAACGGCCTTGTGGTTACAGGAGTCCTAATAAGCATTTTATTTGACTTGAATAGGCCGATGTTATAGAACACATGCGTCAGCAATACAAGAAAGATCTGCTGAAGATTGTGGATATAGTGCTCTCACATCAGGTCTGTGATCATCCTTACAAGACCTTGTTTATCTTGTTTTCATTACTATGTCACTGAATTGGTATGCTCCTGTATACCTCTTACTGAATTGCAGGGCATAGATAACAAAAACAAACTCATTCTCCGGCTCATGGAGCATTTTGTTTACCCTAATCCTGCTGCATACAGAGATAAACTGATCCGATTCTCGACACTTAACCATACTAATTACTCTGAGGTGCGTTTGGCTCTTTTATGTTTAAATAATATTTATTTTTATCAACTAATGATCACTTTGTGTGTGTAGTTGGCACTCAAGGCGAGTCAATTGCTTGAACAGACCAAACTAAGTGAACTGCGTTCAAACATTGTTAGAAGCCTGTCAGAGTTAGAAATGCTTACAGAGGATGAGGAATATATGGATACCCCCAAGAGAAAGAGTGCCATTAATGAAAGGATGGAAGATCTTGTGAGTGCATCTCTAGCTGTTGAAGATGCTCTCGTGGGACTATTTGAGCACAGCGATCACACACTTCAAAGACGGGTTGTTGAAACTTATATTCGAAGACTATACCAGGTTAGATTTCATTCTTTTGCACCCTTCCTATTTCAGAATTAGTTATTAAACAGACAATCTTGACTTCATTTCAACTCGACTCTTGTCATCAGCCCTACATCGTTAAAGAAAGCGTGAGGATGCAGTGGCACCGGTCTGGTCTTATTGCTTCCTGGGAGTTCCTAGAGGAGCATATGGAGAGAACAAACATTGGCTTAGACGATCAAGAAACATCTGAAAAAGGATTGGTTGAGAAGCGTTGTAAGAGAAAATGGGGGGCTATGGTTATAATCAAATCGCTGCAGTTTCTACCGAGTATAATAAATACAGCACTGGCAGAAATAGAGCACAACCACTATGAATCTGCAGAAGATCCTATATCTGGCAATATTATGCACATTGCTATTGTGGGCAACAACAATCATACGAGTCTGCTTCAGGACTGGTACCCGACACAGCCTGACCATTTTAAACTAGCTGTGTAGGTGCTATATTGTCTACCTAATTTGTTTTGCTCGTTTGTTTGCCTCAGTGAAAATGAAGACCAAGCTCAGGAAAGAGTAAACAAGCTGGCAAAAATTCTTACAGAGGAAGAAGTGAGTTCGAGCCTCCGTTCTGCTGGTGTAGGTGTGATAAGTTGTATAATCCAGCAAGATGAAGGACAAACGCCCATGAGACATTCTTTCTATTGGTCGATGGAGAAACAGTATTATGCAGAAGAGCCATTGATGCGACATCTTGAGCCTCCTCTGTCAATATACCTTGAGTTGGTATGATCGTGAAGATGAAATGTAAATTTTGTTTTACAGCTTCCCGCGTTGTGTTTTGATGATAGTTTACTGTTTATCTGCTGCAGGATAAACTGAAAGGATACTCAAATATACAGTATACACCTTCACGGGATCGTCAATGGCATCTGTATACCGTTACAGACAAGCCAGTGCCAATCAAGAGGATGTTCTTGAGATCTCTTGTTCGACAGGCTACAATGAACGATGGCTTTATGTTGCAGCAAATGCAGGATAAGCAACTTAGCCAAACGCTTTTCTCCATGCCGTTTACTTCGAAATGTGTTCTTAGATCTTTGATGGATGCCATGGAGGAACTGGAACTTAATGCCCATAATGCTGCCATGAAACCAGACCACGCACATATGTTCCTTTGCATACTGCGTGAGCAGCAGATAGATGATCTTGTGCCTTTCCCTAGGTTGATATGGAAGTGTACTTGACAGTTATTGTTTGTAATGTGTCAGACATTATGGTAATAATATTCGTCTTGTTTCTCACAGGAGAGTTGAAGTGAATGCAGAGGATGAAGAAACTACAGTCGAGGTGATCTTAGAAGAAGCAGCACGAGAGATACACAGATCTGTCGGAGTAAGAATGCATAGGTTGGGTGTGTGCGAGTGGGAAGTCCGCTTGTGGTTGGTTTCCTCTGGACTGGCAAGTGGTGCTTGGAGGGTTGTGGTTGCAAACGTGACAGGACGTACTTGCACTGTCCATGTAAGTTCAGCTTACAAATATCTGATTGCACAGAGCCTGTAAGAGTACACATCTCGATAACTTAACCTGCTGTGATTCTGATGTTTCAGGTATACCGAGAAGTTGAAGCTACTGGGAGAAACAGTTTAATTTATCACTCAATAACCAAGAATGGACCTTTGCATGGAACTCCAATCAATGATCAATATAAGCCACTGGGATTTCTTGACAGGCAACGTCTAGCCGCAAGGAGGAGTAACACTACTTATTGCTATGACTTCCCTTTGGTTAGTTACAGAATTCAGAAGATTCACACAGACAAGTTTACTCTTTTGGGTACTTACGTTAGTTCTTTCCTTTTCAGGCATTTGGAACAGCCTTGGAACAGTTGTGGGCATCACAACACCCGGGAAAGAGACCCTGTAAGGATACTCTTATCAATGTTAAAGAGCTTGTATTCTCCAATCCAGAAGGTTCTTCTGGTGCATCTCTTATTCCGGTCGAAAGATCACCAGGTCTCAACGACTTTGGAATGGTGGCCTGGAGCCTAGAAATGTCGACTCCTGAGTTTCCTGTGGGACGGAAACTTCTAATAGTTGCCAATGATGTCACCTTCAAAGCTGGTTCTTTTGGTCCTAGAGAGGATGCGTTTTTCCTTGCTGTGACTGAACTCGCTTGTGCCAAGAAGCTTCCCTTGATTTACTTGGCCGCAAATTCTGGTGCTCGGCTCGGAGTAGCTGAAGAAGTCAAAGCCTGCTTTAAAGTTGGATGGTCGGATGAAATTTCCCCCGAGAGTGGTTTTCAGTATATATACCTAAGCCCTGAAGACCATGCAAAGATTGGATCATCTGTCATTTCCCATGAAGTGAAGCTCCCTAGTGGGGAAACAAGGTGGGTGATTGATACGATCGTTGGTAAAGATGATGGTATTGGCGTAGAGAACTTAACAGGGAGTGGAGCAATAGCGGGTGCCTACTCAAGGGCGTACAACGAAACTTTTACTTTAACCTTTGTGAGTGGAAGAACGGTAGGCATTGGTGCCTACCTTGCCCGTCTGGGTATGCGGTGCATACAGAGGCTAGACCAGCCGATTATCTTGACTGGATTTTCTACGCTCAACAAGTTACTTGGACGTGAGGTCTATAGCTCGCACATGCAACTTGGTGGCCCGAAAATCATGGGTACAAATGGTGTTGTTCATCTTACAGTCTCAGATGATCTTGAAGGCGTATCAGCAATTCTCAACTGGCTCAGCTACATTCCTGCTTACGTGGGTGGTCCTCTTCCTGTTCTTGCCCCTTTAGATCCACCGGAGAGAATGGTGGNAATATGTTTATGCCTTCTTGTTAGAGTTTATAGCCAATGATAAATTTACTTAAGAAAACTCAATATAGTTTTTAGCAAAAGAAAAAGGGGAAAAAATGAATATAGCCTCATATCAACAAAAGGAGTCTCCCACAAAAGCTTTGTAGAACTCTTTTCCATCTTATCATTTATCATTTTGCAGATCAGTGACATAGTCCAAATTTGAAGACCTTTTTAAGTAACAAGAAGTGAGAAAATTTGCTCATTGTTTTGGTTTTCAGGTTTTGGACTGTTGAGTAATTAATTTTCGTATTCATACAATAGAAAAATGTAGACTTATTATGAGTGAGGAAAAATGACTTAAGTGTTGGTTTGAGAAGTTTAAAAGAACCACCACTTCCTTTGCCGGTTTCCCTGCGTCAAAAACAGAGAAATTACAAGTTAATCAAAAATGAAGAAAGATCAAAATCAGTAACAAGAATGTTAGGTTTATGGATGCAAATAAGGATTATATAACAGATACGTTGAATGGAGAGCAATGGTCCTATGGATTCATAAGTCATCACAGAAAGTTTGGAACCTTATTCAATCGCTACCTTTTGGTCTTTCTTGTGAGACTTTAACAAGATGGGTTGGGGAAGAACACACATGCTTGAGTCTTGGATATAAGGTCTCACTTTCTCCTCCAACATCTCCTCCACCTACAAATCGTAACAGAGGATAAAACAATATGCATTTGGAATCATGGATGTGATACGATTACCAAACTGTGTCAATAAATGTTCCTTTTGATTCACCTTTTCTTGACGCCACTTAGCTTCCCATTGTGCATCCAAGATTTTGTCTGCGATTTCTCTTTGAGCATTGAGAAGAACCGTCTTCTCGTACAGTTTTGCAGGGTTCTTGAGATCCTCTTCACTCCAAGACGAAGTATTCAATGGGAGATTCAGATCCTGCACATGTTCAGCAGTTAGTTGTAAGCTATGCCCTTGGTCTCAGGAACACGAACAAACAAAAACTGTGATGCTAACACCAAAAAGAAGAAAGAAAGAAGCTTACACCCCAATTCTGAGGACGAGGCGGTGGATTGAGCTTTGTGACTTCAGCCTCCAGTGCTTTCTTAGCCTTGTAAAACGGAACATTCTTCACTATGACAGGGTCTTCCCGAGCACGAACAGGATCAATGGAGATTAAGGCCTGTAAATCCACAAGAACTAAATGGTGATTTGCTTAAACTTCTTCAGATAAACTAGTTTGAAAACCACAAAGAGGCGATCTTACATCCTGCAAATATTCCCAGCCAGGATTTCGTTTTGCCACCAAGTCCCGGAGCTGATCGTATCGCATAGATTCCTGAACGCAGAAGGCATAAATACTTAACTACCATTGAAGCTTAAAGAATCATTCAACAAATTCAATAACCGCCCTTTTTGTTTACTGTTACGCAGAAAGAAACTCAATAGGCCTAACACACATCAGTAGCATACCAACACCATCCCAAATGATAATTAAGAAGATTCAACTATTAGCTACGAGTAGACTAAAGCTTTTACGGTATGTTTGGATTAAGCCTCTAGAAGACAATAACCATCAAAGGACAGTAGATTCTAAAGTAGATGACTGGTGAATAAGTCAGTCATGCTGAAGGAAATCTCGTAGAAAGAGATAGCTTTCTAACCTCGTATTGCCACCATATTTTCTTCTTGACATCTTCATCATGCTCGAATCCACCCATAATCTGAGGCAAAGTGATCAACCAGAAATTTGCGATGCTGGGATCTTTCATGCTGTGAACAATGTGCTGAAAGAGAAAATATGACTCATGAGAAAACTAAAAGACACTGTAAACAAAGCTATTGGGTTTTAAATAGACTTTGCGATGCTCACCTCGTAGGGGTAATCCATCCTCTTCAGCACATTGTATGCTTTCCATGGAGGTTCCATGATCTGCAAAATGAATGTTTAGGTACTTAACAAGTGATAGTTCCATGCAAGAACAAGCTACCTCTCTTTGGTCATTTAAAACCTACTAAGTAGTAAATATACACCTACTAAGCTGAGAAGAAGTAATAGCAGACGCAAAACATACATCATCAGCCGATATCCTCACTTGCAGCTTGTTCTTGCACTCAGTACAGCTCATCACACCCTGCAATTTCAATAGACGTTCCACAAAATTTGGCATACATTGATGTAAATGTGGTCTCATGAAATCGGACTGACAGTTTGAGAGATATAAGCTAAATCCGTAAATACATTAAGTCGCTTAGTGCATTAGCAGTGGGAAAAAAACAAAGCTTACTGTTCCATCACAAGTTGGGCAGTCTTTTGACGGCAACGGTGCACTAATGTCAATGGAGGCCGGAAGATGCACTAACTCAGCTCGATTGTCAACTATGGCATCTGCGAGACAATCTGCTGTTGGTTTCTCTCCACTACAAGAAAAGACAGAAAAAGAGAAATCTTTAAAATAACTTTCATGTATGTTGAGAATCATCACAAGGATAGCTTAAGCATTGCCAAACAGAATTGTAAGCATAAAAAGGGTAGCTTAAGATAGCTTAATCATCACAAGAGAGCAATCTCACCTTCTCAAGTTGTAATCTTTGATTTGATAATGAACACTCCCTGTTCCTTTGCACATGGTGCACCGTAACGCCTGCCATCCGTTACAAGTCTTGCAATCCCTAACCAACAGAGAAAAGTGCGTTCATTTCAAAGGATGACTTTAGACAGTTAACAAGATATCTTGACAAAGCTTACCTTTGGCATATGACTTTCTTTCCCATATCGAATGCAATGTCATAAGTTCCAAGCGTAGCAACTGCCTGCAATGGATAAACTTAAGAAAGTTGAAATCTTTTTCCAAAAACCAACCAAGTAAATCAAACAGACATTTGCCAGAAACAGAATTCCTAAAAATGATCCTCATTTAACAAAGTTTTTGATTGAAAGTTCGAATTTTGACGAAACCCAGAAGGAAAGTTGAGCTCAATCGAATTAAAAATCAAAACTTTAATTCGAGATAACGAAATTCTAATGGTGGAAACTCAGCAAAACCAATACAATTGTTCCAGCCTGTAGGAAAGTGAATTAACCGAGTCCATAGATTCATGAGAGGGAAGAACAGCTTACGAAAACGGAGAGATAAGATATTTTGGAGATGAATTCGGGGATGCCAAAGCCGCGAGGTGCAGAGCCAGCGATGTCGAAGGCGAGAGTGAAAGGAGACAAGACGAGTTTGATTGGGAAATCGAGAATGTTTATGACTTGGTCTCCATAACGAGTGGAGAATTGTTTGAATTGAGTATCGGCGAACTGTGTCACGTTCTGCAGCAAACGACCTGGTCCTCTCGACATTGGAGCATGAAGAAGAAGACGAAGAAGAAGATAAGAAGAGCCTTGTTTCTCCCACCACTCTCTCTCTGGTCTGGGTGGTTCAACTTCAAGGGAAGAGTTCAAGAGTGAGGTTTTAGACTATTCTTATCCCGATTTTGGATTAGACTGTTTTTATTCTTCGCTAGAAAACATGTTCCGTTTTTTTTTTTTAATATAGACTACGTGTCGTTTTCAGTGAGAAAAAACGACCTCACTGAAACCGGTTTCGGATTAAGTGGTTTTATGAAAATACAAGACCGGTTTAGTTGGTTACAAATAAACCGACACATTTTTAAAAATATAACCGTTATGAAAACGCGTGTTGTCAAAACGCAAGAGATAGATACAAACATTCTCTCCCATTTTATTTCCTCAGTTCTTCACAAAAGTTTAATCGTCTCTCTTCCGTTTTTCTTTTTTTCTTTCGTAGGAGTCTCTCGATCGACTCTTCGGAGATTTGCAATTGGGGAAAATCCATTTACAGTCGGAGATTAGTAAGTGCCTCCTTAATCTGTAAATCGTGAATTTGTTTGCTAAGTTCCTTGTTGTAAGTAACCTTCGATCGCGATTGGGTTTCCAAGTATTGTAATTGTTCAATTTTTTTCCTTTTTGGAGTGATCTCGACTAAAATTTTTCTGTTTGTTTTCTTTTGAAGCAACCTACAAGCTTTGATTCCGCCGGAAACGGACCCGATTGGCTGGATTTTTCAATTGCCGTCAAGGTTAGGGTTTCTAAATCTCACACAGCGACCGCGATTTTCTTAGCGTTTTCAGTTTGCGTAACCGTTCAAAGATTAATTTTTGCAGTGATCATTGGTTAGGAATTGGGTCCTCCTTTTCGCATCGTCAAGGGTAAATTCCCTGTCTCATGCTTGGGTTTCCAATTTTGTCAGTGATTTTCAATTTATGAGTTCTTTGTTTTGTTTGGGTTTCCAAGTTCGTTGCTTTTGTTCTTGTTTTGCAGTCTTGAACATATTGTTGCTTAGATCCGTATTGTTTTCACTACATAGTTAGATTTCATGAATCTTAAAATGGTTTCATCACCTCTATGCTTGGTTTTTAATTCAGGAACCTCGCAAAAATCATGATTCCTCTTATGATAGTATAGCGTGGATCGTTTTTCTGCTACTGGAGTTATTGCCTTGCAAAGTGGAATACGTTTGATCACTTCTCAGAAGGTAAAGATTCTTTATTTTATCTAAGCAATTAACAAACACACCAAAAACAAGCACTAATCCAATAGTGCTCTGGTTTTGGTTTTCCCTTCTAAAACCCCAAATGAGATCATAGACAGGCACTAGTCTAATAGTGTTGTGTCAAATTCTCGTTTGGGAACATTGTCCCGTTGCCTCGAGTCGGTTATATATGGATTGGTAGTGCATGATGTTGGGAGATGGAAACTTAAAACCCCAAATGAGGTCATAGACAAGCACTAAATCTAATAGTGTTGTGTCAAATTCTTGTTTGGGAACATTGCCCCGTTGCCTCAAGTCGGTTATATATGGATTGGTAGTGCATGATGGTTTGGGGATGGAAAATTAAAAGTCTTTATTGACAAGACGATGGATCTGTTTTCGGTTTCTTTGGATGGAACGGATGATAATGAGGGATTAAGAAAGTCTTAAGGCAAAAGACTACAAACTGAAAACAGATTCCTAAACCCACGGCTTAAAAATGTATTGTCATAGAGACAATGGGTCGAGTTTACATGATGATGACCAGCGGCTTAGACAAAAGTCCTTGACAAAGACTATGAGTTGGGTTTTGCGACTTGTGGGATGGAAAAAAAAAGGACTTGTTGCTTAAGGAAAACTTGTTGGATGGAATGTAACGACCAACAGGCTTGAGAAAGTCTTAAGACAACAGAAAGAAAGACTTGTGACTTAAAGAAAACTTGTTGGATGGAATGCAACGACCAACAAGGCTTGAGAAAGTCTTAAGACAACAGAAAGAAAGACTTGTGGCCTAAAGAAACTCGTTGGATGGAATGTAACGATCAACAGGCCTGAGAAAGTCTTAAGACAACAGAAAGAAAGACCAACGATTTAAAGAGTCTAATTACACAGACTATGAGCTGAGAATTATCTATGTTCCGGGAACCATAAGGCAAAAATAGAGAAAGTAGAGAAAGACTATGAGAAAGACCGATAGCTGAAAAAGTCTTGAAACAAAGACGTACAAGTTGGTTTCCATTTTGTTGGAAAGAAAGACCAATGTTTTAAATAAGGCTTGTTGGATGGAAAGTATAACGACCA
>CACVBM020001707.1:0-7500 GCA_902728155.2 Microthlaspi erraticum | reverse complement strand
AATACTTTTTTGTGAAAGTTAAATAAATGTACACTTGTGCATTTACATTGTATAGGACATACGTCATGGAAATTATGTTTTGTAAAGCCAGCAGGGAGCATGAGTTTTGTAGACCTGCAGCTGCAAGGCGCTATCGATGACGTGGTAAAATGGATTTGTGCAATCTCATGATTTCAAATAAAGGTGTTGGGGACCGTGAAATTTGTTATCGAGGTGGTTTTTCTTGGGAAGGTACCTAATCTTTTTTTCTCTTTCTTTTTTTGTCTCAGCTCTTTTTCGTTTTGAAAACAATTAACCCAGACGAATTTGGCATGTTATATAAAATAAATAAATGTGCACTTCTGCATTTTTGTTGAGCATGTCCATGATCGAACAGTCACTGTGAGGCACTCACATGAACCCAATAACTATCCATATCTATTAGTCACAGTTAACATTGTTTAGTACAATTAGTGGAAAGATAGAAAGATGAAAACTTTTTTTTTTCTTTTTATTAGAGAAATCAATAATAAACTATCTATGTGAATGAATCACACAGGTAAAATTGTTTAACACAATCCGTGTAAAGATAGAAAGACGAAAACTTGATGGGCAAGTTCTACAAATCCAAACACAGCCTAAATAAAGAGAAACTATAGTTAAAGTAATTTGACTATGGTTGGATTAAACTTTTACAAGTCCAAACATGGGTTAGAGAAAGAAAAACTATAGTTAAAGTTTAACTTGACTATGGTTAGATTAAACTTTTGGGATCACAAACAAACAGAGCAAACCAATACAGTACTTGCCACGTCAGATATACGGTGAATCTTCAAGGCAGAAAAAAAACAAAAAATATAAACCAATTAAAAAGCAACTGTGGATAACTACAAAGTTCCTTTTAAACCATGCTAATACGGTGACATTTAGACTAATTCAGTAATTCTCTAAGCTTTAAATTGAACATCAAGCACTTTGCTCGACTTGTTTAACTATGAATCGTATAAGATTTTTTCTAGATAAAACTTAACCATGACGCCATGGCTGTATTTACCTCAACTATTGACTGTGTCTAAATGTTAGATTAGTGTGTACATCAAGAAACACATTGATTCCTCTTAAAATTGGAAAAGCAAGCCTATGTACATAAAGTTGCAAAGTTTAAGTAAGAGACTAAGAGTATTCATCCTTGAATGAATTCAAAGACCTTTCTAACTAAATTATACCAATAAAGGTATTTGAAATTTTGAACTACCGTAAAATATAAGATATCATCAAAGAGTTCTTGAAATCGAAGAAGAGATCAGAACGACATACCTTACTCATTCAATTTTTCAGACCTATATTCTTTTAGATCTTCCGAATTGTCTTTCCATTTTTTATTTAAACGATTTTTTTGTTGATTAATTTTTTAAATTTTTTATCTAGAAAAAAAGGGAATGTATGTATTTAAACTTTTTGTTTTAATGGAAATAATAAGAAAAGAAAAAAAAAGAAGAAACAATCCATCTCTTAAACCCGAAAAATCCTCACTTCCTTCCTTTCCCTTTGCATTGTCGATCTATACGTGCCGTGGGAGGGACTCACAGCTTTTCTCAGTTTCTCTCTACTGTTCTGTTGCTTCAACTTTTGTCAGCTTGTAGAGCCTTACTTGTACTGTAAGTGTAACTCTCTCTGGATTTTGAATCGAATTCTAACATGTTTTCATTCTAAAATTCTTGTTGGTTACTTAACGTGGAGTTTACGCAATTGTTTTCATATCACGAATACTTCTTCACGTCTTCTTGATATACCTCCAGGAGTTTGCCTTTTGTATTCCTCTCAGAACTTATTCTCTTATTTATCGATCTAGGGTTAGTGTAACGAATGAATGACGATGATGGATATTGTATACTTTTCCTTATAATCGTTAACAAAATCCTCAAATCACATCCAGGTTTTACCATGACAACACAGGGCAACAAAGAGGTTATCGTGAATGGAATTCAAAAAATATCTCAAGAACAATGGCAAGCTGACGTACTCCTCAAGGCAGGAGACAGTGTTGAGGGTGCAGCTATCCCCGCACGCAAACTTGTTCTGGTTTGCTCTAACTTCTTCTTGTTAATCACCATCGAATCTTTTTTTATGAAACGGTTGTTAATGGTTAATGCTACTAGGCAGAAAGATCAGTGGTGTTTAAGAAGATGCTAGAACCAGACGAGATCAAGGCTTCGGCGAAGCTAGAGACAGTAACTCTCTATGAGATGAAACACGAAGAAGTTGAGGCTTTAGTTGAGTTCATGTACAGTGCTGATGGCTCCATTCCTTGTCAAAGTCTCAGGAAACATGCACGATCACTCTATCTTGCAGCTGACAAATATGAGATTCCACATCTAAGGGACATATGCAGAAAAGAGCTTATATCCTCTCTCAATCCATCTAATGCTGTTAGCATCCTTGAGCTTGCCCAAATCCCTTTAGACATAGTCCTTCACCATTGCGCATTCGCGGTTGTCAGGAGCAATTTTAACACGATTGCTTACTCTGATAAGTTCAAGTCGTTTGCCATCAATTACCCAGATCTTGCCGTGGAGATAATGAAAAGTTATCTTACTTCCTCTAAGAGCAGAAAGATTTGTAGTTACTGTGGTTCCCGTTGTCGTTCCTGCTGCAACTACTAGAAGAAAACTATAAGTTCACTTTTGTTGTTTCATCTTTATTTTTGTCGACTGTTTTTTATCGACTTTGGATTTATCTTATGAATGTAATCCAAGAAAAACTTTCCTTTCATTCTCGGAAAGATTTGTACACAGAAACTAAAGTTGAGACCTAAGGAGTTTCACAGAAAGATTAACACAAAACACTTCACCAAAAAGGATATGACATTTTGACTACACTATCAATGTTTTCTTCCACCTTTATCCTCTTCTTGTAAGGCATAAACCCTCGAACAGACTGCGTCTCTAAGTCTAGTTTCTTCTTGACATCTTCTGAATCATTAGAGTTGTAGTCACCAACTACAAAAGTCATTCCAAACAGCGTAAGGCTTTGCTTGGTCTCTGCTTCTGGAAACAATGACTCCTCTGTGTGAGATGATAACGAGTTAGGTGAATTTGAACCCATTGAACCTAACCCATCTGACAAAACCGATTTTGGAGATCGGTTATCTTCGTCTATAACCAACTTGGCTCCGGTTAGCTCAGCGTATGCAATGTCTTTAGCATCAGGTATCACTAGCTTTCTAGGGTAAGGATGCATCGGCTTTCTTTTCGGCCTTGGAGGCGGAATCTCTATCGAATTCTCAGAGGTGACATCGTAGTCACGAGCAACCTATTCATAAACATGAATTAGATCTTGATTTTTGATATAGAACGTTCTTGTTTAGCAAAATTTGAGCTAAAAGAAGAAGAAAACAAACCTTAGTGAAGAACTTCTGAGCATGGCTTCGAATCTGAACAGCAGTCTTTGTTCCAACATGTTCTGTTCCATAGAAGAATCAACAAAAGTCAACATCTTTACCCATTTAAGTTTGCATTAGAGACTCTATATCTAGATAAGCACACGCACACACACACCTTCGATTTGTCTCCAAGATCTGCCATACAGTTTCAAAGCCTCTACAAACATCTCATGCTCTGTTTCTGTCCATTTCTCTCTTTGTTTACTGATGGTATAAGGCTTTCTTGTCTACAAAAACAAAACCCAATACAAATGTTTTAGATCTGAAGATGAGATTTGAAACCAATTATGAGTAGACAAGAGATTTAATAAGTTACCTTGAGGTAAAAGGCATCCGTGGATGAGATGAGCTCATCAGAAGCTCTGTCACATAAGCTCTCACAATGTTCCTATAATAAGAAAAAGAAAGAATTAGTCTCTTAACACAAATATTGTAAAGTGAAATTAAGAGTGTTAAAAACTAATTAAAATACGGATCTAGAAGGTAATTAGGGGATTTGAGACCTTGCTCTTACCTAGTTCTCAATAGACAATACAATAAGTAGTACAACCGACCATAAATATCCCACAAATCGCCTGGTTTTTATAAACACAATTTAACCTGCGTCAATCGAATATTCTTCAGTTCCGATTTCTCTCGGACATAAACAAAACACAAGTTGGATTTGGAAAGACCTAACATACCTCTTAGATCTGCCTAATTTCTTAAGGTTAATCTGGTCTATATACCATAACCTCTGTCCAAATAATAATAACAACAGTAACAGATACAAAAGCAAGATGTGAACTATATCATAATTCATAAATCAAAAGAAGAAAGATCTTAAAAACCTGCATAGCCATGGTTGCAGAAGAAGACTTGGAGTATTCAAGATTCGTCGGTATCTACAGCCGGATAAACCAGATACCGGACTAAATTTCACCGGAAAACAGCTAAATCTGAAAAAGAAGAAGAAGAAGAGAAGAGAGAGAACTCTTTTGAGATTGGTGAGAGAAATGAGAGTAGTTTAGAAAATGATCAGAGTCAAGGGTTCGTTTAAAAGAGCAAGAGGAAGATAAGCCACGTCAGCACAAGTATTAATAATTTGTTCTTTTGAAGAAAAAAGGGAGATGAGTCGAGAAACTCTGTTGTATCATGTGGCTCAGGTTAAAAGATGCTAGTGACACGTGGAGGAGGTCTTCTTCTCATCTTCTACGCTTTATCGCTTTGTCTTTGTGGAGAAGATATTTGGTTAATATCTTGTCGGATATTTTTAATAATAGAAAGTTTGGCCCAAAACCGACTGGCGAGCGCGTGGTTTGTTTAACAACGTTGTGAACATACTTCAACTTTAATCAAGTTGATAGGAAAATATATTTTGGTTAGGTGCACAATTAAGGTTTTGATTCGAATATATTATTTTAATTTATTGTTAATTTGTATACTCTTTTCCCACTGGATGGTTTTATACTACAGATTAAGCATTTTCAAATATAACTTCAGAGTATTTAATTATTTTTAGCAATAGTATTCAAGTAATAATCCAACAATCAATGAATAGATGGAATATTATGATTTAACATTGGATTTGTTCTTGTTTAGATCCTTTTGTGGATATTTGTCAAAAGTTCCTTTTTGATAACTCTATGTCAAAAGTTTTTTATCGTTATAAAAATAAATAAGTATTGGTAAACTGTATGATACATTTATATATTTTGACATAGAGTATTAGAGTTTATAAGAACGATTAGGTTTGGCAGATCATATGCTTGAGTGCCTCTCTTTTGACCAAAAGCATGTGGCAAAGAAAGCGAGTAGCGAATAACAACATACACGAGCGTGGTTTCTAAAAGAAGAAACAGATATTTGATTAAATTCAGTAACCGTCCATTTCAAAAAAAAATACATCAAAAACAACATTAAATAGGTATTTTATGTGAAGGCCAAAATTTGTGGTAATAAAAATATCTGAAGTCTAAAAAAAACAATATCCCATTTAGACATTTTCATGTACAACTGTCTCAAATAGACCTAAAGCGAACAAATACAACTTTTTGTTTGCACTTTTTGTTGAGTCAGCAAAAGCGTCCTCTGGGATGTTCCATAAGTCAGCCACGTAGACAGTTCGAGTGTCCACCGAGATAGGTGGGTGTTGGTCTTTCGGTTCGGTTTGGATGATTTGGATTTAAGGTTCACTAAACCGAGCTTAGAGAGAAAATGCTGAGCTTTTTATTGACATCACAAGTGTATATATAACCCAAAGAGCTTAAGTAAACTTCATGACATGATATAAGAGGAAAGATGATCGGTATTCATGGCATGAGAATAGGATAATATACATAGAAGATATGAGAATATCATAATACTCCTCAAATTAAGGTTTTGCATTTTCTCTCTATCAAACTAAAATCCATCAAACCATTCAATCATTCATATCAAACTAATACTCCTCAAGTTAAAGGTTTACATTATCATATACATAGTGATTGAAGATACGAGGTTTCACATTTTCTCTCTATTTTTTCTTATCATGATGCAACATGTGTATGTGTATGTGTATATATATATGTTATTATCAAAATGAATTTTATAGGTGTAAACACTTGAAACGCGTGACTAGTTACAATCTCATAAAAAATTGGTATATCGTGTAACAATCGCGTTGGATTGAAACTGTATAGGAAACAAATCCAAGAGAAAAGAGACTATGGGACTGGGGATTTGAATTAGGATTTTTTACTATTACTGTAAGAATATTTATATTTCATTAATTGCAAAAATCCAGCTTATTCTTAGCAGTGAAACAGTAGAATATTTTTATGGCGATAATTAAAAACGTTGACCAATCGCATCTGCACGTTAAAGCCCAATTGATTTATAATCAAGCCCAGTGAAAACCTGGTGACAGTTTTACACTTGACTACTGATCTCAGGACAGCTTTGGCTTGATTGCGAAGTTTTCTTGTCGCAATGGAGATGAGAGCTTTGGTTTCGTGTTCTGCCGGAAACGGAGGCTCTGGTTCGATTAGCCTCACGAATGTCTCTCCATGGATCGCAACAGTTGCTGCTCGCGTGGACAGAGATTTTCCAGCAACAACACTGAAGCTGGGAAGAAGCACATTCAACGGAGCTTCGCTCTACAAAAACAAAAGCAGGAGAAATGTTTTGTCTCGCAACAAACAGTTTCTTCCTCTTGCCTTCTTGGGGAAAAACGACTCTACCAGTCCTGATCCGACCTTGCTCTGGGATAAAAATGGTTGGTGATCAACTTTTTTCTTATGATTGTGTTTTTTGCCATTTTCATTTACATTTCATATGAATACAAAACCTTGGAACTATGATCCATCTTTGTTTGCTTATGTTTTTGTTGTTAAATTTCTTTTCAAGAGCTTGTTTATGGCTAAAACTACAATTCTTGATGCATTTTCCTTGTAGACTGATTCAGTATGTGTTGGTTTTACAGATATATCTGAGTCTCAAAGGACAGTTACAATCTCTGACTCCATTACAGAGCATCAAAGCGTGTCTGAAGTGGATGATTACTGTAAGGCTCTTGGAGGGAAAAGGCCAATCCATAGGATTTTGGTGGCTACCAATGGAATGGGTGCTGTGAAGTTTATCACAAGTGTTAGAACATGGTCTTACAAAACATTTGGCAATGAGAGAGCCATAATGTTAGTGGCTATGGCAACCCCTGAAGACATGCGGATCAATGCGGAGCATATCAGAATGGCTGATCAGTTTGTTGAAGTTCCTGGAGGAACAAACAATCACAATTATGCCAATGTTCAGCTTATTGTAGAGGTAAAATGCATTCTTAATTCGTTTACTAATAAATATTTGTGGTCTTTTTGGAGTTTTCTTGATTCATTTTTGATGTGTAGATGGCAGAGGCAACGAGTGTGGATGCAGTTTGGCCTGGTTGGGGTCATGCATCTGAGAACCCTGAGTTACCTGATGCTTTAAATGCAAAAGGAATCGTATTTCTTGGTCCTGAAGCAGCTTCAATGGTGGCATTAGGTGATAAGATTGGTTCGTCGTTGATTGCACAAGCTGCTGATGTACCTACTCTGCCATGGAGTGGTTCCCATGTAAGTAAA
>CACVBM020001706.1:0-446996 GCA_902728155.2 Microthlaspi erraticum | reverse complement strand
ATACATGTGATTGTGTGAGACAGAGAAGCTGTGATTTGCTGTGTTTTGTGTGGGGGTTTGGTAGGTAAGTAACCCTTTTTCTTTTCTTTTTTTTCTTCCTACTTTTTCTCCTTAGATTTTGCTTTTTGTTTTTCTCTTTTCTTCTGATTTTTAGTTGGGTGTTGAGACAAGATACAAAAGCATAAATATTTATGAGTTTTTATTTGAATAGAAATGATTATTTGCCCTTTATTTCCTTCTAGAAAGTTGACAGATTTTTGAAGATTGATACGCAAATTGGAGGCACTGAAAAAAAGACTTCTAGAATAGCAGTTTACAAGTCTACTTCTAACAAATTTGCATAAACTGACTGAATCTAGAAATTTCAAAATTCTAAACTGTCAAAAACCAAACTCCATCAATCCATAATTCTTGCTACCTAAACATATCCATGATTCTTGCTATCAATTTCTAGCAAAAAAACAACTCATGAATCAAGAGAATTAGATGTGACTCAAATTTTGATGTATGAGAAAATAGAGGATAGAGAGTCATACCTTGACGTTTGAGAGAAAATGATGAAAGATTTGAAATTTCGTAGAAGTTAATTTCACTCAAAAGTCACTACAAATTAATTGAAAGCTTTAAATCAAAAAGTGTTGTTGGATCTAACATATCTCAAGTTATGATAAAAAAGAAGTGTTTGAATGTTTCTATAAGTCCGCTGCAGAGCTCCTAGTAATCTAGATGCTAGAGAGTAAAACATATTTTAGAAATTTGGTACTAAGGTCCAAAATGAAATCATGGATTATGATTTACTGTGACCTTTCATAACACATAATTTGAACATTTAAGTTCCAAATTTATAATTACATAGTGATTTGAACAATACTTAACTATCAATTAGATAGGAAGGACAATAACGATAAAAAAAATATATTTGTAAGTATATATATGAGTATATGACATTAGATAGGACAATAAGGATATGTAAAAAATCCAGACCACACATATCATGAGGCCGTGGGACAAGCTTCTACGACCAAAAACATGAAGGAAAAAAAGAGAAGAACCAACAAACCATCTTCAAACACAGTAAGCCATGGCTCTGCAGCTTCCACATATGCTCAAACGTCCTGCATGTTCCTTCCCAAAATCCAAAACAGCACGCACTTCAGGGACAAGATTGGAGCATATAGTAGGAAGAAGGCAAGAAGAGTGATGCATATCCACTCGTCACAAGGCCCAACAAAACCGCCAAAACCATCGCCGGGATTCCACACAAGAATCCACTGGGAAAGCCCGGACGAAGGCTGGATAGGTGGAGGATCCAACCCGGTCAAACCCGACCGGGACAATCTCTTTAGTGACGACAACTTTGCAGAACTAATCAAAGACTCTTTTGATTCCCACTAGCAGTAAGAAAGACTTCAAGATTCTCATTCATTGTATTTTTTTCCTTATTTTAAAAATTGGATTATGATTTGTAATTGTGTCTTTATCAGATTCTTAGGTGTTTCAACGGATGCTGATCTAGAAGAGATAAGATCTTCGTACCGAAGACTATCTAAAGAGTATCATCCAGACACAACTTCATTACCACTTAAAACTGCTTCCGACAAGTTCATGAAACTGAGAGAAGTCTACGAATCAAGAGCATAGTCTTCTGCTCATATCTCCAACAATGTGAGAGAGATTATGCTCTTGAGTCTTGAGCAGACTATGATCTTAGTATCGGTCACCCATATCTTCATCTCTCTTGACGAATCAAAATTGGGCCTATCAAGTAACACAGCAAGTTTCTCTTCTCTAACCACTGAGAGATACATTGTACCTATGTAACCACCATACGGAAGAGAAAAACGTTCAAATCTCTCTCCTTTGAAATCAAACCTGAGCAAGAATTGACTATCGTGGTATTTGTGTCGACCACAAGCAACCCAATAAGTATTTCCTTTCAAAGACACGCCACAACTAGTTATCCTCCAGCCCAAGGAAACTGTTAAATTGCTTTGAGCGTCTTCAGCAAGAAGTCTCCATGAATCAGTGTTTAAATCATACAACTCACACTCCATAACCCGGACGCTATCGTAATGCTTTCTACACCTCAAGATTTTGAAGCTATCGCAAGAATATTTGTTCTTGTTGTTTCCGTAACCTAGAGCATACGAATCGTAAGTTAAGTGATCATTACTGGGTTGGATCCGGATCCACCTGGTTTGACCAGTACAAGGGTTCCAAACCACGATTCTTTTGTCTTTGGTGGTGCACAAAAATAAACCCTCGCACTGAAAGATAGCATGTATTGTTAGATCTGAGATAACACCCGTTAAGACGGGATACCAAAGATGTGAGTTTAGAAAACTAGAGGCTTGATTTAACTCGAAAAATATCAAGAAGATTACAAAAGATGCTATCTCGCCAACAGGCTTGACGAGATGAACTATGATGAACAAGAGGAAAGTAAAGAAGATGCTAAGCCTAATTTTTTTGTGAGTAGTTCTAGATGATTATGGATGTCTTTTCCACGAGTGGGGGGTTTTCATTATATAGTGTTGATAGGTTGGCTCTTTGGTGAATATTCTCCTTCCGGCGAGATGGAAAACTTCCTCTTTAGCGATATGGAAAACTTCCTCTTGCTCTAGATTTCTTTCCATTTTTCGAGTCGGCATGAGGGTTTGTTTACATTTTTTCATGAGTCGTGCCTTTCTCCTCAAGTCTTGCCATTTCGTTGAGTAAGGTTAGGACTAAAGTTGGATTGGGTTTTTGTGATTTTATTAATGGTGGCGGGCTCAGGGAAATGTGCTAATTTCTCCTTAACATGTACCATCGTCTGCTCTGATTTTTTTTTGAAGTGATTATGATTATGAGTTTCACACTGGTGTGTTGTGTGGCTCCCTTATTAGCCGGTTTTTCCATATTGCTTTCTTTGCGAATTTGACATAACAGCCACCAACTCTAATACTACCAGCTTATAAGAGCATCCCTTTGAGGTATCTCAACATAAAATTAAATAAAAAAAGAGAAAAACAAATTGGAGAGAACTGTTGAGAACTAGGTGTGTTCAATCCAAATATCGGGTTGGTTTTTATTTTTCGGTTTTTCCGCTGATAAAAATTGCTACCATATTAGAACCATATTTACTTCCATTTGGTTCAGATAATCTCGCACTAATCTTGATTTTTGGTCAATTCTCATAAGTTATCTTGAGAACTCCTCAATTAGGATTTAGGACACATGTATCTCATTATTGGTTCAAATATTTTGTAACAAATTAAATAATCAATAGTTTAGAAAATTAATTACAGACTTATATATTGTTATTTTTTTATTTTTTATTTTATTTTTATAAATCATAAAATAAATTTATCTTTCTATTAAGTTCCATTGTGAATAAGTTTAAATTATATATTAATGATACTAATTATAATGAATACATTAATATTACAATTAATTGATTTAAGTTAATACAATAACATTAATATCAGAAAATATGAGTTTCTGTATTTTAATTTTACTTTATATAACTTTTATGTTTAAACCGGGTCCTCGTAGTCTGGTGGTAATGGAGCCTCAGCTGAGGTGCCCGCCATCACGAGTTCGAGTCCCCGGCCACCCGGGCTGCCTTAAATGGTAAGAAAATGTGGACTGCCGTGGGCATCGTGGGATTAGTCTTGGGCCTAGAAAGCCTTTGGATCACCCACGGTTATCAAAAAAAAAAAAAAAAAAAAAAAACTTTTATGTTTAATTATGTTAATCAAAAGTATATTTAAAGAAAA
This sequence comes from Microthlaspi erraticum, assembly GCA_902728155.2. NCBI lineage: Eukaryota > Viridiplantae > Streptophyta > Magnoliopsida > Brassicales > Brassicaceae > Microthlaspi > Microthlaspi erraticum. The sequence continues at coordinate 443,238 of CACVBM020001706.1, read as the reverse complement.
TTTACAAATTATCTTGCAGTATAAATATATCTAATTAACATAACTAAGTATATTTCAATATGTGTTTTGCTATTTTGAAAGATTAATGAAAGATTTAAAAATTAAAGATAAAAAAAAATTTAGCATAAAGTTTAAAAACTAAATAATATTAAAAAAAAAATATTTGTTGCGAATCTCAATGAGTAGTATCTCACCAATGGAGAAAAAAAAAGTAAAAAAGGTTAAGAAGAAATGAGTGAAATATATGGTATCTCACAAATGGAGATGCTCTAAGAGTTAAAATATTTTTTTACCTTGAAAGAACTAGTTTGAAAAACTCAAAATATTATTTACATATAAAATTTGAATTTCTTTTCACATAAATTTAGATGCAATGCAGAAATCATGTTTGAAAGATTTGAAACCAATGTTGTTTGGTCCAGAATGTGATGGTCTAAGAAGGATTCAAAAGTGATTATCTTCTCAAACTTCTATTTACCAGTATAAAGAAACAAAAACGCAAAAAACGCAGAAATTGCGTTTCATACCAAGAGATCAAGTGGGTTCAAACAAAACTTGTACGTCCATATGAATATGATCGTCCATATGGATATCAATCACAAGCATTGATGACCTCTAATTGAATTAACTTACAAGAATAAACAAACAAAAACAAATTCAAGAAAGTTCAGTCAATTCACCATACTAAATGTTCGTAATATCAAGAAGCAAAAGTCATCAGATTCATAATACGAAAGCCGATATCACAATTAGTCTTAACAAAGAATGAATATAGAGTATCGGACAACCAAACAAAAATTGAAAGAACTGTGTTCACCATCTAGTCTAACAGAAAGCTAATATAGCTAATATCGTTAATCAACAAAACTAACATCAACATGCAAAGAGATAATCTAAAAATGTTCAATATCAATATGCGCTACTTTCCCTAAGTATCAAACAGAAAGCAATATTTTGCCAAAACATCCAAGTGTAACAAATCAAAGTTCACAGAGTATTGATCTAAAGCAGAGACAATCATATTGCTGGAATTTTATTGATGTTGACATCAATCACAGAAAAGTGTTGTAAAAAAGACAAAAACATGCAAGGGAAATCAAGTAATACCAATTACCAATTGCACATTGTAAATAAATACTTTCAAAGACTAAGAGGCCAAGTAATACTATTTAATGAACAAGAGATCACATGAGGTTCAAACAAAACTTTGATGAACTGTAATTGGATTAAATAGTATTGGTGAATATGGATACCAATCACAGACATTCTGTGACATTGATGAATTCTAATTGGATTATCATACAAGAATAAATAAATATATTTTCAAGAAGGTTCAGTCAATTCACCACACTAACTGTCTGTAATATCAAGAAGAAAAAGCCATCAGACTAATACGAAAGCCAACATCACAACCTAACAAAAATGAAAGAAATGTGTTCACCATCTAGTCTAATAGAAAGCTAACAAAGCTCACTATTCAACAAAACTAACATCAAAATGCAACGAGAAAATCTTAAAATGTTCAATATCAATGCGCTACTTTCCCTAGTATCAAACAGGAAGCAATATTTTGCCAAAACATCCAAGTGTAACAAATTAAGGTTCACAAAATACTGACCTGAAGCAGAGACAATCAGATTACTGGAATTTTATTGGTGTTGACATCAATCACAGAAAAGTGTTATCAAAACAACAACAACATAAGAGAAATCAAGGGAAGTAAAGATCACAATCGGTATTAACGAAGAACAAACAACCAGACAACCAGCGTAAAAGAAATGTCTTCACCAGACAGATCTTATTAATCTAACACACCAACAAAACTAACATGGAAATTCAAATTGTGGAAATCATTTCCACTAAACAATTAATCAACAATAAACGGGCTTTTCTTGTCCATTAGTGACCAGTCTATGATGAAGATCATCTGCAACAGATGTTAGAATTGCAATGATTTAGTCACCAAAGGTTAATAGCGTAATGCAAAACATTTAAGTACCAAGTAGATTCAAAGAAACTACTACCATAATATACATGTGTCTTACATGCATTCAAGATATATATACTTCAAAAAACTGAGATGTTGTGATAAATACAAGTTCCAAAACAGAAATTTAACAATGCATCCTTCTAAAAGCAAGATAGAGACTGCTCACACACAACCTAATGTTCAATACCAAAAGTAAAATATAGCTTTTTACCAATGGATAGCAATAAGTTTATCGAATCTGAGAAAAACTAGATCAAGAGAGCTATTTAAGCTATTTAAGAAATATTTCTAACTATAATGACGCTTTGATCATTAATTCTAACTTTACATACAAATCACCCAACTTAGCTTGTGATTTTCATATGTAACGATGTTAAGCTATGCAAGAAATATTTCTAACAATAAATGGCGCTTAGATCATTATTTCCAACTTAAATTAGTTTGTGATTCTCGTATGTAATACAGGAAAGTCCAGAAAAGTTTATACCTGATCACATAATCTCGCTACTATGAGAAATCTCTTTGGCTTCCAAGAGAATATGAACCTTTGTAGCATATACCTGAAAAACTAACCTGAACAACTCAGTTAGTCTCCAGTTTTGTATTTTTATAATTATTGCAAAAAAAAAAATTTGAGAAGGACAAACCTGAACGAACAAGATTTTAAGAATTGAATCAACTAAACTACTAACAAGTTCGAAAAGCAAATACCTGCTAAAGAGTTCTTCTACACTTGAAATCTCCTCAGAGTCTCTAGCAAATTGAACACCTTCTGAATCATGTACCTGAAGAAATCAGAATTACAATAGTTAGTCTTTAACTCAAGTTAAATATCTCGTATTTACCTTGTCAGTTTCATCACTTCCAATGTACAGATCATGAATCCGTTTTTTTTACTCATAGTCTTTCAAGACGTGAGTTGTATTTTCAATCCAGAGAATCAAAAACGGGACAGTCTTTTTCTAAAGACTTTTAAGTCGTGGGAACAAGTAACAAGTCTCTGCCTCAAGAGACTTTTAAGTCGCGGGTCATTTTCTCCAGTTTCTGGTCTTTGTCTTAAACCTTTTTTCAAGCCGTGGGTACAAGTGAAGCAATGGTTTCACTGCTTACTCAAAGCCGTGGGCACTAGCTTAAGACTTTTTTAAGCATTTGGTGCTTTCTTCCATCCAACAAACTGAGAATATGAATCCCATGTCTGTCTTTGAGAAATTCCCAGCCTTTGATCGTTAGTTGTCTAAGAGCTTCAGCCTTGTGTTTATGGGTCATCGTCTTTGTTTTTAAGACTTCTTTAAGCATGCACTACCAACCAATCAAACGGGACATTGTCTCCCAACAAGAATCTGACCGTTTATAGTCTTTAGACTTTTGATAAGCCGTGGGTAGTATTATAGTAAAGTAGTGAATTTGTTAAGTCTTTTGTCTAAAGACTTTTAAGCCATGGGTATGTGACAGTTTCACCATTTTATAGTCCTTAGACTTTCAGCCATCGGTCATGTTTCCCTTCCAACAAGTTTAAAGACTTTAAGACCGTTTATAGTCTTTCTCTAGAAGACTTTCTTTCTCTAAAAGAATTTCAAGCCGTGTGTTTTAGTTTCCATCCCCTGCCTTTCCTTTGATTCGACATGCACTACCAACCATGACTTTCCTTTGCTTCGACATGCACTACCAACCAATGGGACAATGTCCCCAACAACAATCTGACACAACAGTATTAGATTAGTGTATGTCATCTGATATGTTGGGGCTAAAGGGAAAACAGAAATATCAAAGGAAGTGTCTGCATATGATCCATTCTTTAACTTCCTTTGATTAGGCATGCACTACCAACCAACCCATAGTTTATTTTCCATTCTTTAACATCCTTTGCGCATGCACTACCAACCAATCAAACCGGACATTCTCACTTTTTATAGTCTTAAGACTTTTATAAGCCGTGGGTGTAGTAAAGTAGTGAATCTGTTCAGTCTTTGTCTAAAAGACTTCTATAAGCCGTGGGTAAAGTAACGGATTCACTACTTTTCCCAAGCCGTGGGTTTCTGATTCATTAGTCTTTGCTTATTTTATAAGCCAACTCATAGTCTTTTGCTAAAGACATTTAAGCATGCACTACCAACCAACCCATAGTTTCATTTTCCAATTTCCATTCCTTAACATCTTTTGCGCATGCACTACCAACCAATCAAACGGGTCATTGTCCCCAGACAAGAATCTGCCTATTTATAGTCTTAAAGACTTTTGATAAGCCGTGGGTAGTAGTAAAGTAGTGAATCCGTTCAGTCTTTTGTCTAAAGACTTTTATAAGCCGTGGGTAGAGTAACACATTCACTACTTTTCTCAAGCCGTGGGTATGTAACGGTTTCACCATTTTATAGTCCTTAGACTTTAAGCCATCGGCCATGTTATCCACCATTTTATAGTCCTTAGACTTTAAGCCATCGGCCATGTAATCCACCATTTTATAGTCCTTAGACTTTCAGCCATCGGCCATGTAATCCACCATTTTATAGTCCTTAGACTTTCAGCCATCGGCCATGTAATCCACCATTTTATAGTCCTTAGACTTTACGCCATCTGCCATGTAATCCACCATTTTATAGTCCTTAGACTTTAAGCCCTCGTTCATGAATCCCTTCCAACAAGTCTAAAGACTTTAATGCCATCGTTTTATCCATCCAACGCAACAAACCCATAGTCTTTCTCTAAAAGACTTCCAAGCCGTGTGTTTTAGTTTCCTTCCCCTGGCTTTCCTTTGCTTTGACATGCACTACCAACCATGACTTTCCTTTGCTTTGACATGCACTACCAACCAACGGGACAATGTCCCCAACAACAATCTACACATCACTATTAGATTAGTGTATGCATATGATCTGTTGGGGCTAAAGGGAAAACAGAAACATCAGAGGAAGTGTCTGCATGTGATCCATTCTCTAACTTCCTTTGATTATGCATGCACTACCAACCAATACGACTGAGCAAACGGGACAATGTTCCCCAACAAGAATCTGACAAAAACACTATTAGATTAGTGTCTGCCTATGATTTGTTGGGGGGGCTAGAGGATGACCAGCCTTAATTACCTTGTCAATGACCGTAAATACTTGTCCTGTGACTTGAGGTCAGAAATTAGCATCACCCACACAGAAGCAGCAAAGGAGCCGCTAATTCTCCAACTTGTGCTCACACTCTTCGGTTTCCATTTCCAATGCCTTGCAATCTCGCACCTGACAAGGAAAATTTCCCAATTCCATCATTAGAAAACACTTAGGAAACCCTCATCCGCTAAAATCTAGAGAAACGCAATGCAACTAACAACCTTATGCATTGGTATACAAATCTTGCTAATATTATCATCAATGATGCAAAGGTTCGATTTTACTGCATATGACAAAGTTATAATGGTGTCTTTCGCTATATTCTAAGAAAAAAACAAGTCAGTGATGGATATAAGGATGAATCTCCATGAAAAAGGGTTGCGATGCTAGAGAAACGATCGAATCCTATAAAGAATCGGAATCGAACCGATCAAAAACGAAAACCCTAAACAAAGATCGAACCCTAAAACAAAAAGTTGAATTCGTGATCTAAGAGAAATAGAAAACCACCAATCTAAGAATGAAACGAAATTTTCCAATTGTTAAAATAGGTTTCATGCGGAACTAAATCGGAAAACGAAAGAGATATCAAATATCACGCTTGTTCCGAGTCGTTTAATTACCTTTAAACTCGATGGACGGATGAAAGCTCTTGTCGTTGGTTCGATCAGTATGGCCGGAAACCCTAGAGAATAGTTCTGATTCCAATTCTCGTGGAGAGATCGGTGAACTGTTAATCACTTTATCTTGTGATCTCCCCCAACGAAGAAAGCGTCGGCGGCACTGGAAAGAGAAATAATTAGCGTTTTAATTTTTTCGCGATAATGAAGTCCAGCAGAGTTTTAAAGGGAAGAAGAAAAGAAAAGGGAAACTTAATCTAACGGTTAAGATAACTCCTTTTTAATCCAACAGTTTAGATGACTCATTTTGAATCTAACGTCTCTCTTAAGTTAGGGAAGAAGAAAAGAAAAGTGAAACTTAATCTAACGGTTACGATAACTCCTTTTTAATCCAACGGTTTAGATGACTCATTTTGAATCTAACGTCTCTCTTGGAAATATCTATTCCGAAATAGTGAGTTAATCTTAAGTTAATCCAACGGTTTAGATGACTCATTACTAATACTCCAAAAATTTAAAAACCGTATCATGTGGAATAGTGAGTTTGCTAAACGTAATTGCATATTTGTATTGTTTTCAGGTTGTTTCATTGAGCTGGAAACAAGTTTTCACAGGGAAGAATCGTTCGTCATCGTTCGTCAGCAATTATTTGAAATCTTGCTGAAGAACATGGAGAAGAGGTAAAAGGTTTCATTGTGATGAAGAAGTGTGTTTCGTTGTTTGTTTTTGTAGCATTTTCTGATTCTTTTGTGTGTGTACGGATATGGAGGGTTTGTATTGGTTTCTTCCCATTTTCGGGTTTATCTCTCCCACTGGTTGTGATCTTGATAAAGTTGTGATCTTTCAACGTTTTTGAATTTGATTGTGATATGGTAAAGAGAACAATTATGATATACTTGTATGTTGCAGAAAGACAATACATAAATTTACTATCAAAACCTGTCAAATCAAACAGCACTCAAAGATCTTCGCTTTGAAGATTCAGCCTCTACTGGATAATACAGCAATAATCTATTTTATCTCTTCTAGATAGCATCCGTTGAAACACTTAAGAATCTGATAAAGACACAATTACAAATCATAATCCATTTTTAAAAATAAGGGAAAAAAAAATACAATGAATGAATTAAAAATAAGGGAAAAAAAAATACAATGAATGAGAATCTTGAAATATTTCTTACTGGTAGTAGTGAGAATCAAAAAGTCTTTGATTAGTTCTGCAAAATTGATTTTGACTTTGATTAGTTCTGCAAAATCTTCTCAGAAATGTCTCAAATTTTGTTGTACGAGAAAATAGAGGATAGAGAGTCAGATCTTTACTTTGGAGAGGAAATGATGAAATTAAGATTTGAAATTTCGTAGAAGTTTCACTCAAAAGCCACTACAAATTAATTGAAAGCTTAAAATTTTAATAAAAAAGTGTTGTTGGATCTAACATATCTCAAGTTACGAAAGAAAAAAAGAAAAGAAAAATGTGTTTGAATCCAATAAACACACAAATTCGCTTTTAAATATTCATAAATATTCAAATTCGCTTATGTATCATAGATTTTTATCTTCATAGAATTATTCTCTACAAATCCGCTACAGAGTATATATAGCATATTTTAGAAATTTGGTACTAAGGTTCAAAATGAAATCATGGATTATGATTTACTGTGACCTAAAACTTAGAAGTTAGAACTACTATTTGAACCTTTAAGTTCCAAAATGCTAATTACAAAGTGATTTGAAAAATAGTTAAACTATCAAACAGAGAAATTTAAAATCCATTTCTAGATTGTGAGGGCATGTGCAATGCAAAATACTTAATAGAGATGCTTAACATGTCTTATTATTAAAGTTGAGTTATTTTATTTGGGGTAATTAAAAAAAAAAAAAAAAAAAAGAGAAAGGGAGATAGAAGAGTGAATGGCTTGACACGTTATCAGCATTGATCCTTCACACTGCTTAATTAAGCATAAGACCTAGCGTTGTGCATGCCCTTAGATAGGAAGAGCAATTTAGATATTAAAAAAAAAAATTGTAAGTATATATGACATATATTAGATAGGACAATAAAGATATAAAAAATCCAGACCACACATATCCTGAGGCCGTGGGACAAGCTTCTACGACAAAAAACATGAAGGAAAAAAGAGAAGAACCAACAAACCATCTTCAAACAGTAAGCCATGGCTTCTTCAGCTTCCACATATGCTCAAACGTCCTGTATTTTCCTTCCCAAAATCCAAAACAGCACGCACTTCAGGGACAAGATTAGAGCATATAGTACGAAGAAGGCAAGAAGAGTGATGCATATTCACTCGTCACAAGGCCCAACAAAACCGCCAAAACCATCGCCAGGATTCGACACAAGAATCCACTGGGAAAACCCGGACGAAGGCTGGATAGGTGGAGGATCCGACCCGGTCAAACCCGACCGGGACAATCTCTTAAGTGACGACAACTTTGCAGAACTAATCAAAGACTCTTTTGATTCTCATTACCAGTAAGAAAGACCTCAAGATATTTTTTATTCTTTTTCAAAATGGATTATGATTTGTAATTGTGTCATTATAGATTCTTAGGTGTTTCAACGGATGCTGATCTAGAAGAGATAAAATCTGCGTACCGAAGACTATCTAAAGAGTATCATCCAGACACAACTTCATTACCGCTTAAAACTGCTTCAGATAAGTTCATGAAACTGAGGGAAGTCTACGATGTTTTGAGCGATGGAGAGAGCAGGAGATTCTATGACTGGACACTGGCTCAAGAGGTTGCGAGTCGTCAAGCTGAGAAGATGAGAATGAAGCTTGAGGATCCGAAAGAGCAAGAGTTTCGGAACTACGAGTCTATACCGGATATGGTTGATCGGTTAGGTGGTAGGAACATGGAGCTTAGTGCTCAAGCAATGACTGCTCTCACGTTCGATGTTTTTGTTCTACTGTTTGCCCTTGGTTGTATAGTTTATGTGACTGTCTTTAAAGATCCCTCTTACTAGGTAAGGAGCTATATGCAAAAGGAAGAATAAATTCATGGATATTGTATAGGTGAAGATTATACAAATACTGTATATTTGAAGATTATACAATTATAGGTTATAACATTATCTAAAACCAAAAAACGTTATCTGAATTGAATAGTAGTGGTTCTGTTATATATATGTAGCTACATAATTTGTTTGTGGAGTTGTTGCACATTGCTTTTGCTTGTGGTCTAGAAAATGTAGATTTCATGGTCAAATTCACAAAATGGACTTGTGGGAACTTTCAAGAACATGTATTGTGATGTATACTTTACTCTGTTTTGAGTATTTCTTTGGATCCAACATTTTTTTGATTGTTATGTTATGTGTAGCACCCAAACTATTTGAACTTTACTCATCATTTCTTGGAGATTTTAAGAAAAAAGAATCATTTAAAAACTTTACAAAACTCATTTGTGGATGGTGTATTTTTCGGTTTAATGTAAATAATCATGGTTTATTTGTACTTTACCGGTTTACTTATTTTGTTTCTGGTTAGTTTCCAGAAGCCGTTCGTCTATTATTGTGTAAGATGAAATGAACATCATTTGTAGAAATCATTTGAATCAAACGAAAGAAAACAAAAATTAAATTTTGTTCATTTCAACGATTCAGTTTCTATTATCAGATTTCTAGGGATTTCATTTTCTTCTTGCACGCTGCAATGAACTCCTACTTCATCGACAAATTCCATCACTCTGCTAAGCGAGAGGCGATGGAGGAGGATGAAGAATCGCCGACGGAGCTAAACACGATCAACAGCTCTGGCGCTTTTGTAATCGTCTCTCCCGATAAACTTTCCGTCAAGTATACCGGCGCCGGCCAACACAGCCACGACGTCGGCGCGGTTCAGGCCAATAAACCGGCTCCGTTCAAGCGTTACGGTTACTACTTCGAGATTTATGTCAAAAACGCTGGAGCCAAAGGACAAATCTCGATTGGCTTCACTACCAATAGCTTCAGAATTGGGAGGCATCCTGGGTATTGTTGATTCTTCGTTTCTAATTTTGTGTTTTAGATTCGCGTTTCGCTGTTCAATTATAGTCTGATGTTGAGAATTGTGAGTGTTAGGTTTGATTAGATTCAGGAAAAATCTGAAATATAGACTTAGTTTTTGTGAGAAAAGGGAAATTGTGCAAGAAGCTCTGATCTTAATCATTGTTGTGAAGCATTCAAAAATTTCAGTCTTTTTTTCTTATATTTGTTGTGTGTAATGGTTAGATGGGAACTCAATACTTGTGGCTATCATGGTGAAGATGGACTTATATATCTTGGGAAACGACAAGGTGAAGCCTTTGGTCCAACTTATACAACTGGTGATATAGTTGGTGGTGGTATAAATTACGATTCACAGGAGTTTTTCTTCACGTAAGTGATCCAAATGGCGATTAAGATTCGTGTCACACTTCTGATATATCCTCTGTTTACTTACGTCTTTGATGTTACAGAGTAAATGGAACTCTCGTAGGGACAGTCTCCAAGTACATCAAGGGTCCTTTATTCCCTACTGTAGCTGTACATAGCCAAAACGAAGAGTACGATCTTGTGACATTTCTCTTTGCTTGTTAATAACGATTTCTGCGGTGGATTATGATATCTTAGCTGCTTGTATTTTGAGTTCCACAGTTGTTTTCTCTGTCAGGGTTACTGTCAACTTTGGGCAGGAGAAGTTTGCTTTTGATTTTAAGGTAAGTTCCTCAGTTTTTGTGTGCATATGAAAGTTGTTAGATAGCATCTTTTCCATATGGCAGAGGTTTTCCTGATACAAATTGCATTCGTAATTGTATGTTACGAGCATGTTTTGCTGTTCCATTGTGATCAAAACTCACCTCTTAGACTCTTTCCTCTCTGTGTTAGTTATGTGTTTGTTCGAGGGTAAAGTTTCAGAGCTATTATGTATGACTTAGCTACATTCTCTGTCTTAGCTATGTGTTTGTTGGAGGATGAGGTTTCGGTAGCGATTATGTATGACTTAGCTGTTTCTGTTTCTTTAGGGATATGAAGCATCGGAGAGGAATAAGAAACAAATAGCAATTGAAAAGTTATCCATACCTCCAAACATAAATCATAGGTGAGTTCACTCTTATTTTCTGTAGCCACTGAGGTTCATCTGTTATTGGATTAGTGATAAACTTTCTGCATAGCTAAAAGCTTAGTTTTTGTTTTGTGTGTGTCATCAGGCTTGTAAAGAACTTCTTGCTTCATTACGGGTATGAAGAGACTCTTCATGCTTTCGACCTGGCTACTAACAGTACAGTTCCTCCTATCTCCCTTGCTCAAGAAGATGGTATTGATGTTAAAGATACATCATATGCATTACATGAGAGGAAGATTCTTAGACAGGTATCTTGAAAATTTCATTACTACTAACATGAGAACAACTCCTTTGTTATTTGTTTAACTGATTCGTATTTTTGGTTGGTAAAGCTTATAGGGAAGGGTGAGATTGATGCTGCTCTTGCTAAACTCCGGGATTGTTATCCACAACTTGTAAAGGTGTGGATTGTTATATTAAGCTCTGCTTCTTCATGTTGAGATATGAAAACTCTTACCGAGCTGTGTTATCTACAGAACGATAAATCAGAAGTTTGCTTCCTCCTTCACTGTCAAAAGTTCATTGAGTTAGTCCGGGTAATGCTCTTTTTCAACACATCAAATCCATGGCGGTTAGGCTGTCTTTCTCTAAGTAAATGCTTTTGGTAACAATGTGACATATACTTAGATTGGAGCATTAGAAGAAGCTGTGAACTATGGGAGAGCGGAATTAGCCAAATTCGTTGGTTTAACTGTATTCAAAGACATTGTAGAGGTAACTGCAACCTTAATTTATTACCAAATGGCCAACATTTGATTTATTTGGTATCTATTTTACAGGACTGCTTTGCTCTGCTTGTATACGAACGTCCTGATGTCCTGATGAATCAGCCATTTCCTAGAAGAGTCGCAGAGGGAAGTAGTGGCGGACGCGGTGAATGCGGCGATTCTGTCCACGAATGAATACGGGAAAGATCGGTTGCATTCTCATCTTGATACGCTTCTCCGGCAGCTAATGGCTTGCCGTATGGAACTGCGGTCATTGAATGACGGTCAGGGAGAGACATTCTTGCTTAAACGGCTTCTTAAGAACAACAGTTGCAAGAGGATAAAGAAAACTGCTTAGAGCTTTGGGTGGTGGTGGTGGTTAGGTTTGAGCCGGTTTTTTCGGTTACCAAATCAGACGGTCAGATGAAACTGGCAGATGAAGTAGGCAGGTTGAAATAGATTAGTTGAAATAAAATTTGTTTGTTTTTTTAAAATTTTAAACTAATTTTACTATTTAGTTTTTAGCAATCATAGTTTTTCTTACTAGTTTTCTTTCTAGTCCAACTTCGTTATTGCATTGCTAAATTTATTGTTATTACTTGTTTCTATCCAATAATGTTAAAGGAGTTCAACAACGAGTTCACTTGTAAGAAATATGACATTTTATTGGCTACATCGTTTAAAGATTAATTTTCATATTAGATGAGATGTACGTCTTGTTCTCCTTCTTGTAAGGAAATGCAAAGTGATGATAGATTGATGCTCTTAAAGCTTATTAAGATAGATGAAATAAGAAGATAAACTAGAATTAGCACATAGAACTTTATTCAAATGTAACAGAGAAGAAAGAGGAAAGCTTTAAGAACACAAATGGTTTAAGATAAATATCATAAAAGTGTTAAGGGTACCTGTTCTATCAACAACAAAAGTTACATTGCAATAAACATAAACTCATATTTATACCAGAGAGAAAAACCCTAAACACATGTTTAAATCACATTGGGCTCTGGATGTAGACTTCTCTTTACACTTATATAGTTCTTTTTTTATGCCGGTGTAAAAAAAGAACTAATGATGTTTTATTACGTAAAAACATACGCACACAACTTGTATGTGTAAACACTAATGTTTTATCCCGTAAAAACATACACACACAACTTGTACTTGTAAACCAGTTGAGTGCGACAGTGTTCAAAAACTGCCCACTATTTCCTTCACAATTGGAGACAAACCATTTCCCCTCACCCCTAGCGATGTACGATCAAGTTTCTTAGTATATCTTTTGAGTGGGTTCCTTTTTCTCCCGTTTTTCTAGATGTGTTGTATTTGTCCCAGGAGCGTGATGGAGCTAGAGTCGTCTGCTTAAGTCGTTTCGTCGTGGGTCCAACAGGACGCTGGTAAGTTATGAATTTGCTGCACTCAAAAATTTGTGTGTTTCACAAGTCAAATTATACTCATTGTCTTTGGAATGTAGGTTTTTGGGGGAAGTGTTACGATTTGCCCTTGTAAACCTGCAAATCTCAATCACACACAAGCTCACGAAACACCTCTCTCTCTCACACAAGAACCAGAAAACAGAGCAAACACAGAAAACAGAGCAAACAAAAGAGATAAAGAACACAAAGAGTTTGTTCACCCAGTTCAACCTAGTCGATGTGACTAAGCCTACGTCTGGAGCCGATTCAATCCGGCAATCCACTAATCAAAAGAAGAGTACAGCTCAATAACAGAGCAAGAGAATCAATGGAGGTTAAGGAACTCCAATTGATTGTTACAACAGCTTAAGGAAGAAGAAGACAAGAACTTTAAGTATTTAAACACTTTTGCATTTACGGCGGCGTCTCTATTCGCGACTAGAGAGAAACCGTCTAGGTCTTCTTCTTCAATCTCCGGTTCAAATCAACAATCCCAAACCGGTTTTACTCTAATTCAATTCCTCCGGTTTACACCAAACCTGAAAACTGAATCACATAACCACAACACTCCACCTTGATTCAAGTTTTCCTTCTCTTAGTGAATTGCACTACTTGGATTTAACCTCGGCACGAAGATACTTCATCTTCACTTGAGTAACCTTAGAAAATCTAAGGCTTCCTCAAACTTACGAACTGGAATGCTTTTTGTAAGCATATCCGCAGGATTCTTTGATGTATGAATCTTACTCACTGCAACTTCACCTTCTTCAATAACATCTCTGATGAAGTTAAACTTGGTAGCAACATGCTTTGTCCTCTCATGAAATGTGTTATTCTTTGACAAACAAATAGCAGACTCAGAATCACACCATATCAAAGCTAAATCAACAATCCCAAACCGGTTTTACTCTAATTCAATTCCTCCGGTTTACACCAAACCTGAAAACTGAATCACATAACCACAACACTCCACCTTGATTCAAGTTTTCCTTCTCTTAGTGAATTGCACTACTTGGATTTAACCTCGGCACGAAGATACTTCATCTTCACTTGAGTAACCTTAGAAAATCTAAGGCTTCCTCAAACTTACGAACTGGAATGCTTTTTGTAAGCATATCCGCAGGATTCTTTGATGTATGAATCTTACTCACTGCAACTTCACCTTCTTCAATAACATCTCTGATGAAGTTAAACTTGGTAGCAACATGCTTTGTCCTCTCATGAAATGTGTTATTCTTTGACAAACAAATAGCAGACTCAGAATCACACCATATCAAAGCTTTAGCTGGTTTCAACCCCATGTCATCCAACAAGCCACGAATCCACATGGCTTCCTTGACAGCCTCTGTTAGAGCAACGAATTCAGCCTCTGTAGTTGACAAAGTAGTTGCCTTCTGCAAGCTTGATTTCCAGCTCACTGTATTTCCACCAACCGTGAACACATAACCACTGATAGACCTTCTTCTGTCAAGATCTCCTGCATATTCTGAGTCACTAAAACCTTGCACACTGAATTCTTTTCCCTTTGTATACACCAAATTCATCCCAACCGAGCCTTTAAGATACCTCAATAACCATTTCACAGCCTCCCAATGTATGTCTCCTGGCTTGCTCATAAACCTGCTAACAAGACCAATAGCATAAGCAATGTCTGGACGTGTCCCAATCATTGCATACATAATGCTGCCAACTGCGCTATTGTATGGTACCAACTCTGTATCAACACACTCACTATCATCTTGAACTGAATACAGCTTGAAGTGTGCACCAATGGGCGTGCTTACAACCTTAGCTTCACCCATATTAAACCTTTGAATCACTTTCTTCAAGTAACCAGACTGAGATAAGCACAATGTACCTTCTTTTCTGTTCCTTGTAATGTCAATGCCCAAGATTCTACTAGCTGCTCCCAAGTCTTTCATCTCAAATTCTCTACTTAACTCTGCCTTTAGCTTGTTCACTTCTGTTATACTCTTTGCAGCCAAGAGCATATCATCTACATACAACAGCAAATAGATGAACTCTTTCATCCACTACAAGAAAGACGGAGTTTAACGTCGGTTATATATGGGGTTCACGTCGGTAAAAGAATGACGCTAAAAACTTGAAGTCAGTTTATAAACCGACGTGTCATTCAATGACGCAGACCATTGTTGCTTCACTTAAAACACCGACGTTAACCATACGTCAATTGCTGCTTCAGTTAAAAAACCGACGCTAGGCATTACGTCATATATTTAGCGTCATTATTTTGTGTGTTTAGGGTCAATTCACAAACGACTCCAACACTTATGTCTATATCATTTTTAAAACGAACGTAATTGTTAAAAGACTAACGTCACTAATACAACTCATAGTAAAATCAATAAACTCAATAGTAAAATCATTAGATGACATTAGATGACAATAAACTCATAGTAAAATCAAATCTTTTATATAATATCAAGTAGAAAATACAATGTTTTATTCATGTATAAATGAAAGATTGACAGGAGCGTATGAATGTAATATCAAATAGAAAATACAATGTTTTGTTTCCAACTTTCCGAACGAATCCTATATATCACCTGAACATATCTCACCTGCAAAAACAAAAGTAACATCAGTAATCATGATTTCTAATCATTTCAGTAACCAAAAGTAAAATGAAAGCAAGACCTTTAATACATTTCAACGAAACCAGAATCTCTGTTTCTTCTAAAACAGTCTGTTTCTTCTAAAACCAGAGTCCATTCACATATGAGACTACTCAAACAGAAAGTATGGTTCTCTATAACTTAGCTAGCCACCATTAAAACAGAATTTGTATCCTAATCAAGACCATTCACATATGAGACTACTCAAACAGAAAGTATGGTTCTCTATAACTTAGCTAGCCACCATTAAAACAGAATTTGTATCCTAATCAAGACCATTCACATATGAGACTACTCAAACAGAAAGTATGGTTCTCGATAACTTAGCTCTTAACTAAAACAACACACCATAACCATTAGAATTCTTAACATAAATTTGAATCCTAACCTGCTCATTTCCCTGAACTTTCTTCTTTTGCAGTCACCTGTAAAAGATAATTTTGTGTTATCAATAAGAAATTATGAACTTGAAAATGATTCAAATGACTCCAAGATCTCAAAGAAATTACCAGGTTGGGATATTTTTCTCCAACAAGCTTACAAAGAGCATTAGCCAAGATCTCAAGCTTATCTTCCATTCTTCTCAATGTGCATCAAATCTAGATTGTGTCTCAAGAGAAGATATTTCCAATAAGGCAATTCAAAAAATATACTCCTCTTTCTCCACTGATTATCCCCAATTTCCAAACGGCGTCTCTTCTTACCAACAGCATCTACTCTCTTCCCCAATGTAACATCAACATTTCCAATCTGTTGGAGAATAACACTTCCTGATGGTGTAGTAGGAGAAACCCTTGTCTCAATAAAACCATCAAAGCGTTGCTTATCTTTTCTAAAACTATGATCTTCAGGAAGGAAACGCCTATGTCCCATAAAACAGTTTTTCTTGCCATAGTGTAGACGGAGCTCTGTAGCATCGTAGTTACAAGAAGGAGATGCTAATCCTTTGTATACATTCCACCCAGATAAATTCCCTAGCCCTGGAAAATCACTTATAGTCCATAACAGAACCGCACGCATACAAAATGTTTCTTTCAAAGATGCATCGAATGTAGAAACTCCATCATACCATAGCTCTTTTAGTTCCTTGATAAGAGGCTGAAGATAGACATCAATATCATTTCCCGGCATGTTCCTTCCAGGGATTATCATTGAAAGTATCATCGAGGTTTGTTTCATTGACATCCAAGGAGGAAAGTTGTAAGGGAACAATAGCACAGGCCATACACTATAGTTTGTGCTCATAGAACCAAAAGGATTAAAACCATCAGTTGCCAATCCTAATCTGACATTCCTCGGGTCTGATGCAAACTCTGGAAACTGTTGGTTAAATGATTTCCAAGCCATTCCATCTCTAGGATGCCTAAGCCTACCATCTGTATTCTTAGAACTATCATGCCACCTCATATACTCTGCAGTTTTGGATGACATAAAGAAACGTTGCAGGCGCGGTTTCAGTGGAAAGTATCTAAGTACTTTGGCCGCCTCTTGCTTCTTTTTCTTCTTCTTCTCAGCAACTGGCTTAGGTGTCTTCCATCTTGAACTTTCACAGACTTTACAAGTGTGTCTAGATGCATCTTCTCCCCAATACAACATGCAATCATTAGGACACACATGAATGGTCTCATATGTGAATCCTAACTTTCGAATAATCTTCTTCATATCGTTGAAAGAATCTGGTAGCTTTGCGTGCTCAAATGCTTCTTTCAAGAGCTCAATTATCATTGACATTCCTTTGTCACTGATTCTAGACATGCACTTGATGTGATACAACTTAAGCATGAAAGACAACTTGCTAAAAGACTGACATCCTTCATAGAGAGCTTGATTACAATCTGATAACAAATCATCAAGTGCCTCCTTCTGCTTCGAATGATCCTCCTCTCTAGGACTAGCAGACTCACTAAAACTGTTATCCATATTCGGAAAAGCATCTTCAAGCAGAGTCATAGTTGGGTCTTCAACGAAATCTAGGTTAGACGCATTATCTAAACTAACTGTCTGCTCCTCTAAGTCTAATTCTTCACCATGCAAATACCAGTTTGTATAGGTGTGTAGAAAACCATGACAAATCAAATCACCCTCACTTCAGCTCTAACCTTGTATTTAACAAGACAACAACGCTTACACGGGCATTTTATCATTTCTGAATTGATATTTGCAAAGGCAAAATCCAAAAACCCTTTTACTCCATTTATATAGTCTTGAGACAAATGATGTTTTACTATCCAAGACTTGTCCATTGTTCTACATAAAAGTTCATCCAAGAATAAGTATGTTTAGCTACTAAACGAACACAATACCATTCATAAAAATCAGTAGACAAAATCAAATATGAGACTTGAGAAGACCAAAGTTCACAAAACAAGTTCAAATATTCAAGAGATTCATTCACAGTCAATTAAAGCTTTCAGAAGTTCAATTCCCAGATCATGAAAGAAGCTAAGCCAATATCAATAATATCATGAAAGAAGCTAAACTAGATTTCTCGTAAGACAATGCTTTATGAGAAAATGGATCATGAAATTTCACAATCAGACTCAACAAAACCAAATTTGTTGCCACTATTTCACTAGTGGCTTTCTCCCATGGAACCATGAAGAGAAATTCTTATTCTAAGATCATGAAAAATTCATATTCTAAGATCATGAGAAATTCATATGCTCAAAACTAATAGATCGGATGCAAAACTAATATAGCTTCAAACAACTTGATTTTGACCTTTGCAAATTTAAAAGGATCGAAAGTTTACCTTAAATTTGCAGAGAAATTTGAGATTCGCGAGCTCTGAAAATCCTCTTAAATTTCTTCACAAATCCTTGAACGAAATTCATAAGTATTGTTAGATTCAAGCTATTTCATCATAAACACAGCTCAATTTTTAGGAAATTCAAACTTACGAACCTGAGCTTGACCCGAAATCGGATTGTTCGCCTGAGCTTCTGGAGAAAGGATCGAAATCGGATTTCTATAAACTCGAGCAACCTTGTGATTATTGACACTGGCGACGACTGCGGAATTAACGAAATCAAATTAGGGATTCAGAAAAACGAAAACCCTCATGATTTGGATGAAACTGGGTTTTGATTTTTGAATTTGGATGTTAGAGTTTAGGCGAGGAAGAAGACGGGAGAATAGTAAACTGTTCTAATTGATTAATACAATTTAATAAATTTAATTTTTTGTTTTATTTAGCATCGGTTTGGTACGTCGGTTTAGTAAATGACTCCAAATCCCTTCCTTTTTAATAATTTTACGTCGGTTTAACAAGTGACGTTATTTAAGTGACGTTAAAAGCGTGATTTCTTGTAATGATCGCCTACCTCCTTCACGTAGACACATGGGTCATGTCCACTGCGAGTGAATTTTGGCTCATCATAAATGCATTGAACTTCTTATTCCATTGCCGTGGAGCTTGCTTTAACCCATAGAGAGACTTCTTCAGCAAACACACTTGATCTTTCTTTGGATCAACCACAAAACCTTCTGGCTGTTCCATGTAAAGTTCTTCTTCAAGCTCACCATGCAGAAATGCTGTTTTCACATCCATCTGTTCCAGCTCTAAGTCTTCTTTAACCACCAATGACATCAGAATTCGTATGGAGAGATGTTTAACTACTGGTGCAAACACTTCTTGATAATCAATTCCCTCTTTCTGCGTAAAACCTCTAGCAACAACTCTTGCTTTATGCCTTTCTGATTCTACACCAGGAATACCAGATTTTAACCTGTATAACCATCTGCTACCAATGACCTTTTTGTCTTTAGGTCTATCAACAATGATCCATGTTCCATTCTTCCATAGCGACTCCATTTCTTCTGTCATACCACCGTTCCATTTCACCCAATCTTTGCTTCTTCTTGCTTCATGATAACAGCTTGGTTCTTCTGAAGTTACAAATTCAGCTGTGAGGAGAGCAAATGCAACTTCAGAGTAATCCGAAAACTTAGCTGGTGGCTTAGGTTGTCTTCTACCTCGATCTCTTGCTAGTTGATAGTTTGTCAGATCAACAGCATCAGCAGAAACGTCTTCTGTCTCTGCTTCATCGGATTCAGAGCTGCTTGCGTTTTCTTGAGTTTCTCCACCTGCATCAACACTTTCTGTAACATGCTCATTTTGAGCACCAACATCGTCCTCATCCTCTATCCTGATAAACGTCTCTGTAGAGACCGTTGGTGCCGGCAGAGCCTTAGAAGCTGAAGCTTGATTCTCTTCAGACTTCAAATCTTTGAAGACCACATTCTCATGAAACACCACGTTCCTGCTGATCACACATTTTTCTTCATTCAACAACCAGATTTTGTAACCTTTGGTTCCTGGAGGATAACCCAGAAACACACCTTTTAAAGCCCTTGGCTTCAGCTTTCCCTGATCCTGATGCACATAAGCAACTGATCCAAACCTTCTCAAATGATTGTAGCCTGGTTTTCTGGTCAGCCATAACTGTTCTGGAACATTGTGATCAATGGCAGAACAAGGAGATCGATTCACCAAATAAGCTGCTGTTGCAGCTGCTTCAGCCCAAAACGGTTCACCAAGACCCGATTCATCTAACAGACATCTCACCTTCTCCATTATGGTCCTGTTCATGCGCTCTGCAACGCCGTTCTGTTGCGGCGTATACGTACACGTTCTGTGACGCTCAATGCCAAACTTCTTGCAGTAATCATTGAACCTTGAGTTACAGAACTCCAAACTCCAGTAGAGATCAAGTTTCTTCTCAGATTTGGAACATACCTCACATTCCTCAAAACTTTGATGGATCCTCCATTTGTCTTCATCTTTATAGATCCAGACCCTTTTGCTTCGACAGTGTGATCATCACCAAGAAGAATTGTCGTACTTGTGTTCTCATTGAAATCCGAGAACCAATCTCTTCGGGACGTCATGTGATACGTGCAACCTGAGTCAATAATCCATTGTTCCTTTGACTCTTGACCGTTTACACTCAAAGCTTCAGTATACACCAGCTTCTCTGTAATCACTCATGCTTCCCCTTGAGGTTTAATTCCATACTTCTTCTTTCTTGCATAACAGTCTTTCTTGATATGTCCCTCCTTCTTGCAAAACCAACAAGTAAGCCTTGTATTTGAACTAGACCTGCTTCTGCTGCGATCATTCTTTCCCTTAGCACCTTTGTAAGGTTGCCTTCCTCTTTCACCAGTATACAAACTTGCTGCTTGATTCTTATCAGACCTGTGATCTTCTGATAATTCTCTTTCCCTAGACCTTGCTGCAGAAACTACTTCTTCTAGGGATAAAGACTCTCTTCCATACTTCAGAGTATGCTTCAACTGATCAAAGCTAGGAGTCAAAGAAGTAAGCAACAAGATAGCTTGAACTTCGTCCGAGACCTCAACGTTGAGACTACTAAGTTCAGCAACTATCTTCAAGAAGTCATCGACATTCTCATCAATATTCTTAGACTCTACCATCCTGTAAGTATAGAATTTCAATTGCATATGAATTCTATTTGGCAACGAAGTTTCAGTATACAGACGATCTAACAAAGACCACATCTCAGCTGCAAATTGAGTGTTCTTAATCTTCCTCAATACATGGTCTCCAACGTTAGCTATGATAACCCCCATAGCTCTTTCTGATTTATCTATCTTGTCAGGATCAGAAACTACCTCCGATGTCGTCCACGCCGCATCACCAGCTCCACCAGATGTTACCACCGTCTTTTCCAGCTTGTCATCAGTCAAGATATCTTTCAATCCAATAACCCGAAGGTGTGACAAGATTCTGATCTTCCAAAGAGAGAAGTCTCCGTTCCCGTCGAACTTGTCGACATCAATCCGTGAGTTTGGTGGATCCTTCCCAACCATGAGCTCTGATACCAATCTGTTACGATTTGCCCTTGTAAACCTGCAAATCTCAATCACACACAAGCTCACGAAACACCTCTCTCTCTCACACAAGAACCAGAAAACAGAGCAAGCACAGAAAACAGAGCAAGCAAAAGAGATAAAGAACACAAAGAGTTTGTTCACCCAGTTCAACCTAGTCGATGTGACTAAGCCTGCGTCTGGAGCCGATTCAATCCGGCAATCCACTAATCAAAAGAAGAGTGTTGATGCAGTGCTGACCGATTTTAGAAGTACATGTCATAACAGGTGAAGATACAGTTGAATGAAGGACTTCATGTATCAGTCAAGAAGTAGTACAGAGAGTCGTGTTCAGCAGATGGGCTTAAGGAATCGATCTGATGGGCTGGACATATGCTTGTAGCTGAGGAGGCGAGTCTAGAAGATTCTAGAAGAGTCAAGAGCTAAGTTGGACGAAGAGATTCGAAGCTATCAAGCAACTAGGAATATTTCCTTTTCCTAGAGAAAAATAAGGAAAGAAATATTCTCTTGGAGATTTGGAGTGATCACCAAGGGAGAAATCTTGAAGGGTTTCAAAGCGTACCTATTGTGGATAAATAGGACGTGGAGAGCATTGGATGTGCTCAACCCATTACATTCGAAGATGCCTTAGCATAAGGTTTTGGGGTTCTAGTAGGAAGACCAAACAAAGGGTTAAGGGCATTGTTTGAATGTATCCATCTAGGAGAGAATGGTAGGCATTGTAGTGCTGGATACCATAGCAATTGTAATTGCAATCTTGTTCTAGTGGATTCTGGACGAGGTCCCGGGGATGTAGGAAACGAACCCCGTTAACAAACTCTATGTGTCTTTACTACTATTTATGCTCGTACTACTTTCTGTATCATTCACAGTCTGTATCGGTACCCCCATGCACTTTCAATTGGTATCAGAGCGGGCTCTTGTGCATATTGCAAAGCTGCAAACAAGGGAGATTCCTGCGGAGAAGATGGAGGGTTACCAAGAGCGAATTCCCAGTACATCATGGCGCTTCAAGAAGGACCATCAACCTCAAGAGCGGAGATGCTTCAGCAATTAACTTTGATCAGTTATGAACTCAAGCAGGGGGAGAATTATTATGGAGCTATAATTGCTGAGTTCACAACCATGGTCAAAGAGGGAGAGAGTGTTGGAGGAATCAAGAAAATCGATGGTGTACAATTAAGGGAGAGCTAGAAGATCATCATGCTTGGATTGGTTATGCCATGACGATGGTGTACAATTAAGGGAGAGTTAGAAGATCATCATACTCGTGAAGGGTTATGCCATGATTCTAAAACTCAATCATCAAGGGAGAGATTGTTGATGCAGTGCTGACCGAGTTTTAGAACATGTCATAACAGGTGAAGATACAGTTGAATGAAGGACTTCATGTATCAGTCAAGAAGTAGTACAGAGAGTCGTGTTCAGCAGATGGGCTTAAGGAATCGATCTGATGGGCTGGACATATGCTTGTAGCTGAGGAGGCGAGTCTAGAAGATTCTAGAAGAGTCAAGAGCTAAGTTGGACGAAGAGATTCGAAGCTATCAAGCAACTAGGAATATTTCCTTTTCCTAGAGAAAAATAAGGAAAGAAATATTCTCTTGGAGATTTGGAGTGATCACCAAGGGAGAAATCTTGAAGGGTTTCAAAGCGTACCTATTGTGGATAAATAGGACGTGGAGAGCATTGGATGTGCTCAACCCATTACATTCGAAGATGCCTTAGCATAAGGTTTTGGGGTTCTAGTAGGAAGACCAAACAAAGGGTTAAGGGCATTGTTTGAATGTATCCATCTAGGAGAGAATGGTAGGCATTGTAGTGCTGGATACCATAGCAACTGTAATTGCAATCTTGTTCTAGTGGATTCTGGACGAGGTCCCGGGGATGTAGGAAACGAACCCCGTTAACAAACTCTATGTGTCTTTACTACTATTTATGCTCGTACTACTTTCTGTATCATTCACAGTTTGTATCGGTACCCCCATGCACTTTCAAAGAGTATAGCTCAATAACAGAGCAAGAGAATCAATGGAGGTTAAGGAACTCCAATTGATTGTTACAACAGCTTAAGGAAGAAGAAGACAAGAACTTTAAGTATTTAAACACCTAAACACTTTTGCATTTACGGCGGTGTCTCTATTCGCGACTAGAGAAAAACCGTCTAGGTCTTCTTCTTCAATCTCCGGTTCAAATCAACAATCCCAAACCGGTTGTACTCTAATTCAATTCCTCCGGTTTACACCAAACCTGAAAACTGAATCACATAACCACAACAGGAAGCTTTCATGCGGCCATACCACACGGTGTTTGGTTACAAAGATATTAAGAAACCAAGAATCGGCTTCGCTATAAACAAAAAGTCTAGAAAGATAGATTTATCACATTAAGGGTATTAGTGTTATTATTTTCTTGAGAATGATTATTGGGAGATGAATTTGTAATAGTTCTCAAAATTTTCAGAAACTTTTGTTATTGGTTTATAAATTCTAACAATCTTATTAAAATCTATTGTTATTGGTTTGGTGATTTTAAAAGTCCACCCAAAATCTATTGTTATTCAAAAAGTTTGTATTTTAATGATTTAAATAATCCATTAAAATCTTTGTTACTGGGACATGGATTTTAAATTTTTTAACTCATGGAACAAAATTTCCAAAATATTACTTATAACCTTTAGATTTTTAAAATCAATTTCCAATTAATTGTATAAATAGATTTTCAATCCATAAATTTAATTGCATAATTTGCAAACTTTGATCTATTTGATGGTGGGATCCATTTATGGGTGAAACAACTTAAAAAAAGATATGCGCAACTAAAAGTGTCCAAATTGGTAAACCAACTTTGTAATCATAGGTGAAAGTACAGCATATTAGCTCTGGGCATTTTGGGATGGGAATTCCGTTCCTACCTTTATCCGTTTAAAATTTCCCAAACTTTTCGGAAATGGGAATTTGCAATTTCTTGTTTGGGAACATTTATTTTATTCAAACGGGTAAGGAAAGGGTTCGGGAAGGGTAAGGGATTTCTCGATTTTCCCGTTTAAAAAAATAAAAAGTTGAAAATTAGACATTTTTTCTTAAATATCCCAAATTTTCCCTTAATTTCCCAAATTTTCCCATAATATCCCGTATTTTCCCATATTTTCCCGTATTTTTCGTAATTTCCCATATTATCTTCAATTTTCCCAATTTATTAAGACTTCAGGTATTATATTTTGATTCCCAAATTTCCCATTCCCTTCCTATTCCCGTGATTTCCCTTCCCGTTGTAATAAGGAAATGTTTCGGGAATCAAATTTGGTTTTCCAAATTTTCCATTTCCATCCTCAACCCGTCAATTCTCATTTCAAAACCCGTAATACCCAGAACTATAGCATAACACAGAAAAAATAAACTTGCACTTCTTAAGACTATGGGAGAAGTGAACCTGCATGTAGAAATTTAGTATATACCTTGTAACAGGCTAACAGCTCAATTTTGAGATGTTGTATAAATCACATAAAAGTCATATAACGTTGCATTTCAGAATACATCAATAACATCTTAACTCTCCTATCCTTTTAAATTTTTATTTTATTTATCAGTTAACACTAAAATCAGCTAATTCATACGTTGGTTGTCTACCGATGACACGTGGATCACACATCACCTAATTCACCTTCACCATGAATCTCACACGCATGCATAAAGTGTGCTTGCTGTTTTTACGGGATAAAGTAAAAGAATACATATAGAATGGTTTAAAGAGTGTGCTTGCTGTTTTTGGAGTTTTTGTGTAAAATAAATATATTAGTTAATATACTTTTTTTTTATATATATAAATTCGCATGGTTAAAATTTACGTGTGTTGTAAGGAGATCCCTTTAAGGCTTTAACTGATTAAAAGTGTGATTAATTCTCACTAATTCAAAATAAATAAATCGACGTTCATCACAACAGACCTTTTTATATATATATACAAGACTTATGAGAATAATAAGAGAAACTTGATATTCTATAATAAGAATAATCATAAGAGTGAGTAACTTTAGGGATGTGATCATATCTTGAATCGGTTAATCGAAGAATAAGTTATCTATAAGCGTGGAATTAGTTAGAAAGAAGTTTTCTTTTGGCTAAACTGTAACAGAACGAGGGATGGATTTTATAAGAGCACATGTAAGGGAGAGATCTGCAAGAATTTCTTTAGCAAAAAGAAAAAAGGCAATATATATCTATGTGGCAAGCTTTATGGTGAGAGACTGGTGAGAGAAGTCTCTTCCTGGAGAAAGATCTGAAGACCGTTTCTCTCTGATAAAGCTCGCCACTTGGCGTAACTTGATTAGGTTATGTTTTTTTTTTTTTTAAAATTAAATCGTTTTTTCTTGAAAATCAATTTTTTTTTATTAAAAAAAAATATTTAAAGAGATTTATATAGTCTCTCCGCTGCATGTACTCTAAGATATCGGCATGTCACATGATGACTCATGTACATGTGGGGCCATTTTTCACATAAAAAGTTTGGTTTGTGCAAATCATATTTCTTTAAATAGGTCGAAAAGGCTATTTTTCTCTCATGCTTAAGAGATAAGAGTTTTACATGGTTCTAACTTCAAAGCTTTAAGGCGGCTAGTATACTCTCGGGACCTAACATTCAATCAAATGGCCTCCTCTCCCCGGCTCCATATCGGTGATTCTAATGGATCTGATTCCCCGGTTCGAGATCTAAAAAGAAATCTCCTCCATTGCTGGTCCAAGCTTCCTCAAGATCTCATGCATATGGTTTTTGAGCGCCTTGGATTTGCAGATTTCGAACGAGCTAAATCCGTTTGTTCATCTTGGCTGTCCGCTTCGAGACAATCTAAGCCAAGCAATAAAATCCCTTGGATGGTTCTATTCCCTAAGGACAACAACTACGGTCTCTTGTTCAATCCTGAAGAGAAAGACAAGTTTTACAAAACTCAAGATCTTGGCAACGACTTTTCAAAGAGTTTTTGTGTGGCCACTTATAGAAGCTGGCTTTTGATGCTCGACCCTCAATATATGGATTATCGTCAAGCGAAAACTGAAGATCCTCTATATAACCTATATATTTTAAATATTTTGACGCGTGAGAGGATTTATCTACCAACTTTGGAATCCGAATTTGGGCTCACCGCTCCAATATTTTGGATGGACGAGAAAACCAAAGATTACCTTGTTATGGGTATGTTTAATGAAGAAGATGCTGTTTCTTTCAAGAAAGGAGATACCTCGTGGAAACAAATTCCCCAGTTGGCATTGTCAGGTATCGACGAATGTTTTAACATGGTATATAAGGATCACAAGCTTTATTGTCTCAACTATTATAAACTCAAGATTTTCGATTTTTCTGGAGAAATTCCGGTGCAAGTTTTCAAAATAAGCGTACGAGGGTGCATAAGAAGATTATCCGGACTTCGTATAAGAATGCCTGGAAATTTTCCTTTGAATCGTAAGAAAAATAATGTGGTAGTCACATTAAGTGGAGATGTTTTAATTGTTACAAGCACACGTCCGAGTATGTCCAAAATATGGAACTTTGAAATCTACAAGATGGATTCATCAAAGGGGAACAAATGGGAAGAGATTATTTCTTTGGGAGATGAGGTAATTCTTTTGGATTTGGGTATCACAGTGTACGCCAAGGAAATTAATGGAGGAATCAAGAGAAATTCGATCTACTTCAATGGTCGTGATTTTGGAGATAAATACGATGAAAATGATATCTTGATATTCAGTCTCGATGCAAAGAAGGTGGAACAACCGCACCAGTTTGTTTGTTCCTCCGTACCATGTTCCAATGCACGATGGTTCTTACCAAGTTTTAAACGAGAATGATTTGTCTTCAGTATATGTTTCTAGTACTATTACAATATTTTGGTAATATTTTTCTTTGTAGGATTTCTAGAAAGAATATTTATTTGGTATAATAATTGTTGGATTTTCATGTTTCTGTATTAGTTTGTTCAGACATGTATATTAGTTTGTTGGCATTGGGGATAGCAACCAGAGGCTGTCTTTGACTACAGATACAAAAGCTACTTATACTGTTATAACAGCTCATCTTCTTGATGCTTGGTCGCAACTAAGGAAGCTTATCATATGATTAAAGAACGTATATGATCTTTAAGGTGCAACAATTTTAGTAAGGTTCTTATTGACTGCTTGGCCTAGTGTGGGTGGTGGACCGGTGGTGGTGGTGGTTAGGTTTGAGCTGTTTTTTCCGGTTACCAAATCAGACGGTCAGATGATGAAACTGGAAGATTAAGTAGGCAAGTTGAAATAGATTAGTTGAAATAAAATTTGTTTGTTTTAATTTGTTCTTAACATATTTTACTACAGTATTAGGTTTTTAGCACTCATAGTTTTTCTTACTAGTTTCTTTCTAGTCCAACTTCGTTATTGCATTGCTAAAGTTATTGTTATTACTTGTTTCCATCCAATAATGTTAAAGGAGTTCAATAACGAGTTCACTTATAAAACATGTGCATGTTTGACATGGTTGACTAAATGGATATATATATTTATTTATTTTTGTTCTTCAAGAGAAAACATGTGAAGTAAACTCAAATCAATGTGAAGCAAGTCTTAGACCCTTTATCAAAAAATCAAAAAATGTGAAGCAAGTCTTGGTTCTCCTTACTTCTTTTCTATGCCGGTGTACAAACACACACAACTTGTATGTGTAAACTAATGTGTTATCACGTAAAAACATACAACTTGTATGTGTAACCTAATGTGTTATCACGTAAATTCATACACACATCTTGTATGTGCGCGCAAATTTATGCTTTTATTTTTTAGTAGTGGCCTATAAATATCGAGCTTCTCACAACAAAGATGCAACATTAGTTTAGATTTTTTTTTTTTGCTCTTTTGATGCAATCTCTATAGTTATTTTCTAAAATCAGTTTTGGTGATGATTCAACAGGAGAAGTTGTTTACAATTAAAAATTCCAAGGGTGATGTATATTTTTTTTTAACAAAATGGCGTTTGATGGCATTTTAGGATTAGATTTTCCCTCTCTTGTTCTGAGGGGAACAGTTTTAGAAAAACATGGTGTGCATAGATTTATTTGGTAAGCATGTTTTTTCTATTTGGCTTAAATCTTACAGTAGAGATGGAGAACATGAAGATCCAAATGGTTGGTATGTTGTCATGTTCTCCATCTCCATTGTATGACTTGAGCCAAACAGAGAAAACTATGCTTACCAATTAAAGTTTTGTTCACCATGTTTTCCCAAAATCCCAGTCCTAAAATGCCATCAAACACCTTTTGTTATAAAAATATGCAGGTTCAGTTCCTTCTATCAATTTTTGTCCCTCGAGTAGAATTTTTCCTCCGACCATACCAGTTTCCCGAGCAAGAATGTCACCACCATTACCACTAGAACATTTTTCGTTCAACAATATATCCGGAATAGTAAGAGGTAAGTAAGCAAATTACTGTTCCCCATGATCTAACAAAAAAGGAAAAAGCAAAAACAGAAGTGTTTGACAACAAGCCCAAGTTGCAAGTTTTGATAATACCAATTCAAAAAAACAAATGTATCCCAATTTACCCGAATTTGAACAAAAAAACCAAAATATTTAACCAAACCGTATCGTAAAATTTCAGTAGAATTTTTTAATTCGAACTAACAAAAAATCCGAGTTAATTAAGGGCTAGTCAATTGTATTACATTTTAAGAATGTTATAAAATTGATTAATTCAATATCAAAAGTTGAAAGACATTTTCAAGACAAGTAAAATTCAGAAAACAAATAAAAGAAAGAATTGATCGGAAAAATAGTAACCTAAAAGCGTGGTATACCAGGGGATTAGATGGAATGAAGTTGCTTTTTGTGGCTAAGCTGTAACACAACCATGGATGATTTCATAAGATATTATTGACATGTGGAATTTTTAACATAAAAATAGGCATGCGTCTATTTTCTTTTCCCCAAATTGTGACATGAAGATAGATATATATATACCAGGGATTAGATGGAATGAAGTTGCTTTTTGTGGCTCAGCTGTAACACAACCATGGATGATTTCATAAGATATTATTGACATGTGGAATTTTTAACATAAAAATAGGCATGCGTCTATTTTCTTTTCCCCAAATTGTGACATGAAGATAGATATATATATATATATATTACTATATATGAATGCTTTATAAAATATCCAAATAATTACGTTTATGGAAACCATACTCTTTATAAAAAGGTCCAAAATGCTAGTTTTTTTCTTCTCATGCTTAAAGAGATATAGGTTTCCAATTGGTTCAAAGCTTTAAGAGCTAGTATACAATCAGATGGCCTCTCCGAGGCTCCATGTTGGTGATCTTCGTTCTCCAGAATCCCATGCATCTGATCGCCCGGTTCGGGATATAAAAAGAAACCTCCATTGCTGGTCCAAGCTTCCTCAAGATCTCATGCAAATGGTTTTTGAACGCCTTGGATTTGCAGATTTCCAACGAGCTAAGTCCGTTTGTTCATTTTGGCTGTCCGCTTCAAGACAATCTAAGCCAAACAATAAAACCCCTTGGATGATTCTATTCCCCAAGGACAACAATTACGGTCTCTTGTTCAATCCTGAAGAGAAAGACAAGTTTTACAAAACTCAAGATCTTGGCAACGATTTTGCAAAGAGCTATTGTGTTGCAACGTATAGAAGCTGGCTTTTGATGCTCGACCCTAAATATCTGGATTTCTGTGAAGGGAAAATCAATGAACCTCTATATAACCTATTTATTTTAGATCTTTTGACGCGTGAGAGGATCAATCTACCAACTTTGGTATCAGAATTTGGAATTCTCAACGCTCCAATATTTTGGATGGACGAGAAAACCAAAGATTACCTTGTTATCGGAATGTTTAATGAAGAAGATGCGGTTTTTTTCAAGAAAGGAGATAGCTCGTGGAAAGAAATGCCCGAGTTGTCATTGTCAGATATCGACGAGTGTTTTAACATGGTATATAAGGATCACAAGCTTTATTGTCTCAACTATGATGAACTCAAGATTTTCGATTTTTCTGGAGAAGTTCCGGTGGAAGTGTTTAAAATCAGCGTACGTGGGTGCGTACCAAGATTGTTGAGATGTCCTGGAAGAAGGCCTCCAGCTAACACTTTGATTCGTATGAAGCATAATGTGGTAGTCACATTAAGTGGAGATGTCTTAATTGTTACGAGCACACGTCCGGGTATATCAAAGATATGGAACTTTGAAATCTACAAGATAGATTCATCTAAGGGGAACAAATGGGAGGAAATTGTCTCTTTGGGAGACGAGGCAATTCTTTTGGAGTTAGGTCTCACAGTGGACACCAAGGAAATGAGTGAAGGAATCAAGAGAAATTCTATCTACTTCAATGGTCGTGATTTTGGAGATGAATACGATGAAAACGATATCTTCATATTCAGTCTCGATACAAAGAAGGTGGAACAACCGCACCAATTTGTTTGTTCCTCCGTTCCATGCTCCAATATGCGATGGTTCTTACCAAGTTTTAAACGAGAGTGATTTATCTCCAGTATATGTTTTTAATACTGTTACAACATTTTGGTAATATTTTTCTTTGTAGGAGGCTTCTAGAAAGAATATTTATTTGGTAATAATTGTTGGATTTTCATGTTTCTGTATTATTTTGTTCAGTAATGTATGTTAGTTTGTTGGCATTGGGGATATCAACCAGAGGCTGTCTTTGACTACAAACACAGAAGTTACTTATACTGTTATAACAGCTCATCTTGTTGATGTTTGGTCGCAACTAAGTAAGCTTATCATATGATCATTAAGGTGCAACAATTTGTAAGGTTTTTGGCCGAGTGGGACATCAAAAGACTATTCTGCATCGACGTTGACAATTCAAAAGATCTAAAAAGATATGTCCATTGCTGGTCCAAGCTTCCTCAAGATCTCATGCAAATGGTTTTTGAACGCCTTGGATTTGCAGATTTCCAACGAGCTAAATCCGTTTGTTCATCTTGGCTGTCCGCTTCGAGACAATCTAAGCCAACCAATAAAATCCCTTGGATGATTCTATTCCCCAAGGACAACAATTACGGTCTCTTGTTCAATCCTGAAGAAAAGGACAAGTTTTACAAAACTCAAGATCTTGGTAACGACTTTGCAAAGAGCTTTTGTGTTGCAACGTGTAGAAGCTGGCTTTTGATGCTGGACCCTAAATATCTGAATTTTTTTGAAGCCAAAACTCAAGATCCTCTATATAACCTATATATATTAGATCTTTTGACGCGCGAGAGAATCAATCTACCAACTTTGGTATCAGAATTTGGGCTCAACGCTCCAATATTTTGGATGGACGAGAAAACCAAAGATTACCTTGTTATGGGTATGTTTAATGAAGAAGATGCTGTTTCTTTCAAGAAAGGAGATACCTCGTGGAAACAAATGCCCGAGTTGTCATTGTCATGTATGGAGCAGGGTTTTAACATGGTATATAAGGATCATAAGCTCTATTGTCTCAACTATTATAAACTCAAGATTTTCGATTTTTCTGGAGAAATTCCGGTGAAAGTTTTCAAAACCAGCGTACATGGGTTCATACAAAGATTGTTGATATGTCCTGGAAGAATGCCTCCAGCTTATAGTTTGACTCGTATGAAGCATTACGTGGTAGTCACATTAAGTGGAGATGTCTTGATTGTTACGAGCACACGTCCGTGTATGTCCAAGATATGGAACTTTGAAATCTTCAAGATGGATTCATCGAAGGGGAACAAATGGGAGGGCATTGATTCTTTGGGGGATGAGGCAATTCTTTTGGAGTTAGGTATCACAGTGGACACAAAGGAAATTAATGAAGGAGTCAAGAGAAATTCTATCTACTTCAATGGTCGTGATTTTGGAGATGAATACGATGAAAACGATGTTTTAATATTCAGTCTCGATACAAAGAAGGTGGAAAAACCGCACCAATTTGTTTGTTCCTCCGTTCGATGCTCCAATGCACGATGGTTCTTACCAAGTTTTAAACGAGAGTGATTGATCCTTTCTTCAGTATATATCTTTTCATATTATTACAACATTTTGTTTATATTTTTCTTCCTTCGGGGAGTCAAATAATCTCATTTGGTTACTCTTTTTTAGGTTTTTTTTTCTGTTTATGTGTTGTTTTTTTATATCTTTTTATATCATTTGGTTACTCTCAACTTGTTATGTTTTACATAAGGAAAAAATTGTTTATATAAGAATTGAGTAGACACGACACATTACAAGAGTTGTGTCTCTTCCTAATTGTGTCTCTTTAATGCTACTACGAAACGTCACGACCTTTAACTAAGAGAGACATAGAACAAACTAAATTATGTTCCAACAATTTCCTCATTACACTATAGTAGCACAACTGCACAAGTATCAGATTATTGTCTGCTGCGGCTTTGGCCCTGAAACCATGAGATTTGAATCCTTTGTGACAGCTTCGCTTCTAGCTTTTGTGGCTCGAGTTACTATATATGGTAAGCGGGACAAGGACGGTTCTTTATTTGTAGCTTCTCCATCACCGATGCAGTAACACATTGTGTGAGATGTTAATAGTGAGATCAAAAAAGCATTTGTCGGTTTAGTGTTGCAGGGCATTTCATTGTCTACTGATTCTTTTTACCTGTTTATAATGACGTCAGATTCAGTGGTTATAGTCTTGATATATATGATACTCTGGAGTACTTGAAATTTTGTAGAAGCAGTGCTTCGGTTTGCTCTCATTTACACAAAGGCGGTCCTTTAAAACCAGGTTGCTGTATTAGAACTTGATGGAAAAAGGTATCTACTGTTGTTGTAGCTGTGTCCATCATATAGATACTTATTTGAACTGATATGATTGAAAAATTTGAAATCTTGCATTAGTGATAAGGTAAAGCTGGTGATGCTTTCAGACTGTACATTGTGTGATAAGGTAAAGCATTTCTTTTTGACAATTTTGGGATCTGATAATATCATCTTCTTACTCTTTATAATCCGGTTGAAGAAAAAACAGGTAAATTTACCATACACGGACCATTCAGGGTAAAAAGAAAAAACAGAGTAATTAATGAAAAAAATATCAGACAAACTTCTCTGCTCGGCTCCGTTGGTCCTAAGCAGAAGGAGATTTGGAAGGATCAAAGATTTGACCAACGAACAAAACTGTTCCGGTTTGGTCTTCTCTAATCAAGAAAAGAAATGGATGATCAGCCACAAAATCTATCTCACGTGATAAACGACGTGCTCCACATTTTAATGTTCTAGCAGTTACAGCCACAGCTTCTGCACCATCTTCATCCATCTCGACACAAGCTTTGTGGAACAATCTGGCCTCTTCCAGTTCCAATTCATTGAAAGCCCTTGAAGCCTCAAACCCGAACTCGATCTTAAACTTTGGGATTCTGAATTCGCCAAGTCTGGCTTGACTTGGAACGTAACTGTCCAAGAACCCACTAGTAGATGCCATTCTCTTCACAAGATCATCCAATCCATCTTTTGCATCCGGGAGATAGAAATACATTGACAACTTGCGATTTGCATCGCCGCTTTGTTCAAAAGGGAGCCTAAGGACCTTGAAACCGTCGTAACCACTTGCGTATTGCCTTTTCCTAGAGCTGCTCATGAAGGGAACAGAGACACATGTGCCATTAAGAAGCTGAAACTCTTTGTCTCTCGTCAAAGACTTGTCGAATTTGTGTTCCCATGCTCCTTTGAAGTACAATGCGTTTCCATAAATCCACGTGGTGTAGCTTGAGACGGATCTAGGAGGAAGAATTTCTTTGATGAGATCACTGGTGTTACGTGCAGCCCAAGAATTTACTTCCTTGCGAACTTCTTCAGCCTTGAATAGGAAATCAACTTGAGAGAAAGCAGCCTTGAAAAAATTCTCAAGGAGGTCCTTCGACGAGGGATTAATAGTTAGGGTTTGCTCCACCCACACTCCGTTGACGGACGTTACCTTAGAGCCACCGCTCTCGCTTCCGTCGTCGAGGACAATTGTAGCCACCTCGCGGAAAACGGCGTTGAGCTCATCCATTGAGGAAGATCTAAGGAAGGAGAAGATCAAGGATCTTAGTGTTTCGTTTTCGGTGGTGGCAGCGACCATGGTGAGTACGGCGTTGATTGATGCGGGAGAGAAGACAAAGTTTGAGTTTGTGGCTACGGCGGAGATTACCCTCTCCGTAAGAAACATGGCGACGTCGTTTTGCTTCTTCTTCTGCTCGTTCTCTAATTCCATCTTTGAGAGAGAGGGACTTGCGATTTCTGATGTTCTAAGCTTTTGTTTCTTCGCTTGTGGATCCATCTTTTAGGTTTTCTGCTTATTACCTTTGTGAGCATATGCGATCGCATACATGTGTACATATATATAAAAGATATAAGATGATCAAGATAGAACTAGCGTTTGGTGTATATTGGGAAAATTGTCATAAACTGCTTCCTAGCCATTAAGAAAAAGGAAAATATAAATTGTCATATAGTTTTTTCTTTTGGCATTATAAATAAAAAGGAAAAAGGAAAAAAGATGTAAAACAGATGTATACAGAATAAATTCATTCTGTCTGATTTCATTGGAGGGAGAGAAAGCTTTGGTGGTTTCATTGGGATTTTCTTATTGTTAAGTTAATATTCTTTCAGTTTTAGTAAAGAAGATCTGGAAATTTACTTTACCGGTGGTCATTCTTCTAACATAAAAATTTAAATTTCACGAGAATGGAGGCAGAACAAAACAATGCCATTTGAATGTCAGATTAAGTTTGGTTCAAAGATAAGAAAACAAAGGATCTGCCACATTCTTAAATCAAGGGCACAAAGAAGAGGAAACATGTGGATTGTGTCCCTGTGTTGCCGTTCTTGCTAAAACTTTCATGACGTAGAGTTGTTCTAGATGAAGCACAGAGCATTAAGTTGCAAAGGATATATGAGGTAGTAGTATCACATATATAATGGAATCAAGAATAACTAAAATCATGACAAAATCAGTGATTATAAAGAAAATAAAACTTCATAAAGTGTCAATCTAAGCAAGTAAAAATAATAATGAAAGCTCTTTACAGCGACATGAGACTCTCAATGTGCCTTGGTACAACGGTTAAGTCTTTCATAAAATCGTATTCATACAATTCAAGTCGCTCAAAATCGTCAAATCCGATTCCTCGAAGCTTAACTTGTCTTGAACTGTTTTTCTTGGGATCAAAATACAAAATATCGAAGCGTTCATACGAACTCCTTTCTTCATCATTAATGTGACTAGGGCTTCTAATATCATTTGTATCATATGGTGTAGAAACGTAAATAAACTCACCAGCATCAGTAACACCCTTCAACCTCAATCCCCTTAAAATCCATATTATGTAAGGAAGCTGTGGTGGAGGAAACTGTTTGTATTCCCATTGGTGATTCTCTGCATCCTCCAAAATCCATAATTCGGTACTAGAGCGCCCATTGGAACCTATCATCAAAGCTAATCTTCTCTCATAGGATACAAAAGATAAACTTTTGTGGTTCTCCATGGGATATTTAATAAACCTGAACTTTTCAGATTGGAGATCAAAGCTCATAACGCCATGCTCCTCAGAGAAATCATTAGAATCATAAACATTCAAAATAACTGTATAGTAAATAACTCCATTAATGCATATCACACAACCTTCGCTAACGCAGTAATGCAAAGGGAAATCATCTTTGGGTAGCATTCTCCATGATTCTTGAGCTCCCAATGTAAGAATACCATTCTTGTAGCCTCTAAAAATGCAAAGGGCTTTGTATTTACGGTCAACAGGATCATATCCCAAAAGCGTTGTTTTGTATTTGCCTTCACTGCCTTGGAGCTCAGGGAAAGTGATGATGCGTTTTAAGGTAGGGTTCCAAATCATGAGCTGTGTAGAGGTGTCAAAGTAAATCAAACCGTGGACGGAACCATGACGATGAAGGAGACCATTATTAGGGATTGTAAATTGATAACTCTCCGTTTGATCAGGAGGAGGAGGAGGATGAGTATTATTCTGGTGTATCGGAGACGAGAAAACGAACAGCTGGTCGAGTTTACTAAAGATTAGCAGAACACAAGGCTGTGCTGATGCCAAGGACCGACTTGCGAACGAGTTGATGAAATCTGGAGTGGTGGTGATGGAAGACCATAGCTTAGAGACGGAGCGAGATCTCAGGATCGATTTCGTGGGCAGTCGTGAGAGTATCTCGGCGATTAGATCGTGAGGAATATGATCTAGGGATTGATGAGATCTATCAGTATCATCATCATCATCATCATGTGTTGATCTCTGGATTTTTCTCATCTTCTTTCGATCCATAAGTATAAACCCTAGTTTGTTCTTTCGTCTTGCTACACGTATGTGTAGGTGATTAACTATATATGTTTTAGGCTAAAGAATAACCGTTACATAATACACGTGAGATCCGGCGACAATAGTAATTAATTAATCCTTCAGCAAAACAACTAAACAAGTTTATATAATCCAAAAATCTCGTCACTAATTTTTAATCTTTAAAACTACCAATATATGATAATACAAAAATCATCTAAAAAATATATTTGAGGAATTGTTTATTATATAGATGTGTATGACGTGGGATTTTACATTCATAATTCATAGGATCATGTGTGATTTTTTTAATTTTAATCCTACTAGAAATTTGACCTGCGCGATGCGCAGGATTAGAACTATACCAAGTTCTAAATTTTATTGTTTAATTTAACTATAAATATTTCTATTTAATTTTAAAAATATTATTATTATACTAATTATCTACAATATTTATTCTTATACTGATTTTAATTCTGATTTTTTTATAAAAATAATGATTTTAACTATTGCCTCTTTTTTTTTGGCCTTCACTATTGCCTCTTATCTACACTATTATTTGCACCTAAAATTTATAAGTAAATTTTGAATACTATTTTCCTATACATAAACAATATTTACTCGATTTTTACCCGCTATAATTCTATTACTTACACATATTGTCCTCGCATATTTTTATATATGAGAAAACAAACAAAATTGTATACACAAAATTTTAAATAGAATTCATGAATATTTGGTTATTATTATTTTTATTTGGATCTTCAAACACTAACTTTTTCTTTTAGAATCTTCCATACATTAAAAATATGTATACAGATTATTATTAAATATAAAATAAATTATAAAATTATCTTAACTCAAATAATAAGAGACATAAAACAGTCTTGAGTTCAATATTATAAATATATTACAATAATTAATTATTGACATTGAAGTCATTTTATTATTATAGTTGTTATTTAAACTTGAGAATGTGAAGAGTTAACTTAAATGCTGAAAATAAAAAAATGGTAAAATAAATTTTATACATGCCACGTGTCGTCTCCACAGTTCTCAAAAATGTTGAGGTGTCAGAGTCTATGAAGAGAGATTATACTATTTTATAGTTTAAATTGATTAATATCTTGACATGTGTCTAATTGAAAAAGAAAAAAAACTAATTAAAAAGATGTTAAACAAAAACTAAAACATAAAACAATTATCCATATTTTAACTGAAAAAGGTTCTATAACGGAAAAAAGCATTTTTGCATGTCATATTTAACAGAAGAATGTTCCATATTCTAACGGAAAAGGGGGAAAAAATATTTCTGTATGCCATATTCAAACAGAAGAAGGTTCCATATTGTAACGGAAAAGGGAAAATGTATTTTTGCATGACATATTCAAACAGAAGAAGGTTCCATATTCTAACATAAAAAAAAAGAATGTATATAGTAAACCTTATACTAAACCCTATATAGTAAGCTATAACTTATGTTATTCAAAGATTTTTTATCAGGTTTTTAATATTATTTTACTTACTTTTATAGGTAACCACATTTTATTAAATACATTTCGTAAATTGTTTAAATTTAAAAAAAAAAATTCCACATATACACCCTTATCTAGGAATTTATATATTTGGGTTTACGGTTTAACTTTGAGGGTTTATATTTATTTTTGAGGATTTAAAGTAGTGTTTTGGTATTTTTTTTTTTTTTTTTTTGAAGAAATTCAGTTTGTATGGTAATGATTAAAAAAATATAACAAGTGGCGAGCGAAAACTTATTTTGATAGTATTTTTAAAAATTGGATATTTATTTATGTGGTATTTTAACTAAAAACCTCTAAATCTAAAAACCATGACCTCACACTCTATAAATAGAGGGGACTCGTTGCGGTAGGGTGGACGAAGTGCTGCCAAAACCAAGCTATTAATCGTTAGGCAGATGTGGCTCGTTTTGGTGCATGGGAAAAGCGAAGTTAGATAAGGGAAGAACAAAAACCACCGGTTTAACTACCACATTGGTTCTATTCGGGTGGGTTAATTTTTATTGGTTTCTATTGGATTAATCATCGGATTCAAACGGAAAAAGAAAACTTAACTTCGTCGTTCTCTTGCCACGTCATATCCGGTTAACAAAATTAAAACGCTGTTTTGATTAATTGACAGTAACTAGCATTGGATGGAATTTAGGAGCACAAAACAAACACTTTTAAAAAATTTGATGATTTATTGATTTATTTTTGCAGTTTAGACTTCTTGAAGAGTAAAACCGATTTCAAAAACACTTTGGTTACAAGATGAACAGTTTTGTTGAAAAGATTAGGTTTTCTTTTGAATCTTTTTCCCTTGAATCTTAAGTTGAAAAGATTCCAAAGAAAACAAACGACTAAAAGTCTCAAAGGAAGAAGTCTGAAATTGATTCATGCAAACGATATTAGTCAAAAAGTTTATAAGAATCCATACAACTAAAAGTCTCAAAGGAGGAAGTGTAAAATTGGTTTTGTACAAACGATATCAATCAAATTCATTGACTTTCTTAGCCAAGAAAAAAAAAAAAAAAAAAAAAAAAACAAAGTTTGTAAGAACACCTAAGTCTCTCAAATTGCTTCTGTACATATTCGTCTTGTTAAAACGGCGAGAATGGCTTGTTCACGTAAAGTAGTAGCAGGCGCAAGTCCTTAGCTGCCTGAGAATTTTCTCCAAACGAGATTCGAACGGGCTGTTATCTGGATTTGAAAACAGAACCGCTTCATTCAAAAAGTCTGCTACTATTTCCTTTTCTGAGTCTCCTAGCATTTTCTGCACTATTTGTTCCTCGGTAATGTCGCGCTGACGCAACATACCATAGCATTGCTGATAAAGAAAACAAGAAATTAGAATCCTGAGTGAATGAATATTTTGAACAATCTATCAAACACGTTTAAGGTTAATGAAGCATCTTACGTAATATATTTTTGCGAATGGACTTGAACATAATTGTCCGAACGTCTGTAATTCATCTGGTCCAATCTCCAAATCTTCATCTCCTGCTCGCTTCTGCAATTTTCAGTGGAATTAGTCAGAGATTGCGTCTCTTTAACAACAATAGTTTAACCAACGCAGAAAATTACCTGTACTAACTGGACCATGTGTTGGCAGAGATGGAGGAAGTCGACTCCATCATTTTGTGGATGTTTGGGATTTATACCCTGGATGATAGCTAGAGCAGCATCAATCTGTCCAGACTTTATAACCTGTAACAAAACAATATATGGAATCAGCTCTACATTAAAACAAATACTCTGTATATGCATCATCAAAGTAATACCTCTCTAAGATTTTTTCTGGCTTGCAACGCAAATGATACTTCTTGCTCTTCTTGCTCTTCGGTACGAGGAACAGAGGTTTCACTTGCCAAGTTGAAAGTTGGAGCGATACTGTTGGATACAGTAGATGACCTCTGAAGAC
Organism: Microthlaspi erraticum; assembly: GCA_902728155.2. Classification (NCBI taxonomy): domain Eukaryota; kingdom Viridiplantae; phylum Streptophyta; class Magnoliopsida; order Brassicales; family Brassicaceae; genus Microthlaspi; species Microthlaspi erraticum. The sequence goes on along the minus strand of CACVBM020001706.1, from coordinate 403,081 downwards.
CTTTGGGATTTTCCCTACCAGAGCTCCGTTTTTGCTGTCATCAGAGAAGTAATTAAAACTGTCAGCTGGTACAAACATACAGAAATGAATTGGATAGCAAAGATTGTATCTACTTACGTGAAAAAGAACTCTTGCGAAACGTAGTTTATACCGCAACCAACTGTATCACCAGTTGTATAAGGATCGCTAGTTGGAGTTTCAGTTTTCTCCTCTCCTTTCCGAGAGTATATGCGTCCGCTCTCTCCGTGGTAGCTGCAGCATCTTAGGCTTGATTCACTGCCGAAAGTTATATGTAAGAAAGAATGATCATTATGAGGTTCGATCACATTATGAGAATAGCAAAGAATGTACACAAAATTTGCATAGCCTTTCCACTGACAAAACAAAATCAATACTTCTCAATTCACTTTGCATTCATTCTCAGAAACAATTTGCTAAATTAGAAAGCAAAATGAAGATCCATTTTCACATCCCAGACTGAATCGAAGAGCAAACACGAGTCCACGAAACAAGTTCTCACATGCAGGACACTGTCAAATCAAATTCGACTACTAGCACCAGAGGAAGCAAGGCTGGTTATAGAATCAAATTTGGAATCTTTCTACGCTCTTTCACATCATAGAATCGATTTTGATCAAAATTAGCCCAAGTTCATGAGATCAATCAATCAAATCCCTAAGCCTAATTCCAGAATCGTACTCTACTTTCGTCGAATATCAAATTCCCGGAAACACAAACAGCCGCTGGTAAATGCGAAAAGAGAAACTAACCAGAGACTTGAAGGAATCGTAAGACGGCAAAATGCGAGAGAAAATCGAGGAAGAAGAGCAAGCACGATGGATTGAGCACCAAATCACATGATCTCGTCCAAGAATCAGTTTCAGTTCGCCTAATCTTGCGATATTAAACAGAAGCAATAGCTGTTTCACCTGCCAAATTTGATACGGAACACAAAGGGAGAAGATAACGATACCTTTCTTCCTGCCCCCATCGCTGCGTCGAGATTCCAATCGCGATCTGCCCCCGAACTCCAGCATTATTGACATAAACCTCGAAGTAGTAAACGTCGCACTTCGTCGGAACCGGGATTTGAGGCTGAACCATGCCGGCTTCGTGATCGTCCTCGTTAGCAGCGCCGGTGAACTCTACAGAGAGTTTATCGGGAGAAATGACCGTACGAGGATCGAAAAAGTCGATTGATTCTATGTCGCGCGGCAGTTTTTCGTTCTCATCAGCCTCGAAGGCTCGGTACAACTCCATTTCTTCCTCCAACAGAAGAAACTGATTTTACTGAAAAAGATTCGGAATGATCTCTTTATAATTAATCGAGTTGTACGTTTAAACAAAAAGACGAAAAACCCCATCTATTTACGAATAATGCCATTACTTTTATGAGAAATATTGTTTGGAAACAGGGATAACAGAGGTCAATAGTGTCAGAAAAATACCAGTTCGGCTGAGTTGACTCAGTGACACGGGAATAACCCATCCAGGTTTCTTAGTTTTGGGACGCGGATCTTAGTCACCTAAAATAAACCAGAACAATCGCCCAAACCGTCAGTCAATTACATATCAAAAATTCAATTACGAAAATCTCCACATAGTTTTTTAACTACAATAAATTAAAACCTAAAAAATAGATCTTGAAATTACTCCATTGAGAAACAGTAAGCCTTTCAAGTTTTCTTGGAACATCCAAGTAAAGATCTTACACTCATGAAAGCAGTACACCAACACATCTCGAGAGACATTTGAAAATTGAAATGATATTGACAGACAAGAGATAATGTTGAAATGATTTGATATTGCCCAAAAATAGGATACATCAAATTTTTGAACTTTTAATGGTTTCATATCATTTAAATAGAATTTTCAGATGTAGATCTATCATATTAGAGAAGAAATTGCATTCAAATGAAGCAAAACAGATAATAATCGTGGAAAAAGAAACACATCGGCGGAAGGAAAGGAGAAAGAGACGGGGATACTTTGGTCATTTGCAGTTCACTAAATAAAAACAGAGAATAACTATTATTAACATTTTGAGACTTGAACCCGAGACTTGAAGGAATCGTAACTATTATTAAGATTTTCAAGTCTCTGGCCAAAGTAATTCACACGTTAAACCAACAATTATTTACGTGTTTTTTGTTTTTAATTCACATGATGCTATTTAGAATACTTAATTTAAGTGGACAAGTCCATTTAGAATTAAGAGGTTGCAATTTATTAGTATTTAAATTTTATATTATCTAAAATAATTTTAATATAATTTTATGTAGGTTTGGGACTTTGGGTTTTGAGTTTTTGGGTTTTTAAAAGATTTTTGCGTGTTTAAAAAAAATATGCTAAGGTTTTAATTCCTGTTAGTCCGCATTTAATCACTGATTAATTGATTATGCTTTAGACTCGAATGACCGCCTAATTAACGTCTACAATTTTTTTACACATAATAATAAAATAAACAAAGTAACTATGAATCTAGACGAAGCATAGGATTTCGGGTTTTGGTTGGGTTTAGAGTCAGGTTCTCCGATTTCAGGTTTTTGGATTTAGAGATAAAAAAATTATTCGGGTTGGGTTTGAATTTTTTCGGGTTCAGTTCAGGTTTTCCACTTTTTCGGGTATTTCTGTGTTTTCCACATTTTTAGAAGTTTTTCGGGTTTTTAGGTTTAGACATATTAAAAAGTTTGGCTTTAACTTTTTTTGTTAAGGTTTTTGGGTCGGACTTGGGTTTCGGGTAGAATTCGCAGGTCTAAATCTAACCATAATATTATATATGTGATAAAAATTCGAGTATATTTTTACAATAATAATGGAAATTAGAAGCAGAATTTGTTATAATCTTCTACATTGCTATGTATTTGTAGGGTTAAAAAAATAATATGCTATTTTGTTTTTGGTATTAATTTAATTATCATTGATTTTTTCACAACACTCCATCTATTAGCATAGGAATGACTAAATGTTTTAGTCTGTTTTAAAAATAAAAAATAGCATACCTTTTTCTCATTACACTAAACTCTATTTACATTTATGAAAGACTTAACTTATGTATTATTTAATTAGATGAAAATTACTGATAGGATTTCATAATCTTATACATTGTGAGATTTAAAGTTTTCATTGTTAAGGTATTAGATTTTCTTCACAACAAGGGTCCTCTACTAGTGATTTATATACGGGTACACCAATTTTCAACGTGGGAATACAAAACCATAAATATTATTTTTTATTTCAAATCTATTATTTTATATTTCTAATGCAATTGACCAAAATGGCATATAAACTTTAAAATGACCCCAAGAACTCAAAAGTTTTATTCTGGAAATAGACTAAAATTGATTCATTTTTCTTTTCAAAACCTAAAGACTAAACCTTAAACATATAATCTGAAAAGAAAATTTAGAAAAATACTGTGTTATTTTGAAAAATGCTATAGTTTTTATTTATTTCAAAACTACTCTTTTTATAAAATTATATGACTAAATTATCATAGTTTGAAGTTTTTAAATAATTCAAATGAGTTAATTTAAAAAAACAAAAGTATACAAAGATTAAGATGTGATTTTGTTTCATTTTAAAATAATAAACATCATATTTATCTATAAAATATTCATTTTTTTTAGATAGTTTAATGAAACCTATATTATAGGTGTGAGATTAAACTATAAAATATTCAATTTTTTTTTTAGATAGTTTAATGAAACCTATATTATAGGTGTGAGATTAAACTATTTTATATAAGGCTTCAAAAAGAATTAAAATTGTTTAACGTATTTTGATATTTTTATTTAGTCAATATAGAGATTTTTTGCTGATGCGTATGGATTTACAAACAAACATACCATACGGCTACAAAATTCTTGTCGATATGTCAATAACCAACATGACAGTCACCCATTAATTCATATGGTTAACTGTGAAAACTATCTTGTATAACGACGATATTTTCAACAATTTATCCTCAATATACTTTTCCCCTGAATTGAAAATCCCGAAATCCTAAATGAATAACAAAGAACAAACTATACGCTCTACTAATGTTCCTGAGGAAGAAAAGAAGCGATGAAGAATCATAGTGGGTGGCCGGTGGAAAGTAGCAGACGTGGGTACTCGAAGCCACTTGCATCCATTTTGTTGAAGTAAGTTCAACAAATGTTGAAGTTGAGGACCTGTGAACAGAGTTAGAGTTATTCGTATAGTTTTAGAGTTAAGCCTTTCCTACATGGATATAGGCTTAGAAGTTACCTCTTTCACCAGTAATTGCTGCATTTACTTCATTATATGTACGATACCACTGAGAGTCGCCAAGAAGCTCTTTAGTCGATGGGATACGGAAATAGACAGTCAGTAGAGTAAAAATTTTCTCAAATTGTTTTGCAAATGCCTCCTGCCGAGTAACATGAAATGAGTCTGAGACATCTTATCTATAATAGACACAATGTGACAAACAGTTAAAAGACCTACGTGGTTTTCCGCAATTGGGGCAATCTCATCCTGAGCAAACTTCACGGCATCGCCTATCTTCTCTTCACGCATTAATTCAATAAACTTTTGGGTTTTCAGATGAAGTTCAGCCTCCGGTATCTACAATCATCACAAGCAATATAGATAAGTCCAATTCTGATTCCCGAAACATGTTCTAACAAAGACCTGTAACCTCAAGAAAGAAAGCTTCGTACCTCAGGGATTAAAGCATTTACTCTCGCTATAGCATCAGCCAGGTCTCTGGATTTGATGGCACCGAGAATCGCAAGTCGGTCAGTGATCCGGTCAGTGATCGTCGCATCATTGAGATCTATTTTCGCTGATTCTTTTTAAGAAATCAACACACATGACAGACCACAACAGCCCTATAAAGAATAAGTTCAATCACAAAATCATAGGATACGCATAGTGTTGGACTCTTCCTGAAAACGCCTTGCAGCTTCCACAAACCCTTCGAATACCAGAACATCCATCACAAGATTATTCATATCTTCTTTGCCAATGTCTGCCTTATTCCATTTCTGTGCCCATTTTTCCGCCGTGATAATTTTCTCCTAAAGATCAAAAATTAAAATAATAAACGTCCAATGAAACAAAATACAGCTACAAAATAATCAATCGGTGAAATGAATTTATCACCATATCTTCTTCGTCATCTGTTCCGAACATTTTGGTTTCGCGATATCAACGGATTTTACCAAGAAACTCGCTCCCGAAGAAATCGGCTTCTTCGCTACCACAATAAAATTGATGAACAGTTTATCAGGAAATAGAGCAATCGCGTGCGAAAAAAAACTCAATCTCAGAAATTGCCGGCGAAATCGTTTCCGAAGAAATTGGCAATCGAATTGAAAAACAAGCAGGAAATAGAGGGGAAAAGTTGCGAAACTGATACCTGACTGAGCCTGCGAAATCTCAATCGCCGGCGAAGCCTTCTTCTCCGATAACGAACTCTCAATCGCCGGCGAAGCCTTCTTCTCCGATAACAACTATCAATCTTAATCGCAGTCTTTCTCCTTATATATTTGTTATAATATTAAAAAATGTTTTTGTCACCCTTTATAAAGGAGGAGCTAGGCGGTTGAAATGGGTTTAGATTATCAAGAACTCATTCCGGTTTAAATTAGTTGGGGATTGGTTTTCACTTTTCATCACATGCGCGGGTTGATTAGATTACCCACCAAAAAAAAGAAAGAAATGTAGTCTCTTGTAATTAACAAAATCAGAATAAATAATCGAAAGTATTAATGTAGTCTCAAAATCAGAATATATACATTTTTTTGTAACATCTTAGTGAAAAATATACTTATCTTATATATAATTAGGGAGTTTTCTCTTCTCTTATAGTGTCCATATCAGCAAAAAAAACAATTAAATCAAAATTAATGATAGCAATTAATACATATACTTTTATAATATCAATAAAAGACATATTATTTACACAAAACTTAAAAATGTATATACAAAACGAAATAGTTGATAAAATATAAAATAAAGGAATAAATAAAGATTGGTTTAACTTAAAACTTAAAAGAGAAAAAGTTAATCTTTTAACAGTTGGTGCAAGAGATTTTTTTTTAAAAAGAATAAAATGTACTGAAATGTAAAATGTTTAAGCTTTATAATAACATATGTTATGTAAAAATATAGTGTCTGTAACAAATTTCATGTACACTGTTGAACTGTTAAAATGTGAAGGGGAAATTTCAAAACTACACCTCTTGAGGTGCCAATTTTCAAAAATACATCTCTATAGTGTCCATTTTCAAAACTACATTTTTTTCATTGAGTAAAAGAACTCTAAACCCTAAAATATAAATCTAAAACCCTAAAATATAACTTTAAAACCTTAAACCCCAAAATCTAAACCCTTAGTAAACCCAAACATATGTATTAAAATTAAGAAAATGTGTATTTTTGAAAATTTCCACATTATAGGTGTAGTTTTGGAAATTTGCACATTTCATAAAATTTCTCAAATGGGAATCTTAACAGTTAAATTTAAATAATAAAAATAAATCATTATTTCTGACATATTAATATGAATGTGTTTTGCTAAATTTTGTTTTGTTTGTAAAGTTTTAGTAGTAGATGAATTCATAAACTACAAAACATCAAAATTATACAGAACAACCCAAAAAGGAAAAGAATTAAGAGCATATTTAGTAAAATATAGAAACACATATCAATGATGAATATAAATGAAAATCTGCAAAAAAAAACCTCCGCTTGCGCGGGATACAATCTCTAGTATAATAAATACTTTAAATAAAGAACCAAAAAAGAACACTCTCGTATTAAAAGCGTGGATGACCAAAGCGTATTAAAAGTTAGAGAACACTCTCGTATTCGCTCTTAACACACTCCCTCGTATAGTCGTATATATATGTGACCAAAGCACTACCGGTTTGTTTTCGATTGCAATTTCCGGTTTAGTTGTATTCAATTTTTGGTACACATGAACATCAGTTTCCCTTTCGTTGATCATTTGAAACTGAATCAACGAAACAAACAAAAAATCAGATTTCTTTCATCGATTCGGTTTCTTCAAATTCAGTCATCGCGATTTTAGGGTTTCCTTCTCTCCGATTGAATGGATTCCTACTTCTCCGACCTATATCGGCTTTCCGCGAAGAGAAATGCGACGGATCACGAGGAAGAACAATTGCCGAGGAAGCTGACCACAGTCAGCAGTTCCGGCGGTTCCACGGTTATATCTGCCGATAAGCTTTCCGTCAAGTACAGTGGCCGTAGCCTCCACGATTACGACGCCGGCGTTTCTCAGTCTGAAGTTCCGGCGCCGACTAACTGTCTCGCTTACTACTTCGAGGTTCATGTCAATAATGCTGGGGATAAAGGAAAGATCGCGATTGGTTTCATAGCGAAAGACACCGAGATTGTGACGCGTACTGGGTAATTTCTTCACTCTTCCTTTGCGAATTCGTATCCAATTTCGCTTTCTTGCCGTTTAGATTCGTTTCCCGGAAAAAAGATGTCATATGTGATTCGCTGTTCGATTCGGTATCTGAGATATTAGGGTGAAACCAAAGAGGAATTTGTTTCGATTGGCTCCGTATTTGAATGCAAAGGAATTGATAATTACGATTCTGTTTTATGCAAATCTGGATTTGAATGTAGCTATCATGTAGCTGCTCGATTCAGTATCTAGTGTGAAACCAAAGAGGAACCAAGTTCTTGATTTGAATGCAAATGATTTTGATTCTGTTTTTGTATGCAAATAGATTTTTCTTTCTTATAATGTTTAGATGGGAGGAGAATAGTTGTAGCTATCATGGTGATGATGGATTCATATACCGTGGAGGTATAAACTATGCTAATATCACCAGTGAGACTTTTACAACCAGTGATACAGTTGGTGGTGGTATAAACTATGCTTCAGAAGAAATCTTTTTCACGTAAGTAATAGTTTCCACTTTCTTTTGACATATCACTGTGTGTGTTGTGCCTGTTGAAATCTTTGGTTACCTTCTTTGCATGCTAGCAAAAACGGAGCTTTGGTAGGGACAATCCCAAAGGTCTTCACGGGTCCTCTGTTTCCTACAGTAGCTGTACATAGCCAAAACGAGGAGTATGCTCTTGTTCTTCTCTTTCTTTATTGTTCCAAGATGCCAGCGTGAATTTCCTGTCTCAGCTGCTTCGATGCGAGTCTCCACAGTCGTGCCCTATGCTTTTGTTCTGAATCTTGGCAGGGTTACTGTAAACTTTGGATCGGAAATGTTTGCTTTTGATATTAAGGTAAGATTAATATCCTCAAGTAGATGTTTTTCTGATACAACTTGCGTCTATATCTGCAATTTTATGATGAAACTTCAACATTTATATAGTAAGTGTTTGCATAAAGGTTAGATTATGTATGAGTACTAAACAGTTAATCTTTTTCTCTTGTATTAGAACTATGAAGCATCAGAGAGGAAGAAGCAACAAATGGAATTTGAAAAGATAATCATACCTCGAGGCCAAAGTCATATGTGAGTCCACTCTTTTTCTGCAGTAACTGTGAGGTTGTGCATAGCTAAAGCTTCATTGTGGTTTGGTGATCAGGCTTGTAAGGAACTACTTGTCTCACTATGGGTATGAAGAGACTCTTAAGGCTTTCAACATGGCTACTGAAACTTCTGTTCCTCGTAACGCTTTAGAAGAGAAAGACGCGTCATTTTCCTTGCAAGACAGGAAACATCTTAGAGAGGTACATTAATATTTGGTCAAAGGCAGACTTCTTCTTTTTCGTTAACATTGTACTGATCCATTTGTTGCTTGTCAAAAGCTTATAATGAAGGGTGAGATTGTTGCTGCCATTGCTAAACTCCAAGATTGCTATCCCGAACTTCTACAGGTTAGTTATATTGTTAACATAAAGCTGCTTCAGATTGAGATATGAACTCTTAACCATCAATTGTGTTATCTGCAGAACGATAAATCAGAAGTCTGCTTCCTCCTTCACTGTCAAAAGTTCATTGAGTTAGTCAGGGTAAATACTCTTCCCATCCATTGTGGTTAATACATGTTTAACTAATCAAGATCAATGGTAATTAGACTAAAATGGTCTGGAAAATTGTGACAAACGCAGATCGGAGAATTAGAAGAAGCTGTGAAGTATGGAAGAGTGGAATTAGCCAAGTTCATTGGTTTGAATGTATTGACAGACATCGTACAGGTACCTATGCTTTTTCAAACTTTAACTTGTGTGAGGTATTGAGATTGTAATGTCTTGGTTTTTAAATGTATTTGCAGGACTGTTTTGCTCTGCTTGCGTACAAAAACCCTGAGGAATCATCTGTGGCGTATTTACTTGGAGAGACTCAGAAGGAAGTAGTGGCAGACGCAGTGAACGCAATGGTTCTATCTACAAATGAGAACATCATCGAGTATGAGTTGCTTTCTCGTCTGGAGAGACTTCTCAGACAGCTATCGACTTGCTCTCTGCTACTTCGGACTCTGTACAATCGCCAAGGAGAAGTCTTTTCGCTTCACCGGTTTCTTAACAACAACGTTTAGATGATGACAAAAGCAGGTTATAACCCTTTGGAGATTCCATCTTTGGGAACAAACTTTCATACACAAACTGTATAGTTACATTAGGAGACAAAAAAAACCACATTTTGACATTGTTTGTACAGAGAGAACTTGACAATTTTCCTTTGAGACTCCCTTTGTATTTCCGAAGTATATTCTTAGTTTTGTATTCGCTTTCAACATTGAGCTCTGCTCGTTTTGGTTAAAGTAGATACTTTTTGTTTTTGCATATCCAAACACTTTGTGATATGTGATTGGTTGTAGATTTTGTTTAGCTATGCCAAGACAAAAACAGTTGACGAAACTTTTGGAGGTTGACAAAATGAAAATCATTCAAGAAGATAGAAAAACCTAATAAGATGATTATTCCTTTTCCTTTAGAACACTCGAAAATTTCACTCAAGCAAAGTATCATTTATTTCATAATTTCATATTGGTTAACTATAAGATTCTATTAATAACTAGTTCACTGAACATGGACATATAAGGATTCCACAAGATCAGAACTGACATAAGACCATAGTTTTCCGACACACGTCACGACCGGCTCATGGAGCTGTAAGACCTGCAAACAAAAAATATTATTATAACACAACTTTTCAATTCAGAAAATATAAAAGATATATAAATAGTGGTTTTGTAGACTTACTTCCACACTTGGTACCACGGGCTACAGGTCGACCGCATTGACGTATGACCCCAACAGCGTAACGAACATCATCAGCAGTGACGAGAGCCGCGAGCTTCGGGGTTACAATAGAGCATACGCAATACATAGGAGTGTTCCTTATTCTAAGACAACATTCAGCGGTTGGAGACTGCCTCAAGATCAGCCTCTTGCATGCATTCACCAAGACACGACGTTGCGCGTGGCAGTAGCTCTCTGCAGCCACGGATTCGAGAGCGAAACTGGAAACCACCATGAATAGGATCAGTGAGTACTGAAACATAGCTCTCTTCTCCTCCATTGTTTTTCTTAGTGACCTTTTGAAGTTTGGTATTATGAAAATGTCATTCCTTACTTATATTTGAAAACAAACTTAAAAAGATGCACTTGATTTTTCTAATTAGTACGGCTGTGACTTTATCTTTTACTGTGTTTCATTTTGAAAAGTCGTGATGATAACATTGGCATAACATAAACCGGTGGAAAATATTTGTTTTTTTTATGTCGACGAAAATTAACAATATGAGGTCTTATATGTCATCATGGTATCGGATGCGTATGCCATCATGGTATCTGACGTGCTATGTCGTCACCATTCACTAAAAGTTCCAAAATGTTGAATCAATTCAATGCACGAAACAATCTATTTGGCGACAATAGGCACTACTGTGCTACAGTTTGATTGAAGCTTTAGTGAACATATAACAAATAAAATACTGGAACATTTTATAAAGTAATACTCGATAAATAATATCTCGATAAATGAATAAAATTTCCAAATCGCAAAGTACAGTAAAACCTCTATAAAGTAATAACGTTGAGACCATAATATTTTATTACTTTATCAGGATTATTAATTTATCGAGAGATAATTACACCAAAAACTAAATTTGGGACTTGAAAATTCTATTCATTTATCGAAGTATTACTTTACCGAATATTACTTTATAGAGGTTCTACTGTAAGTTTTTAGTCTAATTATCTCTCGATAAATTAATAATCTCGCTAAAGTAATAAAATATTATGGTTCCAACGTTATTACTTTATAGAGGTTTTACTTTATAGTAGTTTTTGGAAACGAAAAATGAAACGAGATAATAATTAGATGGCTAGCGTGTGGGATATTAAATGAAACGAAAAATGAAAAGAAATGTGTTACTTTAAATTTGATGAAGAACTATGGCCATATATCCCTAAATCCGAGATTAAAAATGTTATATGCATGCTTTCATCCTAAGTGCTACCCGATTCTGTGATCTCTATGTTTTACTTGCGACACTGTTACGTGGTTTTTTTCTTATTTACCTTATAAACTTTTTATGTAGTTCCTACTGAAAGCTTGACGTTTAATCATCAGTGAAAGCTTGATTATATGTTATTGTGATGTCAAAAACAAAAAAAATCTGTTGTGAATTTGTGATGTCTACGCGCTTTGTTCTTTTCATTTTCAACTTTAGCCAAAGTTCAAAATGAATGGATGAAACAGTTTAATAGGTACTATGCTACAGTTTGATTAAACCCTTTAGTGGTCCACAATCTCTGATTAAACCCTTTATTGTTGACTCCACTTCTTTTGACTCTAACACTATCGAGTGTTTAAGAAAAATTAATCTCATTGGCCTAGAAAATAAAACATCTGGTTCACATCGCCACTCAGATTACTACCGGGACCGGTTTTGATCCATGAAACCCTTTTTCTCCTTGTTTTGTGAAAATCTATAACTATTTCATCAAAGAAACAAACTACTATTCGAAGAAGTTGGAAATAAGTATTCATTTTTCATCAGAAACTTGAACTAGAGTGTATATATAATCAACCATCTCCTCCAAGAATATCTTATTCGACGATATAAATAGAAGTTTCATCAACTGTTTTATATTGACATGAACATAAAGCAAAAGACAGTGCACAAATGCATAGATCCAACTCGGAACAGACTATAGTTTTCAAACACACCGATATTTTCCTCTTCACCATCAAGAAAGCCTCATGGAACCGTAACACCTACACATCCAAAAAGCAATTTCAATCATGAAACAGATTCAATAGTAGTTCCACGCGCGTTTTTAAAAGAAAAATATATTTTAGTATTTCTCGTAACAAATTATTACAAAATGTAATCTCAATTATCAAGCACAAACGAAAACAAATATTCTCCATTTATGAGTTACAATTAACAAAAAATAATGATTTAGAATCCTAAACATAGTGATTTTATGTAGAAAAACATATACATGCTAATAAACAATCAAAATACCAAGAGATATATACAAACTAGTTTTGTGATCAACTGATATATACACTTACTTCCACACTTGGTACCGCGAGCTATGGGTCGACCGCATTGACGGATGACCCCAACAGCGTAATTGACATCGATAAGAGCCGCTCTCTGCGGTGTTACAGAAGGACAAACGCACCAGATTGGAGTCCACCTTATTCTACGACAACATTCAACACTCGGAGACAGCCTCAACAACAACATCTTGCACGCGTCAATTAACGCGTGACGTTGCGCATGGCAGTAGGTTTCTGCAGCTGCCTGTTCGATTGTAACAGTGGAGATCATCATTAGTAAGATTAGTGACTTCAACAAAGCTCTCTTCTCCTCCATTATTTCTCTTAGTGATCTTGTGACGTTTGATATTGAGAAAATATCCTCTCCGTATTTTATAAAGAGACTTCACAGAAATGCCCTTAATGTTCCTAATAACTACAAGTCTACAACTATGACTCCGGCTTTTTTTACTATGGTCAAAGTCGTGATGAAAATAACATTTTGCATATAACCAGTTATTGACTTATAGTAAATACTAGGGTTTGACCCGTGCCCTGCACGGGTGATAGTTTCTGAATTTGTATTTTTATTAAAAATATTTAAATATTTCGACATTTTATGCGAGAGATTTTTAACCTTTGTTATTCGTTTATAGTATGGAAATTAGGCATTTTAAAAAAAGAAATAAATTAAAGCATTGATCGTAACCACATATTAAATATGATAGATTTAACCGAGATACATAAAACTCAAATAACTATAATATAATAAGATAGTTTAAAAAAAAAATTGAAAATAAAACATTATTCTTTAGAAAAATTATACATCATGTATTTCATAAGATAAAAAGTTTTAGCTGTGTGGACACGGATTAGAACTAATTTTTTTCTTTCTTTCAAAACTAAAACATGCTTTATTATAATTTCAAAACAATCCAACCAATCAGAAAATAATATGCAGAATCCAAATTGTCAAAACAGCAAAAATATAATTAATTTTGTATAGAAAGTTGAAACAGATAGAGTAATATTCAAAAGTTTAATCAAAATAAAATATTTATAAAAAGAACTTTTTTTATTCGATTTAATTATAGATTTTAATTAAAAAACCATATTAAATGAAAAAAAAATTACCTTTGGATACCTACTAAATGAGGTTATATACGAAACAATTTATATTATTTTGTTTTTAAAAATTCAAATCATAACATGTACAGAAAAAGTTTTAGATTTTTTTTGATAGATTTTTTATATTGTGATTCAAATTATTTTATTAAATAAATTTAAACAAAGATGATAGAAGATGTATACTGATTTTAAAAGAAATTATTATGATGAATTAAATTGAATCTCATATCTTCCTTATTTACTAATTTTCGTAGTTGCCAATTAAGGAAAGAGAATGATAAATTTAATTTCATTATTTGGTTGTAAGCATAATATGCAATGGCATATATTGTAATTTGTCTAGTAAAGCTTGTCTTAATTAGAAATTGCTCTAAGAGTGAACCTAGTGATGACACCTAAGCAATGACATTCTTGTTAATAACACATTAGACAAAGGTTATTTAGTTAGTGTTTTCTCTTTTAATATATTAGGGATATGTATAAACTTTATATGTCGGTGCTACTGGACGAAAATATGTGATCTTATATGTCATCATAATGTCTACCGCTAATGTGCCTATTAGTTTTATTGTAGTGTTTATTTCGAAGAATTATGTACCGAAAGTTCCAAATGGTTGAATGGGACGAAACAATCTAATTGTGTGATATATTACTAGTCATCGATGTGTTCATCAGTGGAAATATATGTAGCCTTAGTATATCATTGTGATGATCTTGACGCGCTATGTCCTTTTTTACTTTCATTGTACTATTTGTGGAAAATTTTAGCCAAAGTTCAATGGTCGAATGGGACGAAAAATCTAATCGGTGTGATATGTACTAGTGATGTGATTATCAGTGGAAATATATGTAGCATTATATGTCATTGTGAAGATCTTGACGCGCTATGTCCTTTTCACTCTCATTGTACTATTTGTGGAAAATTTAGCCAAAGTTCAAAATAGTTGAATGGGACGAAACAATTTGATTGTGTGATGAATAGATGCTATGCTATAGTTTGCTTAAAACTGTAGTGTACTTTTTTTTCTTTTAAATGTTATGCATGAAACTTTCGGTGAGCCCTGATTTTTTCAAATATATAGAACCACGAACACTAGAATTAAACCCCAAGACTCTCTTATTAATAACTGAATCAAAGTTACAAGAACACACCAAAAGAGAACTAAGTTCTCACCCTTATACTCACTCGTTTTAGGATGAGTCTCACAAACGAGCTCTCATATTCTTATTTATAAAAGCAAAACACACTGGAAAAAGAAAATAAAATACAATAGAATTTCTTAAATCAGGTAGTAGAAATTCTAGAAGGAAAAAATAAAAAGAGAAGAGTAACATATGACTTATTTTGTTTCTCAAACACGAGCCGGGTATGAAAGCCAAGATTTAGTAATCAAGAGGGCTTTTAAAGACGAGGGTACTCTTCGGACATGATTAAGAGGATGAGTGCAGACCAGCCAGTGAAGTTACGTCCACCTTCTCCAGTTCCTTCTATTTGATTATAATGCTCCCAAATGTAATCCGTCTGGTCATAGTTTCTAACCACATTACTGCATCACCAAACACAAATAGGATAGGTCTTTAGACATATTTAAGTTTATGTCTTAAAGTACCACTTACAAGTATGCATACCTTATCAGATTGCTCCTTAGTTCCATGTAAATAGTTCTTGCCTTGTTGCTGTATGGTCCTTCCACTGCAGAAAATGTTGACTGATTACATAAAAGGAATATTTTTTTTTTTCTGGTGTGAAGTCAATGACTAAAAACATACATTTAGAGTAATGGTCCAGGGAGGCAAGAATCAAGTAGTTAATATTCATCCATATGGGACCTCTCCAATATGGTAGTTGGTGCAGAGCGTTCCATTGCATGTACAAGGAGCTGCATTGACCATGATAAGAAAAAAGCTATATGAAACTGCTTTTGTTATCTTAAATTTTTTGTTTTTTTAATTACTATGAGGTTTGTGGGCCGATGCCGGTACATTATTTTCCCAATCGAACTAACAAAACTTGGTTAAAACTATTTTCTCAGTTCACCAAACCAAAGTGGCTTAAGTAATGAGGGAGCTTATCAATGAAGGCTCACCTGGTTTTGGCAAGTGAAACTAGTCCGTACTCGCTCCATACAATGTTGTTATTTGAAATGAGATCGAGCTGTTGCTCGAGGATTTGAGATTTCTTCAGCAAGCCAAAAGACAGTAAAATTAAGTTTAGATCATATTCCATAAAGAGTTAAAGACCATGGATAATGGAGTATTTACATAGATATTAATTAATGCCCAATATTTAACTCACAGGTGGGATAATTTTAGAGATGAAGGGAAAGAAGCTGACGTAACCGACTTGAGGAACCTTTCTTGGCACTGGATCCTCATCTGTCACCCTTACAAGTTTCCCATGTTCGAAGACAAATCGAACCTAGTGAATCAAAAAAGAAAAAGAAGAAAAAAAATTCACATATATAGTCCTCTATCACGAAAGTTGATATCTAGGCTTCTCTATGGGGTAATTCGTTCAAATTTTCCTTACCTTTTCTGTATGATTACCGTAGTCGAGGTAAGTCTCATGATCATGGTCATAGTGCAACTGTAAAAGAATTTAGAGGTGAAGGAGACAAGGTAGTTAGAGGGGAAAAAAGATAATTAAGCACAATTTGTGTTTGAGAAAATATTGTATAAGAAATCATACCGCATTCAGATCATCGAATTTTGAAAGCTTCTTGACAATTGAGGTGTAATATTTCTCCTCCTGCAGGATTAAAAGGTAAAAAAAATGAAAATATGTGACGATGGATAAATTAGATAATCTATTGTCATACAAATTAGAGAATGTAGTCTATTTTCTTCTAACCTCTTTTTTCGTTAGAAACTCTGTGATGAACTTCATGCAATCTGCAGCAATATAAATCCAACATCTGAGGTCAACATGCCTCTCATCGTCACTTGGGTGTGAAGCCCGAGGATAATCATCCAGGCCCGAAGCAAGAGTCTGCATGAAATATATATGTGAAAGCTAAAGCATCAGGTGAACACTAAAATAAAACTTTATGTAACGTTTGTTATAGGAATCTAACATCTAGGACCTGAAACAACATGTTTACAAAAAATCAAGAAATAGTATATGATGAAAAAACAAAAATCAAGAAAATGTACCCGAGGGTTTAGTTCAAGATTTGTTTTACTGTCTCTGCCGCGCCAATAGAAACTTCCCTCCTTCTTCCCTGCTCATGAAAAACACCATCTTAATTATTTAACATTCAAACTCACAAGAGATCTCAATGTGGCTGATATAAATGATAGAAACACGTAACACACAGTATACAAAGACTGTAAAAAGCATCCATGTAACATGTTGTTACCTTTCTGGGAAGTATATAACCATTTGAACCATGCGTCTAACCGTGCCAAAGCCCGCTCTAGGAATAACACAATATCGCCACTTTCTGCCTCATTAAATTTCTTGTTTTGTACCCCAATAATAAGTTCTGCCAAAAGAAAAGGAGAATTAAAAAAAAAAAAAGACAAGGAATGTCAACATACATTGAAGGTTGGTTCAATTTTTAAAACGTTGTTATCATTTTCTAGTGAACTCGATCAATAAAAAAAAAAAAAAAAAATCATACCGCATAACACCAAAAGTAGTGTAGGTGGATTGGCAATATCCGGGTCCTGAACCACGTACTCCGGGTTAATCTTACTACATTTAGAAACTCTTAGATTTAATGATAACAAACAAACATTAATGATCAATAATTAGAGTGTATATATATATATATATATATATATATAACAACAACCTCAGAGCTTCAGCGCCCAAAAGTTGTTCACGTGGAATCCATCCTTCTACATTCATTAGGTCTAACCAGTGTCCAACGATTTCCAAGGTAATACGGAAATCCCAGCGCCTGAATCAAGAACATATGATAATAATAATTTAAATTAAAAAAAATCCTATAAGAGACATATCAAAAAAAGTATTTTTGGCCTATGAGTTAATTAATAACAAACCAGATCAACATTTGATGGAAACCTTCATCCCAAAGAAACCCCCATGGAAATTTGGGCCGACATGGAACTGCTGTGTACAGCTCAGCTGGCCAATAAGGCCACACGAGAGGGTTTGTTTCCTCAGAAGAGTTATGGTCGTGTACTTTTGAATGACCATGGAAATAACCAATGCCTCCAAGCATGTTGGCAATTGCAGTTTTACCAACCATCGAAGTATTATAATCAATCTGGATTAGTCACATATATGTGATCAGAAAGATTCATATATTTATCAAATAATTTACTATTTCATTCTCAATGGTAAAAAGTTAAGAATACTAAAGAATTGAGAATCATACATCTCCAGGAAGTTTGAAGCATTCCTTGAATTTTAAATCAAATGCTACATACTTCTCTTCAAGTAGACTAGTGAGTGCATGACCTACATGGAAGGAAGACAGAAACTTAGCTCAAACTATTTATGTTTTGGTTGGAAATGATTATGAAAAAAAAGTTATTGTGTTCAAGAAAATGTAATAGATCGTCGTCAAAATATCAGTGCTTGAAACCTGTAAGTGCCTTTACACGCTTTTCCACATTGGCAGTTTCTTCTGTTATCCCAGAGATGAAGACAATATCTATAGTAGAAAACTGGGCCGTCGTGGAAATCTGCATAATTACAGTTGTATCCAAATGAGTAAATTAGAGAAGCTAGTTTTATTTTTAAATATAAATAAATAAATAACCGTTTTTACCTGAAAAACATAAACGTTGGAATCATCTTGCGCTGTGTCAGAGAGCTCAACGCGTCCAGGCTTACTTTCCTGAAAATATACAAGCAGAGAGAGACATGTAAAAACTGTGGCCTTTACTAAAAGAAGAAAGAAAATACAGTTTGAAAAAAATGCAAACTTGATGTAACCAATTAACCTTGAGATTATCCAGAACAAGTTTAGACAGTTCCACAGAATTGGGAGTCTTGAAACCGCAGTAATGTGTTTCGAGATCTGGAGTCTGCAAATAAAGAGCAGTAGAAAGTGTTATATCAAGATGAAAATCATGTTAGGAATCTCACATATGAAACTGAAAAAAAAAAGGTCAGCAATACGATCTTATATAAAAGGCATGTTGATAATCCTTTTTGTGTTTGTGAAAGGTCAACATATATAGGTAGATGGAGTCTTGGAGGGTTTGTGAGGTTATATATAAAGAACATGAGCCAATCCACTCAATACCAATGACGTTTGAGTTGGAAATCCATAGTAATCATGTATATATATTTTTTTTTTGCGCAAAAATCATGTATATATATATATATATATATATATATATATATATATATATTTAACATTTTGTCTAGTTTTGAGTTGGACAATAATAATCCCTCACACATCATAGCATCAATCAGTCAGTCATAGAACAGTTTTCAAGCAAAGGAATTAAAAGAATCCTATGATCTCTAAAAAAACACTAAAAAATGAAAAGTTACCGTTGATTTTAAGTGCAACTGCCAGTTTCCTACTTTTGCATGTGAACCGGAAACAAGGGTAGAACTCTCCTTGAGCCCTAAGTTTAGAACTTTGTTGCGACCTTCATCAGCTATATAGAAAAAGAGATTTGCACCTCTCTTTTCTTCATCATCCAGCCTATTTTCAGAACAAAAAAAAAAAAACACACACACACACACACACACACACACACACACTTAATTTTGATATTATATGAAAAGCATACATAGTTGACCTACTAGTAATCACGTACCAAACTAGATTTTCAACATTAATCCGAACTGCCCAATCCCCTCCATAACCATGACTGCCCTCCTTAGTCTTGACAAAACTTGTCTCCAATGTCAAATCGTTTTCAATCAGGTCTTGCCGCCCAAAATCTATTCCATTGTGTTCTCTCCAGCCAAATGACTTTAAATCGTTCTTGTTTTCACAGAAATGCCTCATCACTGGCTTCCCCTCTCTGGTAACACGCCACATCAACCCAGCGACAAGGGGTTCATCAGGATCTCTGCATGCATGCATTGCCATCAACAACTAATTAGCAACTTGTAGTAAAAGAAATGAACACAATTTAGTGTTAAAGTGATAAGGAGTTGTTTAGACTTTAGATAATGTGTTTATAATTAAAGTGTGTATATAGATAGTAAGGTCAAGGAGCAAATTAAGGCCTTTCTCAAGTAATACCTAGCGCCAACTCCAAAGTACGTCTGAGGACGATATGTTCCCCAATACAAGCTCTCCTTTTGGTCACCTTGAAACTGGAACAAGAAGCTCCCAAATTCAAAAAATCCACAAGAAAGATAATTACAAAACAAAGAAAAGTAAGAAAAATATTGTTCGAGCGTACCATATGTAAGTCCATGACTTTAGGAGCAGGGAAAGGGATGATAACCGTAGGTCTTATGATCTGCTGGGTTTCATTGTCGACCATATCACCGTCTTGGTCGCCAAGGTTCATTGATGTGATCATACTGCTAGCTCCGGTCATGTCGACAATAACAGATTGGGACATATTAAGCAATGTTCTGCTCTGTGGATGATGATTGTTGAAGCTAGGATGTGACAAGTGAAGCATTGGAGGTGGGCTTTTATAGCAAGGCTCTGGGTTTTAAGATATGACTTTTTAGTCTTTCTCTAATGCACCACTTAACAAAATGATTAAACAATAATAATAATATTCTTCGGATCGTGATGGGATCTGACTAAAACTCACTGGACTTTTTTCTCTGTCTTTGTTTTTTCAAGACTTTGAAGTCTTTCTATAGTAATTTTCGTTCATAATGGTGATCATCATGTGAAGAGAGCGACCGTAGTAACGCGTATGATATCGATTGCTTTTATTCATGGAGATGTGACATTCTCTCTAGAAAATGACATAACATTCGACTGGAGAGAGTGTATAAAATAGATTAAGATTCACATATTAATGAAATTATACTGTGGGATACATAAACTTTTTCATGACTTTGTGTGCTTTCTCATTTTTCATGCTACTAGAATACCCATGCATAAGCGCATGCTTTTTTTTGTGATTAATAAGCATGTACACAGTTCGCAATCTTTTTGGTAAAACGTTTCCAGTACCTTAAAATCACTAAAACAATAGCTTTTCAATAATAGACTACAAAAACACTAAAAACACATACTGCTTGCTCCAGTTATATTAGTTATCATATCTGTATCAGATTATATAGTAACGTTCTGCTATGTGATGAGAACTGAAACCTAGCAGGTGGACTTTAAATCTATTTTACCCAATTTAACATTTAAGTCTTTTCTATTAGTAAAAAAACAATAACAATAATAACATCCCAGATCGTGATGGCGGTTTAACCCATTTGACTTTGTAGACTTTAATTTCCTTTCGTAAAAAAAAAAAAAAAAAAAAAAAAGACTTCATCTTTTAAAGACTCTTTTTAGTCTTTCTCTAATACTTTGTTATTTTATAGAAAAAGGTCAGTCGTGAATCGTGATGTTGCCGGACTAACGGCACATGTTAAAACTCAAGGTTCGTTTGAATAACCTTTTATCATTAAAAAAAAAATATATAATGAAAAAATCCCTCAACTAAAAATGGATAGAACGAAAACCCAGCTCTCAAATACCATTACAGTTAGATCCAAACATGTGTTTTGTTTTTGTCAAAGAAAACTACATATTTTCACTTAAACGATGCTGTTTCTAAACAACATGTTGTCTCAACATGATAGGATGCAAAATTGCTAAAGATCTAACTTGCAGTCACACTTTAATGTAGCTTTTCTATGAGAAGAGTGCCGGACAAGAATGTTTGAAGCTGTTTCAAAAACAATTACGTAACATTAAATAAATAGTCATTCAATCAACTAAAGATTTTATACTACGCTCTCTCATACTTGCCAACTTGATTTTTTTTTTTTTTTTCCTGAAAAAAACACACTAAAAACAACATATTGTATAGATAGAGTTCAAGTTGATGGCCAAGATAGAGCAAGGAAATTCAACAATTTCGGCCTTTATCAGTTTGAAAGGAGAGCTTGAAATTGAAATGGCTGACTCATTTCATGGGTTTGAAAGGAGAGCTTGAAATATTTATCAGTTTGTACACCAGAAGTTATTAGACGGGATATATAACGGCCATTTAGTAACCCAACTCTTTTGTTTATCCAATTTTTTTTCACCACTCATGTGAGATGACGACTTTATTATGTGATTCACATCCTCTCTTTTATAATTTAGGTTGCAATTCCAATATTATACATAGAGTTGACAGAACTATGCTAAAGCTCAAATCAACAACCAACCTTAATTAAATAGTTTTGAAGTTTAAGGGATTCCAAAACCATGCAGCCCTGCAAATAAATAGTTCTAGCGCCGGTTTTAACTATTACAAAGTTTTGTTACTTATATCTAAATACTTTGCAACCATTTTGTATAATTTTCTTTTTTCAAATATGTAAATTTCTATATTGTTCCTTTTAATTTAACAATTTAAACACTGTATTTAAAATTTAATATTTTAAGAAAGAACAAATATGAATTGTTAATGCTATGCTTTCATAAAACATACATGTACATGTACATAATAAATTGTTATACCAACAGACCTATACCTACACAATCAAATCATTAATTTACTTTAACGGGATTATTAGTTTCCGAAATTTATAAATAGACCTTAAATCTAAAGACACTACCCATTAGTACCGCAATATAACGGAGATGACTCGACCGTTACATAAGCTGTCCAGGATGTTAAAACAACGTTGTTCTGTCCAAAAACAAAATGAAAAATTTGATTTTCTTGGTTAGAGTCCAATTTTGGTTTGATCACGGTTAAATCTGATTAAACCATATAACTATTTTCGGTTTTCTAAATCCAACTGATTTAATAATATTTAATCAAATTCTTAATTTTTTTTCTCTAAAATAAACTAAACCCATTAGCATTTATGTGTTAATGTGTAAATGCTATAATCTTATTACTGTAGCCATACTGGTAATTTCATGTCACTAAGAAATCCATTCACATAATTAATAGATTTTCCTTTTTTTCTCTTCCTTTAGAATAAAAAGTTTCACATAATTTTGTACGTCATTAAAAAATATAATAATTAAATACCATTTCTTTGTGTAAAAAGCATATGCGCATTTGGAATTTTTTTTTATTACTTTAATTAATAATAACAAAGAAAGCATGGTTCGTCTTCCTCTATTATGAAAAATCTCTCTTTCCCTTTATTTTGTTTCTCACTTTCCGGCGATTAAAGAACAATCTGGAAATCATGAGTCCAGATTCCGATCATCCTCAGCTTTCCAACATCAAAATCCATCACCATCCTTCCCCTTGTCACTCTCACCACCACCACCACTCTCACTCCTCCTCCACCACAATCCAAACTCCCACAGCCGGAGCTTGCCGTAAGATCGGAGTCGCCATCCATCTCTCCTCAGAGAGCGCTTTCGCCATCCGCTGGAGAAGAACAAATGTGTCTCCTTGACAGATGTAGTAATCTATGAACATCTATACAACACCTACATCCACTCAGATCCATCATCAGTCAACATCTATCCGCTTCTCGATATGCCCAGTCAACGAAAAGTTCATCCTTGCGAAGAAAACAGTACGACCTTTCGTCTTCCTAATGACGAAACAGCCAATTCTTCATAATCAATTTCTTCTTCTCTTTAAAAATATGGTATTTAATTTTTTTTTTAATATAGAAGATGCCCGGTGTCACTTATATGGAGAGTGATATCCTCTCATTATAATATAGATTAGTTAATGTAACACATTCAATGTACTAATAAGATTTTGTTTAATTGACTTTAATATGTGTTTACTTATTCTATGTATTAATAGGATTTTTTTATTTGAATTTAATAGGTATTTGGATAATATAAATTTGATGAATGAGAAATCTTTTTCTGTTAGGAATATGAGAAATCTTTTACTATAATGGAATTTTTTTTACCCCTTTCTAACTTAAAAAAAAAAATATTTAAGGACACATGTCACGATCTTAACAGCCATAAAACTATAAGTGACATATGTTGCAATCCAGCAAATTATAAAAATTCTAGGTGTCGTAACCACGTTGTGCACATTCATTTTTATATAATAAGATAGAGTTTTTACTGTATATGAAAAAAACATTGGACATTCGGGAAATCTCTAAAGGTTCATGGGTTAAATTATTTTACTTTTCTATATAGAGAAAATCGATATAATGTATTTATCAAAGCCACTACAAGAAAAGTTAGTATTGTATACTTCAAACTATATGATAGCTATGTACTATGTAAACTCTGGTCCATTGGTTTGAATTAATCATAGGCTGTTGACCAAGAGAAAATATCATTACTTTTGAAAAATTGTAAATAATTAAATATGTTGAATTTCAAATCGTCAGATATAAATCGTGATAATTCCTTTTTGAGTGGGGGTGTTTCAGTATATAATGTTGGAAATTCCAAAGCTTGAAGAAGAAGCTTGATGAGAAAATGGAAATAAGCTATTTCTATGAAAAGTAAGAGTCATATATGAAATAGGAAGCCTATGTAAAATATGAGTCATATGAAAAAGGAATCATATTAGAAATAGAAGTTATACTTTTCTTGTCATAGTTCCTAATAGAAATAGGAGAAGCTATTTTCTATATAAAAGGTCTATGGAGAGATGTTCCATAAGATTCAAGACAAAAAGGTTTAGTTTTGAGAGAGTTTCTAAATCAATAAAGATGAGTTGTTCTTTATACTCTTGAAGCTATTCAGCTTGTTCAATTTCATTTAATAGGTCGTTTTTCTCCAAAAACCTAGTCGTATTTAGTTAACCCTAAATTCATTCTTCTCCAGAGCATCTACTGCAAGCTTGCCGTATCATGATCTCCGGAGAAACACAGCTACCATCATCGTTTTCTTCACTTCCTGACAAAATCACAGAGCACATTCTTGCACGTGTCTCGAGATGTAACTATCCATCGCTCTCTCTTGTCTCAAAGAGATTCCGGTCTCTCCTTTCTTCTATGCAAATCTATACGACCCGATCTCAAATCGGAGCCCAGGAAACATGTTTCTATGTCTGCTTAAAGTTGCGGAATCAACCATATCCGAGCTGGTTTAGTCTTTGGGCGAAACCTAATCAAACCCTAACCAAACAAGAAGAGACAACGACTGGGTTTAACAAGGATCCAAGTGGAAATTCGGTTGTTCCGACACCTTTCCGTTCTCCTCACATAACAAGTCAGGCCACCATAGACATTGATTCGGAAATCTTCATAATCGGTGGACCCTACAAGAAACCCTCTTCCTCTGTTCGGATCCTTGACTGTCGCAGTCATACTTGGCGTGACGCTCCTAGCATGACCGTGGCTCGGGAAGATGCGTGTGCGATCTTCTGCGATGATAAAATATATGTGATGGGAGGCTGCGATATTGACGAGGACTTTGCCAATTGGATGGAGGTGTTTGACATGAAGACTCAGTCTTGGACAGCCCTTCCTGGTCCTGGCGCTGATGAAGACGTGTTACGCAGTCGTTTACGTGAATATGATGACTACGATGTAGTCGATGTGCTTGATGGAAAGCTTTACATAGTTGTAGATGAAAAGGAGTACGCCTACCAAATATGGTAGATGGAAATTTGTAAGACAAGATTCGAGTTTCCGATTCGACTCCTTAGCGGTTTGGTGTACCATGAACATAGATAATATAATATACGGTTGCACTTGGGATGGAGTTTTAATGTGGTCTGAGTCTAAATCTGACACTAAGACTGAGGTTAGAGAATGGAGAGAGATTCAAGGTTTGGGAGAACTGCGTGAGAAGGGTTTAAGAACTGGGAGTGACTTTTACATGGAGTACTACAATGGTGGGAAACTCTTAGTTTTGTGGAAATTGTCTGGTAAAGAGCAGGAAAACAAGATTCAGTATGCGAGGATTTCTTTAGAATCAAGATCCAGTGGACGTGAGATTTGGGGTCAGGTTGAGTGTCTCGATGAGCATACATTTCCGGTCCAGTCATATAAATCATTTCGGTGTGTAACAGTATCGGTTTGATGATTCTCAGTCGTTTCTTTTTCTTTGAACATGCTAAATATATGTTCGTTGTGAAAAGTTTTGTTTTATTTTTTCTATTACTTCTTTTTTTTTTCCACTATTTGACGATGCTTTTATATAATACATTTTGGCTATGTGTTTTATTAAATTCAAAATCCAGAAGATTAAAAAAGGAAATAAAAAGCAATTTGAAACAATAAGAATTATATGGCCTATCAATAGGGAAGATGTGTCATATGTTTGACCCTTACTTTCTGTTGTCCTTTTGGCAAAGAAAGGAGAAGACGAGGTTACTTTATTTGATAATTTACTCTCAACCTTTCCTTATACAATTCTGTGTAACCGATGAAATCTGAGTGATTTACACTATGGGTGACTTTTGAGTTTCAACTTACATAAAGAGTGACTTTTTCTCAGAGGTGCACTTTGCTTTGGACTGTAGCTGTTGGAGATAACCAATTTATCCTTAATGAAAATGGGGTGAAAATGAAATTTCATTGGTCCGTATTTTATCTGTCTCCGATGACTGCATGCTATTCGCCGACGGGATATGTAAGAAAAACTGATATGTCGAAAGTGGAGGATCTGGGATAAAAGTGTAACGCATTAACTTGACTCATGTGAAGACAATTTTATATTTAGGAAAAGCTGGACAAGTTTGGTTCTTTCATTTGGGAGAGATGACATGGATCTGAAACCTCCGCTTGGACAATTTGATATTTGTGTACGGTTACGTGTTGGACGGTTTCATATAGCAAATCCACAATATATGTTTGGACAAATATAATTGTACAATTGGATGTTTTCACATAACCCAATGGAAAAACTAAAAATGCATGAATACTAAAACAAATGTTTGGTGTGAACAGATATTACAAACGCAATAGTATAATTCATGTGTTAAAACCATAACAATTTGTACAACAGACATGTGCACTTTGACACTAAGTACATCTCAGTTTTATAAAAGCAGTGTAGGCCAGTGATATTTTCACAAAACGCCGTCCACGTTTTGTATTTTTTTTTTGGACATGATCTGTTTGTCCATGTTTAATTCCCATCCAATCTTCGAAATTGTATGATTTAGGGGAAAAGTGTATCTCTTCTTGGCTGAATTGTTTTGGACGAAATTTGATTTGGATGCTACAATATGTGGATAGATTTTGTAATCATTTGAACATTTGGTTCAATTTCATAAAATGTTGATTTTGTAAGTCGTGATTTTATAAAGTATTGTTTCATATGGCGAATATAGAGGAACCAGAACAGAAAACTCATTTGTAAGAACAAACATCTTCACCAATGATGTCTTAAGAACATCAGATGGATCCTCTATAATGGTGGATTTCCAGGATTGAAGAACACTGTAAGCTGCATTTGTCTGTTGCTTTGGAGCTGAATTAGAATCAGAATTAGTTTCCGTCGCAGCCGTCGCCGACTCCGACTCCGACGCCTGCTGTCGCCGATTCCGACGCTGACGCCGCCGTCGCAGCGAGTGTAATTGGTGATTTACGAGTGACGTACCTTCCATGGTGAAGAGAAAATCGAGATCGAGATCTGAATTAAAAACAGCAACGAAAGTAGCTTTTTCTAAGACTGGAAGCGAGAATGAACAACGAAATCAGCTTGTTTGTCACGGCGGGAGAAAAGGTAAATGGAAGTGGAAGTGAGAAAACGCAACGACGCTTCGGGGGCGGAAAATAGGTCACCGGCGAAAGAATATCCCACCGGCGTTTCTGTGTTTGACGGGAAAGAGGTGAATGTAATATTTGTTGGTTAAATGTGAAAAATAGGGAATTACAGAGGTAAGTGAAAACAAGGAGTACATTGTAATTACACTTTGTGAAAGTCAATCAAAGTGTAAACTATATAACTCAAAAAGTCTTTCTCGATGAAATATTCATAAACATAGGCTGTATACTACGCTCTCTCACACTTGCCATCTTGATTTTCTAGATTTTTTTTTTTCTGAAAAAACACACTAAAAACAACATACTGTATAATTAGAGTTCAAGTTGATGGCCAAGATAGAGCAAGGAAATGCAACAATTTCGGCCTTTATCAGTTTGAAAGGAGAGCTTCAAATTGAAATGGCTGACTCATTTCATGGGTTTGAAAGGAGAGCTTGAAATGTTTATCAGTTTGTACACCAAAAGCTGTTACACTTGCGATAAGTAGTAGCTTGTCACAACTTGTATGACCAAGAAAGTGATATACATCTTCATTTTATCGAGTTTTTAAAAATCAACATCACTAGATATTTTTTGGCATCATCAAACAACATGAAAGTTTCAGTGAGTATATGAAACTAATCCAAATTTATACGAACAAATCCACAGTCATTTCTCTAACTTTATAAAGAATATATGTTTTTCATCAACTCTTATTTATTGTACAAAAAAAATATTTTACACCTACATTTATCAGGCTAAAGATCATCTTTCGAATTATTTCGATCAGATCATTACCATTTAGCAAATATAAAACAATTCAGGAGCAAGCCTCATTGTTCTTCCTTAGGTATGCATGTGCACCTCTTCTGTTCTTCTGTCAACTCCTAAAATTACCCCAACCAAAATAACACAAACTAAAAAAATGGATATTCAAACATATGAATTCAAACTAATCCATTGGCTATATTCAAATATTTACCTGGATCTGCCTTTGAAGAACCTTCACGTATTCTACAGCTTCTTCTAACATGTCTGCAGTGTTTGTTTGCTGCAACAAAGAAAAGACGTAGTTAACCCAAAATTTTCCTCATAGCCTATATTCAAGAACTTTATTTCCGCTATATATTCAAGACCAGAACTAGAAAATGTCCATTATTCTCTTCATGATCTATAGAGTGGAAACCAATTCATACTTCGCACACTGTGTAAAATCTTAGGTTTAGGGATTGCTTGCTTACGGTTTCATTATATTATACCACAGTTTAGGAAATGCTTACTATAACAGAGCTGAGAACTGTGACTATGAAGTTGCTTCCCAACAATCAAAATTCCAACAGTCATACTTGATTGTATCTCTGAAAGCTAACCTATTAACCGCTAACTGCTACCTTGGTGCTTACGTTTAACATATACAATCTTTGACTTATTTGTAATCTTATATAATTGTATAAGAAGACATCCAAAATCATATGAATCTAGCTACGCTGTAAAGAACAGTACCTTATCCATGTTGGGGACAAGCTCTTGTAGCTTCCTTATACGATCGCTTATTCGCGTTCTTCGTACCTACAAAACGAAAGGTAGGAATAAACAAAACGTTTATTCGAATATATGTAAGGACGAGAACAGAACAATGCTCTGTTCACTTAAGCATACAGTAAATCATTGAACTTCCATGTACTGAAAGCAATGGTAAAATCTTCTTATTACTCAACTTCCATAATATAAAAGTAAAAACAGAAACTTCATCACTGAACTTCCTCAAACTGAAAGTAAAGAGATCAAATTTAATATACCCTCTCAGCAATGCTACGAGGATGAGTTGCACAACCACGTTTAGCACGAACCCTAAAAGCAACAGAGTCCTCCATGAGATTGTCCATGTTCATATCCACCATCCCTGATACCCCAGCAGGAACTTGACCGCTGCTTTGCTCTCCTTTCTACTTACAGAAACAAAGAGCCAATTTAACACTAAGCATGAAACCTTAATCAACATCACACAATGCATATGTTACACAATGGACATACTAGCTCAATCCCTACCTTCCATAATCCACACAATACTATATTGACAAACCATATGAGCATTCTTTTAATGTTCACATCACACACCAAAGCCACAAAGACAATAAAGGGAAATAAAAACCGCAACTTGCTGAGTTTGGTTCAGAAAAAACTGCAAGTTGTCCAATTTAAAGACAAGACTGGTCCTTTCACAATCTTTACATGTCTCTACTCTCAGCATTTTAACTACAATTTCAAACAACTTGACAAAAGCTAAAAAGAAGTCCAAAGTCAGTTATGTTCGTTTCCTTTTCTGGTAAAATAAAGAAAAAAAAGAATCATAATTTTGGTCGACCCAAATGATTATTCTTTACCATCTGAGAAGTAAACTCAGGAGAAGAGAAGAGCGCTTCCATTTCTCTAGACCGTTTACTCCCCGGAGAAACATCGATATTCGGCGATGATAAGTAGTCGTAATTCGCCGGAATCCCAAAGCTTTGGATGAATCCATCGGAACCACTGAGAAAATCCGCCGGAGTACTGTTCTGTCGGTGAAACCCACTTTGTTGGTTGTATAAACCCTGCTCAACCGGAATCGGAAACTCGAAAGAGCCACGAGTCGTCGGTAAATCGGCTGAGTTTCCGGTGAGTAAATCGGTGAGACCGAGATTAGTAGGTTTCAGAGACTCTTCTTCATCTTCTTCAAGTAAAGCTTCAAGCCAAGTCGCTGGAGCTGAACGGATCCGAGATAGTCCACTTCGACTCACCTGCCCTCCTCCGCCGCCGCCGCTTCCGCCGCTGCTACTACCGACGGATGTTGATTGCATCTGCGACTAGCTCACTCACTAAAATTCCCTTTGGCTTTTCTCTGGTTTCAATCGACACAAACTTTTTATTTTTATTTTTATATTTTTAATTAGTTCAACAGCAGACACCAGATTGTTCTTCGATTGTTTTGTTTTTTTATTTAAAAATAAAAACAATTTTGTTTGGCAATAAAATATTTGCGGCTACTAATCAACAAACAACCCTAACCGTTGGATTAAGAGACTTTCCTAACACTTGACTAAAGATTGGTACAGAACCAAAAAAAGTTAGAGATGCGTCAGCGCGTAACAGTGAAACATGGCTTTAACGTCATTGTTCGTTTCGTAAGAGATAATTACAACCAAAGGCACTTTTACACTTTCTAATTACACTCCAAAGCACTTACAATTACCAAGGGATTTTCTACAATAAAAGTAATAGCAAAAATCCAAATCTACCTTTACTTTAATTTTGCTTCCTCCCTCCGTTTATGTTTCAAGACTTTTTTTTACCATGTCAGCACTACAGTAACTTTGTGTTGTATTGCAGCCGACGAACTCGCCGGAGCAACCGAAGAACGATTGTGGATATGAGAGAGATTTCTCTTTATAACTGAAGGCAAGTACACAATGAGATTTCGTCGTCGAATTCTGTATCGATAATCGATTTGGAAGATTTCGTTGTCGAATTCGTCGAATTGGATCTGGAAAATTTTGAGTCTCGTCAAAGTTCGGAGAAGATGAATCTAGGTTGAGTCACGATCTTGTCCACATCTACATGTCCACGCAATCGTGTACACGTCGTGATGCGCCCATCTGGACGTCTTTGTTTAGATAATTATTTTTTTGGAGTTTGAATGAGATATATGTGTGGACATGTTTCCGACTTTCCGTGTACATGATTTTGTGAGCACAAAGATAATTAACAATTGAATGAATGTTTGTTGTTGAGCTTTTGTTTATCGTCTAGATTGTTTCATAGAACCGTATCCATATACTTGTGTCCATGCTTCGTATCCATATGGATATAACACCTATGTTTATATCAATCTGTAAACATGGTTCTTAAATTGATTTTCAAACTATCCAAAACTCAACATACAATTTTTACATAAGTAACCAATACCCACATGACGTCGTGGATATGAATTCGTGGACAAGATAACATATACATATTTAGCTCTCTCATTATCTTGGTCTTTCTAACGAATTTCTTAGGCCTCATATGAACATAAAACCATGGATACAATCAAGAACAACAAATCGTTGACATAATTTTCTTTCATCAACATATACGTTTGATTGAATGCACAAATGCATTATGTTTAACAACAGAGATCAAAAACAACAAATCCCCTTATATTATGTACTTTCAACTAACTCGTTTTTAAGAGCTTTTTTCACATCTTATATCTACAATGTTCTTGGATACAAACTATTGTTTGTGCATGTTTATTTATCTAACAATTAGTATTTGTTTGCTAGTTTGCTATCTTGGTTCCATCAACTAATTCCTTCATAAATGTATTTGTTTATGCTAGTTGTGTCCACGCAACGGCATCCATATGGATATTATTAATTTCAATCTCATCGAAGTTTGGAGAAGATGAGTCTGGGTTAACTCGCGATCATGTCCACAGCTACATGTCCACGCAGTCGTGTACACGTCGTGATGCGTCCACAAGTCACAATCCACAGATAAATGATGTATTGGTCACATCTGGATTCAACTTCGTGGACTGCTCAACATAGATACAGCTTAAACACGCCTATATTTTTACCCCTTCATAGAGGAATGCGCAATGTTCATGGCTAATACATAATAATGGGATTGATTGTTGTATATGAGTGAGTGGATATTAGACATCCAAGATGACCTAAAAATGGATGCATGTACATACACAACAACTGGACATAGCCATATGGACAGATCCATTTGGATATAGAAAACAATTAACTAATCTTAATGCAATAGGCCTATGAGATCCATTAAAACTATTAAGATCACGAAAAGATCCATGACTTCATGTCCACACAGTCATGTA
This sequence comes from Microthlaspi erraticum, assembly GCA_902728155.2. Taxonomy (NCBI): domain Eukaryota; kingdom Viridiplantae; phylum Streptophyta; class Magnoliopsida; order Brassicales; family Brassicaceae; genus Microthlaspi; species Microthlaspi erraticum. The sequence continues at coordinate 370,917 of CACVBM020001706.1, read as the reverse complement.
CACGCATACATCTCAATCAAGATACAAAAATTTAAACATTTTATCTTTAACTATTGCACTAGCATAAGAGATCACTTTACTCCAAGTAATTGTTTCTTATAAACAAATTGTTTATATTCCAAACAGTTAAAACTGTAAACAAAAGTGAAAATGAGGGGTGCCTCACCCAAAAGTCAAAACATAATGTATTGACAGGTTGAGGTTAAAGTAGACATGAAGTTGAGAAATGGTGTAAAACGCCAAAGCTAAAACTACCAACACAATAACTTTTAAATACAATAGTATAGTCATGAAAAAATCTTGATTAATCTGGATTTTTGTATACAATAAATCATATATGTTGATGAAAGAAGATTTAGTCCAACGATATCACCCTTAGGCAGTGGAGTTCACCGTCCATGGACTGCTGTCCATCCGAGTCACGGTTCCCATCCACATCAATCGGTACACCAATGACCATATTCGTGTCACAGCTACCAGATACGACACTACCTACCGCCGACATTGCATCTTGTACGCCTCCCATGCAATGATCGTATGGACATTGATCGTATAAGACTCTCGAAACTTGCTAAACATGAATTGGTGAGGTTTGAGTCATGTCATATCCATTCATATTCCAAAATAATTATCCAAACAAAGACGTCCAGATGGGCGCCTCACTACGTGTACACGACTGCATGGACATGTAGTTGTGGACATGATCGCGAGTTAACCCAGATTCATCTTCTTCAAATTTTAACGAAACTGCAAGTTTTCCAGATCCAATAGCTTTTCTTCTAACAACATCATAAAATTTTCCAGATCGCGAATTAACCCAGATTCATCTAATAACAACATAATTTTTTTCAGATCCATCAACTCTTCTTCTTAGCTTCGCAACGGTCTTCTTCCTCCGACATAGGACAAAAGTAGTTTTCTTAAAGACAAATCTCCCAGATCCAACATCTGTTCTTCTTAACCTTTGTATTGTTTTCTTCCTCCGACGAAGAAGATGAAACGGTGAAACAGTTGAAATAAAAGATAAAGTAAAACAAGAAAAGTAAACAAAATTGTAATAAAAGAAGAGAAGAAAGGGCTTCTTTGTCATTCTAATATTCAAAAGTCCCTTAATAGCACAAAGTGCCTTTGAGTGTAAAAAATAACTCAAAAGTACCTTTAAATGTAAATGACTCTTTTTCGTAATAGATATGCATATGGTTTAACCACTCAAGTATTTAACCCACTCAAGAGGGAAGCGCGTGGATTCCACCTTCTGAGTGTGATTTTGAGTAACAATCACCCACAAATTTCAAAATCAACCCAAAATCTCTTATGTGTTTGCGGATCTTGTTTACTGTCTGAAAATGAAACATGGAAGGAAAATTAAAAAAGAGACTTTTAACACTTTAAAAATTAACAAGTCATAAAAACTTCATTGGTAAAATATTACCTGTAAAAACTTTAAAATTGTTAAAAACGTTGACAACTTTATAGTTGGGGAAAAATTGGGATATATTTGAAATTTGATAGCCAAACAAAAAAAAGTTTTTCAATAATTTTTACTCCATCTGTTTAGCTTAAATGTTGTTTTATCCTTAATTTTTTTTTCAAAATAAGTGTAGTTTTACTTTTACATTTTCAAATACATAATTCAAATCACCTTTTCAGTTTTTACATTATTTATTTAGTGTATTTAAATAATAATGTATATTGATTATGGATATTTCAAAAAAAATAGTATGTTTTATTACTTTGTGTGCAACAACTTTAAAAGAAACTTGTACTAAAATACAAAGAATATTATAAAGTTTGTTATTGAAAAGATTCAATTATATTATTATTTTTCATAAATGTTGATAATGTACTCATTGTATATGTATGTTTGAAAATAACAACTCTGATGTAAGTAGTAGAGTAAAATATGACGGTGAAAAAAGAATGAAAATTCATCCATTTTTCACCTAATGTGTTTACTTTTTCTTCAAAACCGAATGTTAAATTTTAATTACCCAAAAAAAAGGTCACATGAAGTCGGTTAGAGCCATATGTATAAAAATTAAAATTAAAAATAAAAAAGACTCTCGGTCTTGGATGAAGAAAAGAAAGTAAAGCAAGTCATGTGTCAAAGCTTGCCTGTGGGACCCTCAAAACACGAACTCCATGAACAACGCCGCCGTCTCCTTCCGCTGACGTCATGCTAACCGTCGCATCCTTCCTCCCTACGCGGTGGAGTCGCTTCCTCTTCTTTCTCCTCTGTTCGCCTATCCTCTTACCTCTTCTCTGCCTCTCGATCCCTCTCCTCTGCGCCGTCGAGATCTTCAGCCGCCTCCGCTGTCGAATCTTGAAACACCTACCTTCCTCCGCCGTAACGGAAGTCCTCTCCGTCGATGAAGATGATTTGGGGCTCCGGCGATGTGAGGAAGGATGCGGCGAGTTCGTAATTGAAGTAGATGAGATTGGAGGAAGCAGTTTGCTTCATAGATACTTAGAGGATCAACTGGTTTTAGCTAGATCCATTTACGATTGCGGCGAAGTTGACGGCGATCACGACCATGATCCAATTAGGGTTCCTCTTTTGTTGTAGAATTTTCTTTCCTTTTTTTTTTTCCTGAGAACTTTAATTGTAGATAAAGGAATGTAATTTTCGATCAGACTCATTTTTGTAAAAATTCGATTTTTCCCCATCCAAATTTTGGTGACAATTGGTGATTACAGTTTTAATAATCACCATCATCATATATTCATATCCATATCATATGATCATTGATATTAGTCGCAGTTGGTACTGGATTTTTTTTTTTTATCAAATTTGTTCGTTTTCTGTATAAAGTCTAAACCCGTTTTTGCCGAAAACAACTAAAAGTCCAATTGCTTGATAACGAAAATACGACTGATGATTGTTGTACGACACTACGACTAATAATAACAAGAACAGCTTGAAAAGGCTATTACTTTTTACAGTAATAAAAAAATATGAATAGATTTTTAAGAATGGATTCCTAAGAACAAATTAAAATGATTTAACAAAAACGAGGTAAATAGTTTTTAGTATTAAAGATTGGGATTGCTTTACAATGGCAAGAACAGAGAAACATAAGTAGAAAATGATTAAAAAGATAAAAATGTATGGTGTGAGTTATACATAATCACTATTGATTGTATTGATTCACTACAAACGTAAACTTGAAGTAAAGTGGTATAAAAACCACTTGAATCCGACAAAAACTACACAAAGGTGGTGTTATTAAATTCAAACATTTTATGCTCGTATTCGTTTTGTGCTTGTATGCTCGTATTCGTTTTGTGCTTGTTGCTTGTTGTATTTTCACTTCGATTATGATTTTCACAAATTTTTATCTACTACTTGAAGCCTAATGCTTGGTGAATTTGGAAGCAAAGATTAAGAGATATGAGAGCAACAAAGAAATCTAAAATAAATAAAAAATTTAACAAGCAGAACACACATGACACAACCAACATAAGTCAGCTACATAGAAAACAATCAAGAAAAAACACAACCAACAATCAAATGATGAAGTTCTAAACTAAGAAACATTCAAATGCAACTTTAACAACTCACACGGCAAAAGGTTTAACCTTGAACCTGTAAATAAGCATCTTCTTAGCCGAGTTCGGATTATCCACGGTTAGTAAAATCTTGCCAACTTCCCCAACTTTGAAGCTCTGTGACACTACCGGTTCATCTTTCGCAGCCATCTTCCTCGGTTTCTGAATGATCACTGTGTATCCTTCTTTCTTCTCCGGCACAAACTCTGCTCCATACAAAACCTCCCATCCCACTACTCTCATCTCCCACACAATCGTGCATTTCTGCAAACAACAATGTTTTTTGAGCCAATAATAGTAAGAAACCACACTCTAAATTCGTTCATACTTGCACGTTATAATGGAACCATAACCTCTAGCATCTTCAAGTGTCCATACACTAACCTCATAAATAACAATCTCGACGGTTTGTTTTGTAGCTGGTTTAATGGTTATCTCAGTGGCGGTATCATCGTGTGTGAAATCCGAGTTGCAATCGCAGTTGTCAACACTTAAACCACCGTACTGAACCGGGACATGTTCTGGTGATATGTACCTATAACAAACCAAAAGACAAAGAGAATGACTTTATACATATCGAAACAATCCGAAAGAAAAAGATTTGAGTAATTACTTGAAAAGGGTTTCAGCAGATCTTGAAGGACTTGCGAAAACGAGTTTGCTCTTTGACCTCTGAGTCATGAAAGGGCTAATAATCTTGTAGAACGCAAGGTACCACCATGGAACGTTGATGAATATCTAAATCATAAAGTTTCAACATTTATCAGATCTAATAAACATTCACTTAAATAAAAAAGCATTATTGTTCTTACCTGTTTAGAGACAAACTCAGGGTAATTGTCTTGAAGAAGAAGAAGAGCTTGTTTAGTTGCAAGCCTGAGCTCTGTTTTTCCAGGTCCCGGAGAGTTCTTCAGATCGTTTACTTGACAGATCGTGGAAACACCACCACCACCGGGTAAAAAATCGAGCTTTCTTATGCTCTTCTCAAGAAACTGAATCCTCCATCTCAAGAACCGTTCTCTCTTCTCCTCGTCGGAGAAGGTTTTCTGATAAAGATCTTTGCTTTGAAACTCGCCGTAGACATTGTAACAGACGGGGTGATTCTCTCTGTCGTGTCCTTGCATGAAGACGACTTTCTCTAGATCGTCGCCGAGGAGGTTCTCGTCGAGAAGCTCCTCGATGTTGAACTCGATTCTCCATTGGAGTGTTTTGCTGAGCATTGAGTAAGCTTCTTGTGGTTTGAAGTCTCTCGCTCGCAGGAATTTGAGTAGAACGACGTCGCTTCTGTCGTCTTTGAGAAGTGGCACGCCCCATATGGAGGTTTTGACGGAATCGATGGTGGTTGATTCTTGCAGGAGGTGACGGAGGTTGTGAAGAGCGTTTAGCTCGGTTTCGGAGAGATCGGAGATTTTGTTTGTTTCTTCTTTGAACGAGCCGAGGTTGCGAGGAATCTGAATCTTTGGTTTGTCTTCAGCTTCTTCTCTGTTCATCATTTCCGCTAACGATCTTGACTCCACGGATGAAGCTGCAGCAGCTGGTGCCGGTGTCGCCGCCGGTTGGTTTGGCTCAGGCGGCTCCGACGCCGCAGCAGCTTCTAAAAGCGCCGCGTCTGGTGGTTCTGGCTCTGTCCAGTCAGCTACTTCAGTGTACTTCTTCCTCTGCTCCAGCATCAGTTTATGTGCGTTCTCTGTATCAGTCTGCTCTTTCTCCGGCGTCGCTTGATGTGGCTTCTCTGGTTCCTCCGCCGCAGAGTGGTTCGGTTCCTCTGGCGCCGAAACTAAAGGCAACGGCGGGTATGACACTGTCTCCTGAGTCGCTCTGTGTGGTTGCTCTGAATGCTCCGCCGCATGGTTGAGACCTTCTGGCTCCAAAGTTACTCTCTCCGGCGTCATTCCATTCGGTTGCTCTAAATCCTCCGCCGCGTGGTTTGGACTCTCTTGCTCCGAAGTTAAAGGTAACGGTGGGTCGGACTCAGAGCTCAGCTTGGGATTTGGCTCCGGTAGCTCCGATACCTCTGGCTCTAAAGTTACCTCCTTTGGCTCTTCTTCTTGCTGCGTAAGAGGAGAGGAAGGCATTGAAGCGGCGGCGGTTAGAGGTTGCGGCGGAGAAGTAGTAGTTGCAGAATCTTGAGGCATTTTTGTTTTTAATTTTATTGAGAAAAGATTAAGAAAGGGACAGAGAGATGAATATGATTAATGTTAGCGGGTTTTTCAGGTAGACAATGGTCAAAGAAGGCATCCAATGTGGGCTTAAAATTTACAACTCAAAAAGCTGTCCAAATAAAGTAAAAGATGTCTTTTTCCTTTTTTAAGAAATAAAATATAATGTGACCAGTACAGTTCTACTCAAAAGTAAAAATACGGTGTTTACTGTAAGTCTGTAACCAACAAAATAATGAACTGATACATGTTTTTACACTAAACTAGTAAAAGTTTTGAAATCCAATAACAAAATAAATTGTGAGAAGTTTCAAAATGCTTTGGTGCTAACAAAAATCTCTAAATACAACCAACCAAGTAAACCCAAAGGAGATAATATAATTACAACTTTTAAAAGGACGTATTTGTTTGATACCGAAAAGATTACAAAGCTGAACTCTCTTCTTTTGTTTATACTCAATAGTTTATATATATGATTCATTCAAAATTTTCATATAATCAAATATATTAAACCGCGCACTTTAAGTAGCTTTACCTCTTTAGTCTCTCGTCAGAATTTGTCGGTGGGGACATTACCCCAACATCACTTTGTTCGTATTGTCATCGTAACCAAATTTAAATGGTGTTGGAACGAATGATCGAACCGGTGTTCAAATTGAAATTTTTTGACCCTGTTTTAATTGGAATCCATAACCAGAAAATAAACCAAAACAGTAACGTGCATGCTATATATAATGTAAGTTCCACAGCTTACAGTATAAATAAATACAAACGTGGTATCGTGTTTTTGAATACAATCTACAAATACTTAAAATCTTGATCAAACAATAAACAAACCACAGCCGGTTCACAAACAAACCATTCGATTTCAGTTCAGTTCCTTCAGCAATTCTTCGTACCACGATCCATGAACACTACGCGAAACGTTCGCCACAAGAACCAAAATGTCTGAAACCTCAATGACCTTGTCAGAGAGAGAAGCTGCTCCGATTCTTCTCAGCATCGTCTCCACCAGCTGTTTCCTCTTCGTGTTGTTCCCGGCCAAAACAGCGGCTCTCGTGGCTAGGTATATGGTCTGCGACACGCGTGTGAACACTGCGTCTCCTGCTTGTAAGCTTTTCACAAGCATGTTTGAGATCACACGCTTCTTTGTCTCTGCTTCATCGTCGGAATCAAGAAGCTCGGAGAGTGTCTCCATGATTTCCGATAGACCAGCGTCAGGTTTCGCATCTAACATCTCGTAGAGCCGGTTTACACAAGTCCATGTAATTGTCTCTATATCAACCGGGGATGAGTTCTCGCTTACAAGTGTTTGCTGAAGGATCAACACACTGAAAGAAAGAAACAGAAAAAATTATATAAACATCACTGTGACTGAGTGAGATTTCAAGAGGTAAGTTTTGTCAGTAACTGACCTGATGGAGACTAGAATGACTTTCTGGATTTGGGATTGAATAGCTCTCAGCCTAGAGAGGTTAAGTTGAAACGTTTCAGGGACAGTTTCTAGAGTAAGACCGCCAATTTCGCTCACCATTTTCAACAGGCCAAGACGAACAAGAAGATCCACAGTTTCTCCCTTGCACTCTGATAGTTCCATTCCTGCAACAGTAAGTCATCACCATGCACATAAATCAAACAAATGAACTCAGCCGGATTCACCAAAATGTCATGCACGCATAGCATAGTTTATGATCCTTCAATAGCTAAATCTGGGAGCCTAACTACTAACCAAGCTAAGCTCTACTTTATGCTAGTGCCAGTGTATGGTAGTTACAAAAAGGTGGGGACATGTATTGTTTCTACAGTTTCTACTAGTAAAATCTACCAGTTGGTTTGGTTTCTCCTTACAAAAAAAAAAAAGAAACCCATAAAGATGACTCGAGTAGATAGTTTGATGCCAAACCTGGGAATGGAGAGGAAGAGGTATTGACTTTTGAAACAGAGGAGACATTGCCACCAGTTCGCATGGTGGTCGAAGGAAGGCCTGATGATCCGGGGTGGTTATTTGTGACAGCAGAAAGAGCATCTCTATGTTCTTTCCACTCTTTCTCTGCCTCTACTCGGACACTGAAAAGCCAACCCTTTGTCAATGGTAGAGAGGAAGACGCTTGGTCTGGGGAACTATGCCTGCTCGAAAATGCCTTCTTCAGATATTCCAGACCTGCAGGTCCCTTGAGAAGTGGCTCCAACATTTTCAAACGAGATTTGCTGATTTCTTTCTTCAGAATCTACAAGAAGAGGCCACATTATGTGAAAACGTGTTACCAGTGTCAAAGAGTGAGAGTTGGTAGCTAATTTACAAACCATGTGTCAAAAAAATATTATACTCATATGCGAGTTCTTATTACAAAGAAAGCAACGAAACAATCAGTTTCTATATCAGTAGAATGAAGAATTATTGTGCATACCTGAATCTGCTGCAAAACAAAGCGTAGCCCTTTAACCATTAAGATTGCGTATGACGATTTGGACTCGCCTTCAGTTGGAACTATCTCTCCAAGTTCTGTCATTAACTTTTGGTGAGTACTTCTGATCTCCTCTTCACTGGCAGGAGCAGAAAGTTTCAGCAAAATGCCAAGGGAAAACTCTAGAATGTTTCCAAGATAACCCATGTCGACATTCCCCGAAGCCAGTAACTGAATCATGCCAAGAAAAGTAGAAATCAAGAACACATTATTACATATCTGTTGTACCAACAATTAAAGGCAAGGTTGTAGTGTTAACTAATAAGTACCTGAGACAGCACATCTGTATCGATAGTTTGAACAATCTCTTGCTTCCATTCGTTGGGAGATATCTCGCAGAGTTCGTCCCTGACTTCGTTCATGAGTTTAATAACCCAGCTGAAGTCTGGCTCCGACTGTTTCATGGATTCCATGACGCCATCCCAGAAAGCCTTTTCCATTGTCTCCTTAACCTGCACCTGGGATGTCACGAAAGCGAAGAAATACGAGTCAAACCAAAAATAATATAGTGCAACTGAACGAATCAGAATAGTGAAGCCAGCATATATCACAGCGATATGGACTAATATCTATGCACCTGAAAGTTGTTTGTATCCCCATTGTTAGCGTCGAAGCTATCAGCAAAAGTACTGCTATTGTCATGGACAATTTCGTTTACAATTACTTCGTTTTCAGTAGCCAATGCTGCGTCCAAGCTATGACCTGTCACGTTCGGAGTAGAAATGTCCTCGCTTCCTGCTACAGAAAACTCATGTAAGATTGAAGACTTGCTGTACAATCTGTTAGCTTTTAAAAGGTTGTCCAGATTGATAATATTACCAAACTTCGGAGAAGAACTTGAAGATCCCGGAGAAGATGAAGATTGAGGAACCAAATTAGGTGCTTTGGGAGAAGAACTGTCTATCGACGCCTCAGACAGCTCTGGCTCTTGAGTTGAGGCTAAATCAGTTTCTAAAAGCTTAGCATCGTTATTTTTCCAAACCACAAATCCCTGGAGGTAAGAGCACCAAGCTTTATCAAATGCTTCTAGTTGAGCTCTGAACTTTATTGGACCTGGAGTCTCTGGTCCTTCCAGTATAATCCTCATCAACAATTCAAACTCTCGAATGAGATGGATTGCAGATTCCACTAGCGCGATCTCATACTCACCTCTTCCTCTGAAAATTGCATCTGGATGTTGCTTGATCATGTAGGCACAAAGAAAGATTCTAGCAGGGTATCTCGCAATCTTTTTGAGTCTCTGAGGTCCCATCTTCTTGGAATTGGGTGACTTTTGCTCGCCTTTACTCACGACGGAACTCGGTGAGTTTCCTCTTCGAGCTGGGGGAAAGATGTGCTTAAGAAGATGACTGATGTTCTTCACAGTGGATCCCTGAGACAAAGTGAGTCGTATCTCCAAGCGATCAAGCAATTCTTTCACAGTTCGGATTACAGCAACCGAGTTCATTTGAATGGCAAGCTGCTCAAACGGCACTGACTCAATGGACTTTTCATCAATCCCCAGCCCGTGATAGGCTCTAGCCAAGACAAATGTAGATTTCTTGCTCTCTGTAAATCTCCTCCAGCATCTGAAGATTGAAAACCACAATCAGACCAACGACGTATGAAACATCTTACACTTTTAAAGAGCAATGCCTACCTTTCTAACATCCTCACAAGATGTTCTTGATTCTTCCGCATTTTTTCTGATCTTTGTGCAGAGCTATACATACCTCTCCTTCGTCTCATATATTGTGCTTTCAGTCTCTTAGCCTAACAAACACCAAAACAATAATGATAAATCATTGCCAAATCACACAAATGATGACTAAAGTTTGAAACTTTTCAAGCATACCCTTTGAAGCCGCTCTTCTAAACGGTCCTTCATCTTCCTCCTTTCAGCTTCCTTTTGACTCTGCACAGAGCTAGCAGCTCCAAAAACCCGTGTCAGCCTCGTGTTCGCTCTTCTCCGTTCAGCTTCCAGAATCCCCATCCGTTTACTCTCAGCAGCTGCTCTCTTCTGATAAATCGCTGCACGCACGCTCTCCTTATACCTATTCTCCTGAATCGCCTTCTGCATCAAGCTCTGCGCGGCTCGCTGTCTCTTTGCCGCTCTTCGTTGCGCCATAGCTTTGAACAGAAGCATCCTATTCGTCTCTGCCTTTTGTACCCTCTCTTCAACTTTAGTCTCTAACTCGTCGCGCTCCTTCACAACCCTTTGCTCAAGTCCGTTCTTTGCAGCTTGTCTTGCTTCGTCTAGCTTCGCTAAACGAGCTAACTCCTTCTCCAAAAGACTTAACCTGAAGCATTACATCATCATCATCAATAAAGTTTTGAAATTGAAAACTCGCATTTCTGTTTTAAATTACGTAAAGACTGACTCTTTACCTCTTTTGTTCAGCAGCGTTAAGCTTTGATTCAAGTCTCTGACTAAGCTCCTCCATTGTTGCTGATCTCGGGCTTCTCATTTTAGGTCGTGCCTTGCTCGATAATGACTCATAGTATTGCTGCAAAACAAAAACAACAAAATTAATGGGAATTTCAATAAATCCGGTGATATTTTTCCGAACGTAATTCAAAATTGAAAATCTTTACCTGACGACGGAGATCAGCTTCTTTGAGTTTGGAATCGATCTCTTCGGCGGAGACGGGGCTTTTCGATTCGAGAAGACGACGACGGAGCCTCCGTGGAAGAGTCTTGGGCGATGATGTCGTCACGTTAATATCTTCTTCGTTCGCCGGAAAACTCAGGGAGATTCCTCCTAATCTTTCCGGTTCCGTCATTGATTTTTCTCAAACGAATATCGACTACAATTGCAGATCACAAATCTCTTTATTCAAAGTACAAAAGTGATTATAATTGAAGAAAAGTGGTAACTTTATTTCTCCAGAGCGATGAAGTGATTTCGCGTTAGGTTGTGTTTTTTTTCGAATTGTTCGTTTTGAAGAAGACGATAAGCGTTTTGTCAAATCGGACCCGTAATTTCTGGAAATTTCCTAAATTATCCATTCTTTGAACCAGAACAATCTCATCTTTAGTTTGTGGGGCCATCGAAACGGCCTCGTTTGAATCATGGGCTTTTAAATTGGGCTACAGGCCCAAATTGTAGTGTCGACATTCCCAATTTGTATCTGGCGCGAGGTTTTCTCTGCGGAGGAGAGATGATGATGATCGACGGTTCGCCAATTGCGGTGGCGATGGAGGTGGAAGAGTCTCCGGCGGCGGCGGTAGAACCGAGAGACCCACCGAGGATTCAACGACTAGAGGAATCAGTGGTCAACCGTATAGCAGCGGGTGAAGTAATCCAGCGTCCAGTTTCGGCGGTGAAGGAGCTCGTTGAGAACAGCCTCGACGCCGATTCAAGTTCCATAAGCGTCGTTGTTAAGGACGGCGGCTTGAAACTCATTCAAGTCTCCGACGACGGTCACGGCATTAGAGTAATGCCTCTCTCTACACTCTCTCTCATTTTTAGTTTCAAAAACTTGGAAAAGTTTTCGTTTTCGTTTGGGTCAAATCAATTTTGTGTTAATTTTTGTTTCGTAAATTAGCGTGAAGACTTGCCGATACTATGCGAGAGACATACGACATCGAAGCTGACTAAGTATGAAGATTTGTTCTCTCTAAGTTCCATGGGTTTTAGAGGGGAGGCATTAGCTAGTATGACCTATGTTGCTCATGTTACAGTAACCACCATCACTAAAGGCCAGATTCATGGTTACAGGTACGATGATGCGCTTAAAGCTCTGCTTTTTTTTTTCTTCTACTCAATTTGTTAAAGGTAGTTACAAGTTAGTGTCACTGTTTCAGAGTGTCTTATAGAGATGGTGTGATGGAGAATGAACCAAAGGCGTGTGCGGCTGTAAAAGGAACGCAGATAATGGTAAAGTTATCAAATTGATTGAGAAAGGAGAAAGTGATTGTGTGTTTATGTGTTTGAGTTTTGTGTGTGTTTAGGTGGAGAATTTGTTCTATAATATGATTGCTAGAAGGAAGACACTTCAAAACTCTGCCGATGATTATGGGAAAATAGTAGACTTGCTGAGCAGGATGGCTATTCATCACAATAACGTCAGCTTTTCGTGTCGAAAGGTTAGTAATACTTACTCACTAACCTAGTCTTGGATTACCAATTCTTGGAATTGTGAAGTGAATGAAAAAAAAACTGATTCTTGTGTATGATGTTGTCTCGCCAGCATGGAGCTGTCAAGGCTGATGTTCACTCGGTCGTGTCGTCTTCAAGGCTTGATTCGATCAGATCTGTTTACGGTGTATCAGTTGCTAAGAACTTGATCAAAGTAGAAGTCTCTTCCTGTGACACCTCCGGTTGTACTTTTGATATGGAGGGTTTTATATCCAATTCGAACTATGTTGCTAAGAAGACTATATTGGTGCTTTTCATTAATGGTGAGGACTTTTTTTTTCCTTAATAGAAAATAAAAGTTGTATTTGATTTTATCACTATGTGATGTTTGATTTATTGATTATAACAGATAGATTGGTTGAATGTTCTGCATTGAAAAGAGCCATTGAGATTGTTTATGCTGCTACGTTACCAAAAGCATCGAAGCCTTTTGTCTACATGTCAATCAATTTGCCACGCGAACATGTTGATATCAATATTCATCCGACAAAGAAAGAGGTGATTGCTTTCTATAATAAGATTGTGTTATTTGTTTAACTTTGCTTGAAAAATGAATTCCTTATGTTATAGAGTCAAGTAAATTAAATGTTTTGGTCTAGCTTGCAGGTAAGCCTTTTAAACCAGGAAATCGTGATCGAGATGATACAGTCAGAAGTCGAATTAAAACTTAGAAACGCAAATGATACTAGGACGTTTCAAGAACAGGTATGCATGAAACGCAAAAGAACCTAAAGCAATATTTTTCTCTGGAGGTTAAGAACATTTTTTTAGTAAATTATAAGTGTTCCTTCTTGCTACAGAAAGTGGAATACATTCAAACTACGTTAACCCCCTCAAGAAAAGATCCTCAAGTTTCTCCCCTGCCTTCTGGTATTGTACCATTTAACTCGGTCAAATACCTTTTATAGCCTAAATCCTTCCCATTGCATGCTCTTTCGTCCTTTTTCACTTCATAACAGAGCCTATGCTCTTCTCATTAACTAGGACAAAAAACACCGAAAGTTCCTGTGAATAAAATGGTGAGAACAGATTCATCAGATCCAGCTGGAAGGTTACATGCCTTTTTGCAACCCAAGCCAGATAATCTCCCTGAAAAGATATCAACTTTGAGTGCTGTAAGGTAAGACCTAAACTGATTAAAACATATATAGTTCCATATAAGCAAAGTAGGATCCCGTGTCATCATTCTTTTCAAAAATCTCATTTTCTTTGGTTTTCTTGAAACATGTTTCTTTGGCTTAGGTTTGTTACTCTTCATTATATTCCACTTGATAATGATTACTGAACTGGCAGGTCTTCTATAAGACAAAGACGAAACCCGAAGGAAACTGCTGATCTTTCTAGTGTTCAGGAACTTATTGCTGGAGTTGACAGCTGCTGCCATCCAGGTACCTTGCTCTGCTTTGGCTATTCTTCTGAACATAAGCGTCTTTAAACCAGTCCTCAACAGCTTTCTCGAAATTATTCTCTGTTAGGTCTGCTGGAGACTGTAAGGAATTGCACATATGTTGGAATGGCAGATGATGTTTTTGCTTTAGTTCAGTATGAAACTCATCTATATCTAGCCAATGTGGTGAACCTCAGGTATTATTCTTGAGATTTAATGTTTTGATGGATTTTTAGCTGTATGCACAAAAAAGCTCATACCACCTATCATGATTATCATCTTACTCATTTGGCAGCAAAGAGCTCATGTATCAGCAGACTCTTCGTCGTTTTGCTCATTTTAATGCTATACAGCTTAGTGATCCAGCCCCTCTGTCCGAGTTGATATTGTTGGCTCTCAAAGAGGAGGATCTAGATCCTGAAATTGATGGAAAGGATCATATGAAAGAACGAATCGCTGAAGTAAGTTTTTTGCTTTCTGCATTTCTATGAGTTCTTTATCATGTATCCCTTGTATTCCCAACAATAGCAAGGATTTGGTTAACTTGCTCCGTTTTAATATATAGATGAATACAGAACTCCTCAAGGAGAAAACGGAATTGTTAGAAGAGTATTTCAGCGTTTACATCGACTCCGATGGGAATTTGTCACGGCTTCCTGTCATACTCGACCAGTATACACCTGACATGGACCGTGTTCCAGAATTTTTACTATGTTTGGGAAATGATGTGAGTTCATATACTATTATCTCTCCATTATGCTCCTGCTGAAATGTTAATGATCCGAGGAACAGTGGGTTCTAATGTCACCCTAATGTACTATTTAGGTTGAGTGGGAAGATGAGAAGACTTGCTTTCAAGGAGTCTCTGCGGCTATTGGGAACTTTTATGCCATGCATCCTCCTCTTTTGCCAAACCCAGCGGGTGACGGTATTCGATTCTACACCAAGAGAAGCGAGAGCTCTCAGGAGAAGCAAGATTTAGGTAATTTACCTCTGCTTGTGTCTAATGCTTTTCGGTTTTGGTTTTCTGGTGAACATCTGATGAACTGTTGCAGGAGGTAACGTCGAGATGGAGTTAGCTCTTGACCAAGAACTTTTCTCAGATGCTGAAAACGCATGGGCGCAGCGCGAATGGTCAATCCAACACGTGCTGTTTCCGTCTATGAGATTGTTCTTAAAGCCACCAGCCTCCATGGCTTCAAATGGAACTTTTGTAAAGGTTTACCAAATTCTCTAATTATCAGTAGAAGTTAACATAAAAGAAGTCGAAAACTTATTCTCTGGAACATCAAATCTCACAAAGGCATTAATTACAATCTTTTTGCTCTTTTGCAGGTTGCATCTCTTGAAAAGCTGTACAAGATATTCGAACGATGCTAGCTGAAACCGCTGATCGCAGATGGAAGTTTTTGATGTGTAGTGTAGGCTCCCATTTGCTCTAACTTTTGTTTACAGACTTTGAAACCAGTTTATGGTTTTAACCAAACTATGTCTCACATGAATGACCGCAAGCATAATCATCAAACTCGACCTTCTTTTCTGTGACTTATCCTCCAAACAAATTACATAGATCAGACCTTCTCTGGCATGAGGCGTGCAAACGACCGTTCACCAGATTCAATGTCCTTAGCTTGGGAAGTTTCTCGGACGTTCTTGCCATGCGTGGACAGAACAGAAGCAGCTTGAAAAGAGAAAGAGAGGGACGTAGAAATAGCCCGCCGAAGCGTTTGTCGTCCTTGTGAGAAACCGCTTCTCTCGCTCCCAACGCTGCCGCTCCTGTATCCCTCTCTCGAACTCCTTGCTTGAGGTAAGTCCATGTGGCTTCTCCTTGTGAGATTCAAGCTTACCAACTGTCTCTGCACCTCCTCCGGTAGCTGCAATGTGTATCGGTCTAGATTCTCATCTAGTTGAACCAATGAATCTCCGCTCGAATGAGATCTTGGAAGGAAAATCTCAGCCATACGCCAGCTTGACAATAACCCTGTAGATCTCGATCGAGGTGTTGTGTAATCTCCACTATTCCCTCTCAAGCTTATGTCATCGTTGGGTTCTTGAACATAACTTTGACCATTCCCCGTTTCAAGATCGGTTCTTGGATGTGGGAAACTCTCTCCGGGTTTAAGAGACAGACTCGCACGGCAGACCGGACACGTGGAGCGAGAAGAGAGCCAGACGTCGATGCAACTAGCATGGAACGTGTGGCGACAAGGAGGCATCCAACGTAGCTTTTCTTCATCCTCAAACTCGCTTATACAGATGGCACATTCGACTCCGCCTTTGCCTATCTTGAGTCCTTTAACCTCTGAGTAGAGGAAACACGGAAACGACTCGATGACATCTTTGTCGAGCCCACGCCTCGTTCCAGAATGCAACACTTCATGGCCTTCCGGCTCAATCTCTGCGCTGAGAAATATGTGGTACAAGCAGCTACCGACTATACTTAAGAGGAACATGGAAAGCAAAACGATTCCAATTACCGATTCCGCCTGGACTTTGGGTTCAGACTCTTGCTGGCAGGTAACGTAAGGCAAGAGTTGGAGAAAGAAGAGCGGCAATAGAACATATAATACGATCCGACGGCTGAGATCTCTCGTGAAGATAGTCATGATTAGAACGGCTCTTTTTGCGGATCACTTGAGTTCCATGTCTCCGTTTAGGGCCAGAGAAAGAAGAAGAAGAAGAAGATGATGAAGAAGAAGTCGTTATGCTGTACAGATTCTGATTCATAGATCGATAAGATCTGCCCATCACGACAACAAATATTGTATTACTACTATGCTATGTTAGATTTGTTTTGGTCCAACGTTTTGACTTTGAAGAAGTCTTTGGGATCACTGCACCGTAGATGTAGAACAAAGTACAACTTCACTCATGTCTTATATATTAACTTGTTGACTACGCAAACAAGACTTTTTCCCCACAGTTTTGGACCTAATCCTACTTGTAGAAGCCTAATACAAGAAGTTAGCCTTTGATAGGTTAGTTTGATAATATTAATAATTTGCAGTTATGTGAAGTTAATGAATCTATCACAAAGAAACCTAGCTAACTGGTTGGCAAAAAAAAAAGGAACCGAACTGAAAGTTATCAAGAACATATTTTGGCTCCGATTGGTGACATAGTGAATAGTAGTGTGTTACAAGAAAAATAGTGGTACCAAATATAGCAGTACAAAAAACAGTGGTACAAAACATAACAGTACAAATGAAGATAGTAAAAACTAATAGTACCTAACTTAATCCCGATTGGTAACATTGTAACATTACAAATAGTATATTTTATAATAAAAATTAGAATCAATTTAAAAAAATTAAATTAGTTGGAAAAAAACTTAAATTTTAAAAATTAAAAAAGTTTCTCAAATATAACACTAAACATATTTTTTTATTTTTTATTTTTAAAAAGGATCACCACATTTACTTACTAAAATAAAAGTATATACAGGTTTACAAAATTTTAAAGAACCAATATTTTTTATGTCAAAAAAGTTTGATAATCCACTTTATTTGGAAATCATCAAAACAAATCCATATATAACAAAATAGATATTTATTCAAAGTTAAATGCAATACAGATAAAAATATATAAAATACAATATAAATTAATTGACTAAATTCAAAATTCATAACTGAAATATATGAAACAAAATGCTGTCTAAAATTTCCACAAAAAGACTATGATGATAAAGAAAAATAAATTACAATTTGATGAACTATTATATTACATATATGCCATTACATAAACTATTTACCCTGAATATATATTTTTAACTGATATTTACTAACAAGTAATATTAATACATTGATATATTTTTTTGAACAAAAAAAACATAACAAAGAATTATGATTAAAGCTCATTTGGTTTGTGGGCCTCCACCACTTGAGTTCGATCAAGGCTGAGAGGAGAAGAAAAACAAATTATAATTAAAAACAAAATAACAAAAAAATGTGTACAATTCATTTAATTTGTGTACCACTATGAAAAGGAGCATTACAAATTGTAATGCAGCATTACAAATTCATTACAATTTGTAATGCAGCATTTTGTAATATCCATTGTTGTACCATCAGTTTTGTAAAGTCTATGTGATTGGTTACATAGTTAACATTACAAGTTGTAATGCTATATAAATTGGTTACCAATCAAAGCCATTAAATGGGTCAAAAGTTACTTGTAACTTTTACATAATTAATTATCCGTTAACAAGAAGCACGTGGAATTGGTCATTTGTTACAGTTACATCTCGAAAACAATTCAATATTAATATGTAACTCTTCGATTTATTTAATACAGTCTATTGTCTAAATCTATAAATCATAAGTTTCTTCCAACATCCAAAAACCATTCAAGCATCTAAAAGTGTAAACCAAACCCCAAAAAACAAGTAAAAGGAATAATAAGAAAAATGGGAAGCAAAGCTTTTGTCTCAATTATCTTAGTTGTATCCCTTTGTGCTACCATTTTTGTCACTCAAGGAGTAGCTCAAGTGCAACCACCCCCAACAATTCCTGGGTTTGTCCTGCCTGGTTCACCTATAGATTTGGCTAAATGTTGGTCGTCTCTTTTTGACGTTGAAGGATGTGTGCTTGAAATCTCCAAATCCATTTTCTCTGGTAAGTTTGAAAATGTTGAAGCTGCATGTTGCAAGGTGTTCTCAACCTTAGACGCAAATTGTTGGCCTCAAATGTTTCCACTGAACCCATTCTTCCCACCTCTCCTCAAGGATAATTGCGCTCGCATCGTTCCCAACTCACCAGCACACAAGTGAAAGTCAACATCTTTAGACCAGTCATTCATCATTTTCCAAGTCTAATATGTCTTTCCTTCATATTTTAGAGTTATATAGTAAAACTTTTCGATTTTCATTCAATGTTTCTGTTTATTTAGCAATTTTATGGACCTCTCTAGCACAAATATCCAAAGATTAATAAAATTTGGTGTATTTGACGCATTTGCGATATGAAATCTACAAGTAAATAGCCATATCAATATTTTCAAATTTTAAAGCTCGAGTTATTGGTAAACATATAAAAATTGAAATGGGACATGAAGTCAAGTACAAACCTTGAAGTTTTTAGATCAAAACCAAGAAACGATATTGCCAACCTTGAAGTCAAATACAAATGCTCATAGTTCGTAATAGAAAATAGCAAGAATAACAATGTAAAGACGTGATGATAAAGCTTCGTTCATGACTTCATGGTCAGGTTGGAGACAAACCCAAAGGTGAAACATTCGTCAGAGCCACGCCAATATAAAGCCATAGCCGCAACCAACTCACTGGCTTTAACTGGGAGAGCGAAAGTAAGGATAGGCTGCGAAGAAAGCTTGGAAAATGGTAACCAGAAGAAGTATCAAAGCGGCACAAGATGATAGAAATGCCCACGGACTGTTGAAATGTGTGTACTTGAATCCTGCCCATTGTACATGGTATCCTTGTGAAGTGTACTTGTTCACTCCCTCGAACACATCTGACAAGAAACTCTTTGATATTGAAAACGCTATGTTCTTGCCAGTGTCCTTGAAGAACAAAGATATTTGTTCTCCAGTCCCAAAGTAGTTCTCTATGATCCCTTTCTCGGTCAAGAATGTTGCATCCTCTTCACTGTTTATGAGGCAGCCCATCAAAGTAACATAGCTTGTCATTTCCGTGGAGCATTTCATATTAAACTGCTCAAAAGCGACACAGTTGATCAAAAGAGAGCTGAAAAAGTCATCAAATGTTAGTTTTGGTATTTCAAGCACACCCCTCTTGAGAGTAATGTCCAGCGGTGTATCAAATTCCTCTTTTTGCTTGAATTCTATTCCACGGAGTTTAAGTTTTTTGGCTGAGACAATCAGACCGAGAAACGGACGAAGAGGCGGTGTTGGTGTATCCGCTTGAGTTTTATTTTTCCTATGACTCAGTATATTGAAACATATATTGGTGCTACTGTGTTCTTCTGTTTTATGCGGACTAATAGGTATGTAAGTTTTACGGATGAGATCAAGAAGATGGGTTGCATCAAGATTTCTTCTTTTTTCCCAAAAATCTTTTGGCTTTCTTATGGAATAGCTAAAGAATGCAAAGATCATTTCGTTTAGGCTAGCAGAAGGAAATAGTTTTGACGTGTCAAGGAGATGTTGTAGAACGAAGAGTGGAACCTGGTTCTCAAGTAGGAGAAGATCACTTCGAAGAGTTGGTAAAATCCACCTCAACGTGAAAATCGGGTCATCAATATAATTCTTACGCCAACTCTTCTTTGAAACTACAAGAAACAACGTGAGGATGAAGCAACCGTCAAGAATCATCATATCAGTCAGCTTCTCACGATCAAACTTTAGATCCTCGGAGTAGGAATCTCGAATGCTCAGCTCCATCCTTGAGATGGCTTCGCGAAAATGGGTCAAATAGACCAGTTTTTCCTTTGCCTTGGACAAGAAGGTATCAAGATATCTTTGTTTGTGCTCCTGGATCATGTGAAGATTACTTTTATCATCTTCACCATCCCAATGGTGGTAAGGACCGATCGAGACGATCTTCGGTTTGTAGGCTGTTTCATTGGCTTGGACGAAAGTGTGTGGGATTCTGAAGATGCAACAAGATAGACCACCTGCTGATTTCTTCAATCGCTTGGGGGAATTTTGGGGGTTCTCAAATTGTATGATGCAATCAGAGATTGTTAAGTTTCCTCCAGTGACTTGGCTCGAAGAATTCATGGCTATCTAGTTAAGTTTTCTTTTTTTTCTTGACAAGAAAATGTCAAATTGTATAGTTGAACATTAAATCGAAAATAAAATGATCATTATATGATCATGAACTGAAGACATGTATGAAATAAATTAAATATTTGTCACTAGACCTTAATAATTGATCGACAAGACAGCATGCAAAATGCAAACTTACATCAGATTAAAAATAGATGGGTCAACAAGGTCTACCAGTTCTTATCATCAAAACGTTACGTTATGATCGAAACCAATTATGGACCTATTTAATTATTTAACAATTATAATTTGGTTTAGTTTTATGAGTATCATGAAATACTGATCCAAAAATCCAAAATAGTTCGGAGACCTGGTTTTTACACCTATGACCTATCAAGTATCAACCCTCTCTTTGTGCAGCTTAAATTTACAACAAGAGTAGACTTTAGCATTCGACCCGAGGATCGCATTTTGTAAGCCGCTTTTAAAGATCCAAATTTTAGTCAAAACCCGAAAAAACGTGGATTTTGATTTAGAGTTCTCCTTCATGGATCGGAGTTTTGGACAAATGAAGAGATCAAGATCTTGAGAGAAATGCTTTGGAATGCCATAACTCAATGTCAATTCTAAAGTCAACCATTACAACTTTAGATACAGTTTTGTTTTGTAATTGTGTAAGTCCTAATGAAAAATTGTAGAAAAACATTTAACTAATAATCCCTAATATATTAAAAGAGAAAACACTATAAAATAAACCTTTGTCTCATGTGTTATTAACAGAAATGTCATGCTGATGTGTCAACACCAGGTTCACTTTCAAGGTTAGTTTTAATTAAGACAAACATTACTAGACTAATTACATGTTATGCCATTCATATTTGGTTAGAGAATGAAATATATATGATTAATTTAGTCAGAAAAATAATTATTAATGAAAATTATTTTCTTTCAGTTTCCTTATTTGGTAATGACGAAAATTTATTTATTAGTCAATCAATCAGTAAAATATGGAAAGTTTTATTCAATTGTATTATATTAATTGTTTAAAAATTAATTTATTCATCTATCATTTTTGTTTAGCTTTACTTTCAAGAATAAATTATATCATCACATCAAAATATTTAAAAAAAGAAAATTAGTTTTTTTCTACATATGCTATGGTTTGAATTTTTAAAAATGAAGCAAATCTCTAAAAATGTTAAATGTCCCACATGATTATATTTTGGGATAATAGTTCAAAAACCTATTATAAAATAGGATCCAAATAATGATCAACCATAATCACAAATAGGAAAGAAAAATTTACCATGTTTGGAAATCTTTAAAATTTCTTTTATTCGATTTAATTTGATTCTTTAATTGAATTAAATAATTAAATCGTATTTTTTAATATTTTGGTTTGATCAAAATTTTAAACGTAATAAATTCTAATAACTTATCATATAAGTTAAATTATTTTAGTTATTTAAAATTGATAAAAACATAAAATATATATGCCATTTTATATTTATCAAAATATAAAATTATTTTAAATGTATTAAATTTAATATATATATGGGTTCGGAAAGGGAGAAACTGTTGTTAAAGCAAATGTTAGATTACCACACTGTAAACGATGACAAAAATCAAACCAGGCTAAAAAAATATGCATCACTCAAAATTTCGTCTAATGTAAATTGACATTTTTTTAATTGTCTAACACTTCTATGTTCCTAAAATTGTATGTAAATAGACATCTTTTAATAAAATCAAATTGAGAAAATATCACCCCGTGCAAGGCGCGGGTCAAAGTCTAGTAAGGTCTTATTTTCTAAATCTATTGGATTAAATGTAAACTGGAAAAAAGTTTGTCAAGTTAATTAATCAGTAAATCGCAAAGAAACCAAACGGAAAGTTAATTAACAAGAAAAATAATTAAATGGGTCAAAATACAACTTCGATTGGTCATTTATTTCAGCTTAAAATGTAGGAAACATTTGATACGTTAAACCTAAACTTGAGTTACATTTTTTAACTAAATTTAATATTGATCTGTTATTTAACAAATTACTGTTTTCTACCCCTATAAATCATAAGTTTCTTCCAGCATCCAAAACCATCCAAGCAAACAACAACAACAAAAGGAAAAAAGGTAAAAGGAATAATTAGAAAAATGGGAAGCAAAGCTTTTGTCTCCATGATCTTAGTTGCTTCCCTTTGTGCTACCATATTGTTCACTCAAGGAGTAGCTCAAGTGCAACCACCACTAACAACTCCTGGGTTTGTCCTGCCTGGTTCACCTATAGATTTAGTTAAATGTTGGTCGTCTCTTTTTAACGTTGAAGGATGTGTGCTCGAAATCTCCAAATCAATTTTCTCCGGCAAGTTTGAAAATGTTGAAGCCGCATGTTGCAAGGTGTTCTCGACCTTAGATGCAAATTGTTGGCCTCAAATGTTTCCACTGAACCCATTCTTTCCACCTCTCCTCAAGGACAATTGCGCTCGCATCGTTCCCAACTCACACAAGTGAAAGTTTCACATTTAGACCAGCCATTCATCATCTTCCAAGTTTAATATGTTTTCTGCTTCATGTCTTAAAGATTTTTATATGGTGAAATTTCTCATTGATTATCCAAAGTTTTTTTATTTAATATTTCTATAGACTTGCTTACAAAATCCAAAGATTGATAAAAATCTGGTAAAGCATACGTTTTGTTCACTCTCTAATTACCAACTTGAGCTTTACATGTTACATAAAGTAGACAAATTTCTGTCTGGATTGAAAATCAAATCTCACAAAGACATAATTACCTTTGATGCTGGATCTCATGCATGTTTCTTATGTTTAAAGACATAAATCTTCACTTGCTGCTCTTCCTTTTTTTTGGGAGAATTGGCAATTTACCCCAAATTGAAACTTCATTTGTCCTACTACACCTTCACATTTCCACTTTGTCCTAATACCTTTTTTTTTTAACACTTTTCTCAGTTTTGCCCTTCTTTTTCGTTTTGTTACCATTTTCGTTTAAAAAAAATATATATATTAAATAAAAATTAAAATGAACAAAACCAAACTGATTAGAAAATAAACCGAAAAAAACAAAACTTAATCTCTCCTTCTCTCCTTCTCTCACGACGGCGCCAGAGGCGATCGAAAACCTAATCCCCGTTTTTGTTGTTTTCTCCTTCTCCACCATCTCCGCTCTCCGCCAAAGTCCAGATTTGGGATAGTTGGAGGAAGAAAAGGAAAAAAAGATTTGAAAAATATTTAGTTGTAATATTTTCTCGATTTTCGCAGAAGATGAATTCTACAAAACCGTAGACGACACTAGTTTTGCTAGATTGTGTACTAGAAACACGATCGTAGAAACATGGTTTAAGTAGAACACTACTTCTGCGGGATGTAGATTAGACAAAAAACATAGAATACGAATACTATTTCTTCTAGACAGCAGTGTTTCGCGTAGAACATAAAATCTACAAGTAGTAGAAGATACTTGATTGAGTAGAATACATTTGGTGCGAATTCTACAAAATGGCAGAGCCTATAAGAGTAGGTAGATATCAACTTCTACATCATGCAGAGGTATGAATAAGTTGTAGACATTATGTTCTACGGAGGTTAGACCTCTGAATATCTTGCAGTCAACGTATTCTACTTTGTTATTTTAGTTTTGTAGAATGAAATTTGAAATATTTTTTTAAATATCATAAACATTTTCAAAAATGTTCAAATATTTTACACAGTGATGAAATCATTTTTAGGAATTATGGCATTTTTTTTTACTTCAAAAAACATTTAGTATGAGTTTATAAATAAATTGAAGGGCAAACATGACCAAAAAAGATTAAAGTCAAAAAAGGTGTACTGGGACAATAATAGTTTCAATTTGGGGTAAATTACCAATTCTCCCAAAAGGATTAGTAATGGCCTAATGGGCTAAGAGAAATATACATTTGAATTACAGAAAGTATAAATTTAGCTTAATCTCTGTAAAATTTATATTTAATTATGATAAAAAAAAATTTGCTCACTTAAAAGATTATTTGCTTTAGAATAAATTTAACATTCATTCAAAAAAAAAGGGAAGAATTGGCAATTTACCCCAAATTGAAACTATTATTGTCCCAGTACACCTTTTTTGACTTTGATCTTTTTTGGTCATGTTTGTCCTTCAATTTATTTATAAACTCATACTAAATGTTTTTTGAAGTAAAAAAAATGCCATAATTCCTAAAAATGATTTCATCACTGTGTAAAATATTTGAACACTTTTGAAAATGTTTATGATATTTAAAACAATATTTCAAGTTTCATTCTACAAAACTAAAATAACAAAGTAGAATACATTGACTGCAAGATATTCAGAGGTCTAACCTCCGTAGAACATAATGTCTACAACTTATTCATATCTCTGCATGATGTAGAAGTTGATATCTACCTACTCTTATAGGCTCTGCCATTTTGTAGAATTCGCACCAAATGTATTCTACTCAATCAAGTATCTTCTACTACTTGTAGATTTTATGTTCTACGCGAAACACTGCTGTCTAGAAGAAATAGTATTCGTATTCTACGTTTTTTGTCTAATCTACATCCCGCAGAAGTAGTGTTCTACTTAAACCATGTTCTCTACGATCGTGTTTCTAGTACACAATCTAGCAAAACTAGTGTCGTCTACGGTTTTGTAGAATTCATCTTCTGCGAAAATCGAGAAAATATTGCAACTAAATATTTTTCAAATCTTTTTTTCCTTTTCTTCCTCCAACTATCCCAAATCTGGACTTCGGCGGAGAGCAGAGATAGTGGAGAAGGAGAAAACAACAAAAACGGGGATTAGGTTTTCGATCGCCTCTGGCGCCGTCGTGAGAGAAGGAGAGAAGGAGAGATTAAGTTTTGTTTTTTTCGGTTTATTTTTTAATCAGTTTGGTTTTGTTCATTTTAATTTTTATTTAATATATATATTTTTTTTAAAACGAAAATGGTAACAAAACGAAAAAGAAGGGCAAAACTGAGAAAAGTGTTAAAAAAAAAGGTATTAGGACAAAGTGGAAATGACAAGGTGTAGTGGGACAAATGAAGTTTCAATTTGGGGTAAATTGCCAATTCTCCCATTTGTTCTAAACCGACTATACGCTAAAAGATCCCAAAACCCTGGTTGCATTTTGATCTTTTATATATACATGTCTCATATGTGCTCACAAAGAAATAAACAAAAACGTGAGAAAGATGGATTCAGAGGAGAGAAAACAAAAGCTTAGCAGAGCTTCAGACACAGCAGATGCCTCTCTCTCAAAGATGGATCGAAGGAATAAGAAAAAGCAAAAACTCAGCAAATCACAAGTAATCGCAAGTCCCTCTCTCTCAAAGAAGGAGTTGCAAAAAGCGATGAAGAAGCAAAACGCCGCCGCTTTGGACCTTACGCGTAAAGTAATCATTACCGAAGCACGTCACTCTAACTTCGTCTTCTCTCCGACGTCAATCAGCGCTGCGCTCACAATGATGGCTGCCGGTAACGGCTCCGGCTCCGACAAGCTTAACGCCGTCTACAGCGAGATCGCTACCGTCGTTTTTGCTGACGGAAGTGCCAGCGGGAGCCCCAAAATCTCGATGGTAAACGGCGTTTGGGTGGAGCAATCACTCCCGGTTGATCAGTCGTTGAAGGATCAATTTGAGAATGTCTTCAAGGCTACTTTCACTCAAGTTGATTTCATATCCAAGGTAAATCACTCCCCAAAGATAACTTGATAATCAATATTTATGAAAGTATACATGATCATATAATGAACATGAATATAGTTAATACATCTTGTTAAACTTAGTTAGTGCACTTATTTTAAATGTTGTAAGACTTATTAGGGTTTTCAGAATCTTATTATCAAAGACAAAAAAATCTGTTAAACTAGTTTACGGATCATTGTTAGAAGAAACTCTGTGAATCTATGTTAATCCATGTTTCGAGAAGCTCCATTCTGAAATCTATGTAATTAACTTATAGAAATTTAGTGACATCTTTCGTTGTTTTGAAGGCTGAGGAAGTGCGTATAGAGGTGAATAAATGGGCTTCAGAGCACACCAATGGTCTCATCAAAGATATTCTTCCTCCTGGATCCGTTGATTCTCAAACCCAACAGGTTTATGGAAACGCATTGTACTTCAAAGGAGCCTGGAAAGACCAATTCGAAAAGTCTTTGACAAAAGTAAAGAAGTTTCACCTTCTCAACGGCAAACAAGTACGTGCTCCTTTCATGGACAGAAGCTATGAAAGACAATACATTACAGCTTACAAGGGTTTCAAGGTCCTCGGACTACCATACCGACAAGGCCGTGATGGTGGTACGGACAGGAAATTCTCAATGTATTTCTATCTTCCGGACAAGAAAGATGGGTTGGACAATCTTCTTGAGGAAATGACATCAACTCCTGGATTCTTGGATAGTCATATTCCCAAGAAAAAAGTGTTTGTTGGGGATTTCAGAATCCCAAAGTTTAAGTTCTCTTTCGGATTTGAGACTTCAAGGGCTTTCGAGGGACAGGATAAAGTGTTGATGTACCATAAAGCTTGTGTCGAGATTGATGAACAAGGCACTGAAGCTGCGGCTGCCACTTGTTTAAGTATTGGTGGAGTTCCGAAGATGATAAACTTTGTGGCTGATCATCCATTTCTTTTCTTGATTAGAGAAGACATAACCGGAACCGTTTTGTTCGCTGGTCAAATCTATGATCCTAGCATCACATGTAGGTGGTATTGGGGATAAGATCAGGTTTTAACCGGATTCCCGGTTTGGTGAAGTGGTAGCGAGGTCGAGTGATTATGAGTTTCTATTTTGAAACTGATACATGATGTAGTTTTAACGTCTTTGAGTTAAAAACGTCGAGCGTTGGTTTGAGTCTAGGTGGTTTTGGATTTAATGTTGTTCTGGTTAAGAAAATTGTTCATTGAATTGACATCTAAAAAAATTTGGTTCAGACCGGATCATCCTGCTTCATTCGGTTGGGTGTGATTGTTTCAGTCTTTAGTTGTTCATCTATCGAGTATCTAGATTATATGATTAAATCTGTTTTATTAAAGAACATATAAGCAAATATCTCTCTTCTTAAGACTACATATCAGGAATTTCCCAAAAAAGAAAATACTACAGAGCCAAAATATCAAACTTGTGCAGCAAGCAAGCAGGAAACTAAATAACTAATATAGATTTGGTAAAAGCAAAACTAAATATGTAATATTGTAAACAATCTTTTAACTTTTAAACTAATTAAGTAAGCGACCAACTATATAAAAAAAAGTAAATATTACTGACATTAAGTTAAATTTACAAACTCTGTAATTAAATTATCATGATTAATCTTAAAACCGACTATACGACAAAAGATCCCAAACCTAGTTCTATTTTGATTTCTTCTGTGTATGTGTATATATATATATATATATATATATATATATACTAGAGTTTGACCCGCGCCTTGCACGGGGTGATATTTTCTCAATTTGATTTTATTAAAAGATGTCTATTTACATACAATTTTAGGAACATAAGTGTTAGACAATTAAAAAAATGTCAATTTACATTAGACGAAATTTTGAGTGATGCATATTTTTTTAGCCTGGTTTGATTTTTGTCATCGTTTACAGTGTGGTAATCTAACATTTGCTTTAACAACAGTTTCTCCCTTTCCGAACCCACATATATATTAAATTTTAATACATTTAAAATAATTTTATATTTTGATAAATATAAAATGGCATATATATTTTATGTTTTTATCAATTTTAAATAACTAAAATAATTTAACTTATATGATAAGTTATTAGAATTTATTACGTTTAAAATTTTGATCAAACCAAAATATTAAAAAATACGATTTAATTATTTAATTCAATTAAAGAATCAAATTAAATCGAATAAAAGAAATTTTAAAGATTTCCAAACATGGTAAATTTTTCTTTCCTATTTGTGATTATGGTTGATCATTATTTGGATCCTATTTTATAATAGGTTTTTGAACTATTATCCCAAAATATAATCATGTGGGACATTTAACATTTTTAGAGATTTGCTTCATTTTTAAAAATTCAAACCATAGCATATGTAGAAAAAAACTAATTTTCTTTTTTTAAATATTTTGATGTGATGATATAATTTATTCTTGAAAGTAAAGCTAAACAAAAATGATAGATGAATAAATTAATTTTTAAACAATTAATATAATACAATTGAATAAAACTTTCCATATTTTACTGATTGATTGACTAATAAATAAATTTTCGTCATTACCAAATAAGGAAACTGAAAGAAAATAATTTTCATTAATAATTATTTTTCTGACTAAATTAATCATATATATTTCATTCTCTAACCAAATATGAATGGCATAACATGTAATTAGTCTAGTAATGTTTGTCTTAATTAAAACTAACCTTGAAAGTGAACCTGGTGTTGACACATCAGCATGGCATTTCTGTTAATAACACATGAGACAAAGGTTTATTTTATAGTGTTTTCTCTTTTAATATACTAGGTTTTTCACCCGCGCAAGCGCAGGTCTGTTTTTTAGTTTGATTAAATATTTTTTATTTATAAACTTTTGTCGTTAGTAGCATGTTCATGATAACTCTTCGATCTATTCTCATTTGTTTGGTTTCTTTTTTTTTCTTTGGTTTCTTCTTCATCTTTACTCTCCTTTTATATTTCTTCGTCCTCGCAATTTCTTATTTATTTGGTCTGCTTTTTCATCTTTGTTCATCTATTGTTTACTTTTTGTTTTCGTTCTTTGATATTTTTTTTTATATTCCTTCTTATTCTTCTGTTTCTTCTATGATTAGTTCAGACGGTCGAAGTTGCTAGAGTTTTGCTTTTTTTTTCTTTTCTAGATTATTCTTTGCTGGAATTTTTTCACAATTGTATCCCTTTTAGAAATATTCTTTTTTCGTAATCCTCTTTAATTTAATTTAATTTTATGTAAAATAAAATTTTCACTATTTGATACACTTAATCAAACTTAAAAATGTACATGATTCATAGAAATAAAATAAAGTTAGAGATATACAAATATATATATTCACACATATATTGATCAATTTCATATTATTTGGTATCATCTTTTTATTTAGTTTCTTGGTTTAGTCTTATATTATGTTGGATTTTTTTATTTATATTTTTGTTCTTGCTATCTTCGTCTTCGCATTTATTAATCTTTTTGTTTTGTTTTTTTGCTTTTCTTATGGTTCTTATTCTTATATTTCTTTTATGGTTTATTTTTTCCATCGAAAATGCTAGGTTTCCCTATAGTTTGTTTATTCCAACTTCCTCTTCTTCTATAGCTTAAAATTCTCCACGACAATACTTTTTTAAATATGTTTAGTATTGACCTCTTTAATCTTAGATAGAAACAAATTTTCACTAAAAATAAAATGTACGCCTAACAAATTTAATCTGGAGGAGCTAATATTATTGTAGATAAGCTAATTTATGTTGGATTTCTAGGAGTATAAAATTTATTTGAAAAGAAGCTAACGGACGCACATCGTTGTTCTTCATTTCCTTCTTCACTCATTCTTGTTTCTATGTTTTTTAATTTTATTTATTGATTCTCTTCAACTTTTTCTAATTTGATTTTTTTTTGTTCTTATTTGGTTTCATATTTATCTTCACTCATATTGCTCTTCTTCATCTTTGTTTTTCTTTATTCCTCCCTCTTGTTCTTGTTTGGCTTCTGCTCTTCTTCGTCTTCACTCTTCTTTACTCTTTCTTTGTGTTCTTGTTTGGTTTCATTTCCTTCTTCACTCTCATTACTATGTTTTTTTAGTATTTTATTACTTATTCTTCTTTAATTTCTCTTACTTTAAATTGATTTATTCTTTATTCTTATTTAGTTTTATTCATTTTCACTCATCTTCGCTTATACTTTTTTTCTTCCTCCTATGTGATTTTTTTTTATTTCATATATTTGGTTCTTGTCTTAGCAATATAACTAATTTATATGACAAAGTGTTTTTTGTTGTAAATAGAAAATATTTTAAAATTTTTTAAAAGTATTTAAATTACTTGAAAAGAGACTGTGATTACATGATGAAGGTTTCTATAAAAAGGAAAATAATAACTTAATTTTAGTGATTATCTGGAATGATATTATTGGCTGTTTAAAATCATATATATTTAATTTCCTTATTTCTTACATATTTAAAAATTGTAAATTATTTTAGTCATGTAAATGTTTATGTAGAATTGTAGACCTATCAAATTAAAATATTAAATTTTATATGATGATGTGTAATGATATTATTGGTTCTTTTTCAATTAAGAAACTTTCTTGAGATATAAAAAGTTGATTAAATTAAATTTTAAAAATATAACTTATTTCATGTGGAATATTTTTAAAAGTTGATACTATTGGTTATTTAAAATTTGGAAGTTATTTTTAAAAATATAACTTTTTAATTTTAAAAAGTTGATACTATTGGTTATTTAAAATTTGGAAAATTTCTTAATATTGAAAAACGCTTACATTATTAGAGGACGTTATCAATTTTAAAAAGTTGATACTATTGATTATTTAAAATTTGGAAAGTTTCTTAATATTGAAAAACGCTTACATTATCAGAGGACGTTATTAGAGGCTTATAGCCTCAACTTTAGGATTTGTGATGTTTTTAATTTAAATCTTGTTAGATTTTGATTGCTGTCATATATATTAGATTTAATAAAAAAAAACTTATACATGTTAAGTTAGTTTCTTTTTTTGTTGGTATTAAAAAAAAATTATAAAATCTTTAATGCAAAACATTTATAATATTTAGATTATGAAACTTTCTTGGGAAATATAAAGGAAATTACCAAATTTTATATGATGATTTGGAGTAATACTATTGGTTGTTTAAAATTTAGAAAATTTCTTAATCTTGAAGATGTCTATGTGGACCAATCAAATCTTGTTTTTAAATCCTATGTGGACGCTCTTAGAGGCTTATAGCCTCAACTTTTATATAGTATAGATTAGGGATATGTCATATGTGCTCACAAAGAAAAAGAAACACAAAAATCGTGAACACTTAAAAGATGGATTCAACAAACACAAAACAAAAGCTTAGCAGAGCTTCAGACACATCAGTTCCCTCTCTCTCAAAGATGGATCGAAGAAACAAGAAAAAGCAAAAGCTCAGCAAATCGCAAGTAATCGCAAGTCCCTCTCCTTCAGAGGAGGAATCGCAAAACGACAACGCCGCTTTAGACCTTACGTGTGAAGTAATCGCAAGTCCCTCTCCCTCAAAGGAGGAGGAGTTGCGAGAAGCGATGAAGAAGCAAAACGACGCAGCTTTGGACCTTACCCGTAAAGTAATTGCTTCCGAAGCACGTCACTCCAACTTTGTCTTCTCTCCGGCGTCAATCAGCGCCGCACTCGCGATGATGGCTGCTGGTAACGGCTCTGGTTCCGAAGAGCTTAACGCCGTCTACAGCGAGATCGCTACAGTCGCCTTCGCTGACGGAAGTGCCAGCGGTGGCCCCAAAATCTCGGTGGTTAACGGCGTTTGGGTGGAGCAATCATTCCCGGTTGATCAGTCGTTGAAGGATCTCTTTGAGAATGTCTTCAAGGCTACTTTCGCTCAAGTTGATTTCATATACAAGGTAAAAAAATTCTCACTTTTCTAATTTAACGAGCTAATATATGAAAGTTTACATGATGATCATATAATAAAGCTTGTTCTGTATAGTTTTTTTTTTTTTTTGGTTCAAAGTTCTGTATAGTTAGTATTCTTATTTATAATGTTGGAAGACGTTTTTAGGGTTTAAAGAATTCATTAGAAATTGCAACGAAAACAAAAATCTTAAAAAAATAGTTTGCTCTTGCTGTTTAACTTATAATATTATTTAGAAGACTTAAACTAATATCAACTTATATAGATTCATTCATTCATGTTTCTAGAAAACCACCCTATCTGAAATATGTATATGCAATTAAGTGAAATTTACTGATATCTTGTACTGTTTTGAAGGCTGAGGAATTGCGTATAGAGCTGAATAAATGGGCTTCAGATCACACCAATGGTCTCATCAAAGATATTCTTCCTCCTGGATCCGTTGATTCTCAAACCCAACAGGTTTATGGAAACGCATTGTACTTCAAAGGAGCCTGGAAAGACCAATTCGAAAAGTCTCTGACGAAAGTAGATGAGTTTCACCTTCTCAACGGCAAACCAGTACGTGTTCCTTTCATGAGAAGCTACGAAAGACAATACATTGAGGTTTACGACGGTTTCAAGGTCCTTGCACTACCATACCGGCAAGGCCGTGATGGTGGTACCAACCGGAAATTCTCAATGTATTTCTATCTTCCAGACAAGAAAGATGGATTGGACAATCTTCTTGAGGAAATGACATCAACTCCTGGATTCTTGGATAGTCATACTCCGAAGGACAAAGTGTTAGTTGGGGATTTCAGAATCCCAAAGTTTAAGTTCTCTTTCAAGTTTGAGGCTTCAAGGGTTTTGGAGGGAGATGTTTTAGCGACAATGTACCATCAAGCTTGTGTCGAGATCGATGAAGAAGGCGCTGAAGCTGCTGCTGTCACTTGTGTGAGAATGGCAGGATGTCGCATTTTGAAGCCCCCTCCTCCGAAGAAAGTAGATTTTGTGGCTGATCATCCATTTATTTTCTTGATTAGAGAAGACAAAACAGGAACCGTTTTGTTCTCTGGTCAAATCTACAATCCTAGCAGTTAGGACGTGGTATGAATTCAGGTTTCTTGATTTGGTTGTGACCAGGCCGAATGCTTTCCTGATTAATTTATTTGCAAATATTATGCTTTGAGTTTTGAGTCGCTAAGACGATTTTGTTCAGACCGGGTCATTTTGTTTCATTCGGTTGGGTTTGATGTTTTTCTATTATGAATTTCTGATTAATAATTAAGCCATCATATTGAGGCATTAGGAACCCAGCCTCATGTCTGAAAGAGTTTTATATAGTGAGATTTCTCAATGTTTATTCAAAGTTTTTTATTTAATATTTCTATAGACTTTGTTACAAAAATCCAAAGATTGATAACATATATCTGGTAAAGCATACGTTTTGTTCACTCGCTCTAATTTAATAGAAAACTTTTTGTCTGGATTGGAAATCAAATCTCACAAAGACATAATTACATTCTTTTAAATCTTTTTTTCTGGTAGCTTCCACTGAAAAACTGTACAAGATATTCAAAAACGCTAATTGAAACCGCTGGTTGTAGATGGAACTTTTGGTATGAGTATACGTTCTCATTTCCTCTTAAAACATCGAATGAAAAGTGGAACCAGCTTATGGTTAAACCAAACTGTGGCACACATGACTGACCGCAACCATAATCATATAACTCGATCTTCTTGTCTGACTTATGATCGTCAACAGAAGAAGAAGAAGAAGAAACTACTTCTCTGGCATGAGGCGTGGAAATAACCCTTCACCATAATCTTCGTCCTTCTGTCGGACGTCACTCCCAACTGTGGGCCGAGCAGAAGCATCTTCAAAAGAGAAAGAGAGAGAAATAGATACGATTCTCTCATTCCCAACGCTACCGCTCCTGTATCCTTGTCTTGAACTTCTTGCTCGAGGTAAGGCCATGTGGTTTCTACTTATCAGATTCAAGTTAACAAGTTTTCTTTGCACCTCCTCCGGTAACTGCATTGTGAACCGCTCTAGGTTCTCGCCTAGTTGAACCGATGAATGTCCTGTCGAATGAAACCTAGGGACGAATATTTCAGACAATAACCCAACAGATCTCGATCGAGGTATTGTGATATTTGCATTGTTGTTCCATGCCACACTATTACCAGTCAAGCTTATGTCGGGTGATTCTTGAATGCCACTTTGTGCATGTCCCGTTTCAAGATCCGTGATCGGATATATATAGCTCTCACCGGGTTGGGGTTCGGGTGCCAGTGACAGATTCGCACGGCAGACCGGACACGTGGACCGAGAAGAGAGCCAGACGTCGATGCAACTAGCATGGAAAGTGTGGCTACAAGGAGGCATCCAACGTAGCTTTTCGTCATCCTCAAACTCGTTTAGACAGATGGCACATTCCACTCCGCCGTTGCCTATCTTGAGCTCCTTAACCTCTGAGTAAAGGAAAAAGGGAAACGACTCAATGGTGTCCTTGTCGAGCCCACTCCTAGCTATAGTGTGCAATACTGCACGGCCTTCCGCTGCATTCACTGCTCTATGGATTACATAGAACAAGCAGAAAAATATCATAGTTGAAAGGAACATCCCAATCAATATTGTCCCAACTAACATCTTGGGGTCTGCGGGTTCTGACTGTTCCTGGCAGGTTACGAAAGGCAAGAACTGGAAAAAGAAGAGCGGCAATAAAACA
Source organism: Microthlaspi erraticum (assembly GCA_902728155.2). Classification (NCBI taxonomy): domain Eukaryota; kingdom Viridiplantae; phylum Streptophyta; class Magnoliopsida; order Brassicales; family Brassicaceae; genus Microthlaspi; species Microthlaspi erraticum. The sequence continues at coordinate 336,217 of CACVBM020001706.1, read as the reverse complement.
CAAGTTACCATCTGATGGATGAGATCTCTCGTGAATATGGCCATCATGTGAAACGGCTCTTTTCCTATATTGTAGCCGGATCGCAAAGAACCAACCAGATTGACCTAGTGGATAAATTAGGTCAGTTGAGTTCTATTATCTATGTCTCCGTTTAGAGCGAGAGATAAAGGAAGAAGAAGAAGTTATACTATGCAAAATCTGATTCGTAGATCAATATAGATGATTACTGGGTTGGATTGGTTTGGATATTTCCTCTAACGTTTTGACTTTTGAAGAAGTCATTATGTTCACCGTAGATGTAGAACAAGTACAACTCCATTCCTCTATTAACTTGTTGACTACGCAACAAAGACTTTTCCGACAGTTTTGACCTAATCATACTTGTGGACAATTTATATCGGAGGACTAAAAACAAAAGAGATGGGTTTGTGTCTCTTATCCATGTGATGTTTACGTTCTCAGTGGAATTTGACGTACTAATAATATTATGTGCTTCTACTAGATAAATCATATGACTAGTAATTAGTAATGCTTTTGAACCGTTAGGCCATTATACATTCTTTGACTTATTTAGTTACTTGACCCCCAAACGACCAAACAAAAGCTTGGTAGTTGCTGTTCTAATTAAGTGAAAAATTTAGTCTACAATCATTTTTACCTCGAAACTAGAGTTATAAGACGAGTTTAAAATTTTAATCTGCATCTCATTCAATTTTTCAGAGTGTTTTCCTTTCGTAGAGCTTGAAAAATTACTTACATATTCACACAATAAAAAATTCTAATCACAAATCAACTCAAGGCGCAAAGTAAGACTCAATATTAAGATTTAAGAAACAACATCAGCACGACAAATGGGACACGTGGAGCGATAAGAGAGCCAAATGTCAACACAGTCAGCATGAAACACATGTCCACAAGGCGATACCAAACGTAGCATTTCATCGTCTTCGTAATCGTTTAAACACACGACGCATTTGAGCTCTCCTTTTCCTGGCTGAATACCATTAGCCTCCGTGTAAACGAATGAAGGAAACGACTCAATGGCTTTAGCGTCAAGCCCTCGTGGTGACATCCTCGGACTCAGCTCAACCTCCATCGTGTCCCCAGAAGCGGAACCGGCGGTTCGGCCTCTGCATCGTCGGATAAAGTAATTGACGCAGTAAAACGCTATGAACGCGAAACTCGCAAACGCAAACACGATTGTTCCTTCGTTTCTTCTGAAGTATGACATGATGGGAATCTTAACATCTTCTCGATTTAGAATGATAATGGATAATAAAGAGAGAGAAGAAGAGACTCGATCTGAGAGGCGAGGTCGTATTTATAAATATTTTCACTGAGAAAGAAGTGGCGTTCACGTTTTCTTGGTAGATTCTAGGTAATTTCCACGTACTTCACGTTTGATACGCGTCTCGTGTTTGGCTAATTTGAATAAGTGCAATGACTCTTGCACTTCCCCAGTTGCTAATAATTTAGTCGGACCAAACTAAGCTAGTTTTCAACGGAATCTAAATGAGACTGTTAGTTTTGACTTTTGAGTTATGGTAATAGTAAAACCGATGTAACGAAAAGGAACAAAAAATGATGTGTAAACTTGATATCCATAATCACATGTGATATAATATAACATGATCATGATTTTGATATATTATGTTGGTTTATATCATAATAAAATTATGGTATCAAGGAACAAACGTTTTGGTTTCTTTTGTAATAGTTATTTTTCAGCAAAGAGAATTTCATTGATATTATATTGAGATTACAAAGTCATCAATATGCAGAAATTTCTAAGAAACAAAAAATTACATAACATAAGCAAATAAATGTGTCATTTTCTAAAGATGATACAACCAAGTGAAAATGACAATGCTTTATATAATAAAAAATTGTATCAGAGGAATGACTTATAGATTTTCTACCTTTCGAATTCAACATTTGGTGTATGTTAGGTAACTTTCTCTAATAATATAAAGAAATATAATAATTGCAATAGGAGCCAAATCTCGGAGCAATTAAAGCGTGCCACGTAGGTTGTTGTCTCGATAGATAAAACTTTTGTTAAAATGAAAAAAAAAAGTTGTAACGGCTAGCCTCTGATATCATTTTGAATCCTCCCCCTCTTTTATTCTCTTTCCTCTTCTTCACCACTCGAAACCCTTCTTCTCTGTAATTGCTTTTTTTTTTCTAACTCCCGAAAATTCTCTCTCTGATTTTGAGATTTGACGATGCCGAGCGAAAGAAACGACGAATCGGCACTTTCTTCCCGAGAAACGAATCATCTCTCGCGAGAAGTCGAAGACTTTATCAAAGACACGATTGATCACTCGCTAGGTCTCCCGATCTCCATGGAATCGCTCCAGAAAAAGCTCTACACGGCTGAAGAATCCCAGCGCCGTCTCCGAGATCAGTATCTGTCTCTCGTTTCCCGATTAAAGGAGAAAGACCATGTAATCGACCGAGTTAGGGTAAGTGAAAACTCGCAATTTTCTGGGCTTTGCGAGATCTCGATTTGTTTCCCCCAATTTTGATTTTATCGAAAACCCTAATTTTTGTTTTTTTTCGCCCAAATTTTCTAGTCGGAATCGAGTATGAACGCGCAGGCGTTGAAGAAATTCGTCGACGAGAACCAGAAATTGGCTAACGAGTGTGGGAATTTGTTGAATCAATGTAAGAAACTGGAAAGAGAATGCTTGCTATATCACCAAGATCGCGACGCGCTGATGGAATTCGGGAACGAATCTGACGAGAGAGCGAGAGAAGCCGAAACTAGGGTTCGTCAATTGGAAGACGAATTAGCAAGAATCTCTGGCGAATTGCAAAACTGTAAACGCCAAATCGGATCCGCACAAGTAAGAAAAAATAAAATTCTTCATATTATCCCAAAAAAAAAATCTCTCTTTAATTGGTTATTGCTTAGGAAGATTGATGAATTTGATACACTCGATAGAGATATTGATTGCTCGATTTTTGCAATTGAAAGGTTGTTGATGAAGAGAGCAAACCATTAGAAGAAGATTTGCTTGATGCGGTTTTGGGATCAGTGATAAGCAAAGAAGAAGCAATGGTGGGTCGTGTGTTCTTAGAGGCAAACATTGGAGACAAGTCGTGCCAAGCTTTGTTGAGCAATTGGGATCGGTTAAAGCCTTCAACGCAAAAGGTTCTGTCTTTAGTCTCAAAGGCGAAGAAGTTTGAGAAGGAAAAAGAATGCATCATCTTGAATCTCGCTAAAGCAGAGCAAGAGGTAACACAAAAACTATTAGTATAATGCATATACAATAATCATCTCTTGTTCTTGTTGTTGATCAAAACAGTCCACTTGAATAATGAAACCAGGTGGAGCTTGTGAGCAAGCAAAACCGAGAGCTGGATAAAGAGAATCGGAAGCTGTTGAGGCAACAACAAAGCCCTCTTGGTTCTGCAAAGGTAAAAAGGCCACAAAAATGAAATCAGTCGATTTCTATTTGCATGTTAACTTAGAGATGGTTTAATGTTAACAGTCAAACAAGAGGAAGAGTCCGAAGATGATGAGCAGCCCGATCGAGAAGAGGCTTGAGCTTAGCAGCAGTCCTGAAGTTTGCAGGAAGCCTCTCTCACCTGTGTCCAATAAACTCACCAGATTCTAAAGAAATTATGAGAAATGAGACATGTCTGTGTATTATCATTTGTGTGTCTTTGTAGGAAAGATAAACCAGATTTGGATTACATTGTTCGCTTCTCTCAAGGCAGAAGATTATGTTTCTAACAAGAAAATTGTGAAAATCTATCTTCTTCTTGCTATATATGATGAAATTGTTAATCATAGCTTCAAGTTCATTATACAAATGATAAGGTACTACATTTTGAAATTGATAAAACAGATGAGATCGGTTTATTCCGGTTTCTATGCCCCTCCCTAGCAAAGAATTTGAAATTGCTCTCGAAAAACGCAGTCGTTTAGTGCGAGAGTGAGTCACTTTAAAACGACGTCGTCGCTTGACGTTTTCTCTTTCTTATCCAAACACTCTCTCTCTCACTTTCTCTCTCGCTGCCTCCAATGGCTCTTCTTCGTCTTCCTCCAATTTCCCTCCAAATTCTAGGTCACAAATCTGACCAAAAATGCCCAAATCAGAGAGCTTCGCTCAGAAACTTCTCACTCTCTTGCTCTACTGCTTCACAATCTCGGCTTCATCTTCACGGGACGTTTCTAGACTCAGCTCCAGCAAAATCCAGAAATCGTCTTACCTCTTACTTCTCCGCCACCACCCAAAACCCAATCCTCGAATCTTCTTCTTCTTCGGATGATATCTCCGCTGATAAACAACACGAGGAAGAGATTTCCAAAACCAGATTGATTGCTCAGAACGTTCCATGGACGGCTACACCGGAAGACATAAGGTCGCTCTTCGAGAATTACGGGAATGTCGTCGACGTTGAGGTTTTCTTTCTTCTCCCTCCCTCTCTCTCTGTCTCTCTCTGTCTCTCGCTTCCTTGAATCATTGAATCGATTTTGGATTTTGGATTTTTTTTGTAGATGTCAATGCATAAGAAGGAAAGGAACAGAGGTTTGGCTTTCATTGAAATGGGCTCCCCTGAAGATGCTGCAACTGCTCTTCAATCTCTCGAATCGTTTGTAAGTGATAACCCACAATTTTCCATTCTCTTCTTCAATTGGGACAGATTAGTTCTTTCGTTTAAGTTTGTATTTGTCTCATTTTCTCTGACTCTACTCTTACACATTATGTTATTAGACTCTTTCTGGTTCTTGTTTTTGTGTTTCTTGGTCCCTTTGATCTTCTTTTTCCCATTAAACTGTGTCTTGTTAAGGAATGCAAGAATCATTGATTTATTTCTCTCAAGAGATTTGTAAGAAATCAAAAGAATTTTCCTGTGTTTGTCTCATTTTATCTGACTTTACTTTAACATTGTGTTAGGCTCATCAGTTAGATAAAAAATTTAAAAAGGTAATAAGAAATCAAAATATTTGGTTGTGTTTGTCACAAGTTGTACATTGTGTTATTAGGCTCTTTCTGGTTCTTGTTTTTGTGTTTCTTTGTCCCTTTTTTTTTCTTTCTTTGATCTTCATTTTTCCATTATATTGTGCCTTGTTGAGGATGCATATATTTCTCTTAAGAGGTTGGTAAGAAATCAAAAGATTTGGTTTTGCTGGTCTCATTTTATCTGACTTTAGTTTAACAGAAGTTGTACATTGTGTAATTAGGCTCTTTCAGGTTTGTGTTTCTGTTGTGAATCGAATTGTGTGTTTATAGGAATACGAGGGTCGTCGTTTGAAGGTAAACTACGCCAAGACCAAGAAGAAGAAAACCTACGCGCCGCGTGAGAAGCAAACGCCGGTGCCTATGTTCAATTTGTTTGTAGCGAACTTGGCATTTGAAGCAAGGGCCAAGCATCTCAAGGAGTTCTTTGACGCAGACACTGGAAACGTCGTCTCCACTGAAGTGATCTTCCATGAGAATCCGAGGAGGTCTAGTGGCTACGGCTTTGTCTCTTTCAAAACCAAGAAAATGGCTGATGCAGCGCTCGTTGACTTCCAAGGAAAGGTAAAAATACCAAAAAATACTCGGAATGATAATCATCTAAATCATATGAGCTTAGAGACCCATAAATAGACCTCTAAACCGAAATTGTTTCTAGTCTTTAGACTCTTTGTGAAAGGATACTTATAAGAGAATATGGACCATAATCCCAAAATTGTAGTTGTAGAACAGAAACTGCTTTTAGAGTTATGAGTTGATATAGTTTGTAGAATTGAAATGTGTGTAATGTTAACATTACGCAGGATTTCATGGGAAGACCGATACGATTAGCTCGTAGCAAACAGTTTGTGAAGTTGCAAGCAAAAGAAGGGTTGCAGCCACCTGAAGAAGAGGAACCATCTCAAGATGAGACGATGATGGCCCAAGAAGACGAAACTCCAGCTGCAGAAAACTGAGAAAGGTAAAATTTTAGAAAACTTATTTGGCTTTATTTGTTGTACCATCAAACTCTAAGCTCTGAATTGATCGGATCATTGTATATACACATTAGTCTGTGTTGCAGGATTTAGTGTTGGGATTGAAAGAAAAGCTTTGAGCTTTTAGGGTTTGTTTTCTTAGATTGTTCGACCAACAAGAGGAGCGGATATACATTACAAGAAAGTACAAGACGGAACTGAAAACTGGTAGCCAAGGATCAGTTTCCAGACCAGATCAGATCTCAAGAAACAAAACCTACACATTGCTCTTTTTGTTTGTTACATTTGGTTTCGATTGGTTTATGTTTCCAAATGTTATTGCTTTTGTGTGTATTTGTTTTGTTTTCTAAAGAAACCCTTAAATCTTTACTAATCTATAAACCTCTTAAGCTAGATTATATACAAATTTTCGTATGTTCTGTTTTTATTAGTGCTTACATGTAATATTCAGAAAATACAAAGCATTTTAAGTAAGTCAAGAAAGCAGCATTGTCTTTTTCGTCTGCAATGATCTATCAAAATCCTCAAGTCTTTAGAACCAAACTTCTTTCCGAATAAACTGTGAGCATCTTTGAGGATTTTCAGAACCTGAGCCAATGACCCCTTGCTTCGACTCTCGTCTCTCTTCTTCTCTGCGTAAGATTTAGAGTTGGCCCCATCTCTGAAATAAAAGTACTTGGCGATCTCCAACAAGTTTTTCTTGTCACCAGACGCCCAAACCTCTCTCGTATCATCCACAATCACCACCGTACGTTTATCAACCGCAAGATGAGCAAGTGTCTTCTTTGTAGGACTCTTTTCGTACGTTATGACTCGATCTTCAAAGTAGACTCTGTCCGGATCAATCAAATCCAACACTGTCTGAGCGTAACTGGAATTGCCCATCGTGTAAACGTACATGGTGAAAAGCTTGTTGGCTTCTTGTTGAAACTCACGAACGAAAGGTCGTAGCTTTATGATGTAATCGTTTGTAGGGTCTTCGTCTTCGTTGACCCTCCATAGATCTACGCTTGAATCGACTTGTTCGATTAGGTACTTTTCTTTCTCGGAGAGCTGTGAAACATAAACCGTGTGGATGAGCGTGTGATCCAAGTCAAGAACTAGGTGAAGCTTCGGTTTCTCCTGGTTTGCAATGAAGTGACGAAAGCTTCGCTTTTTAGACGCCATAGCTTTCGTTTATCTCTCGACGAGAAATTTCGACGGCAACAGAGAGCCTTTGAAATCGGAAAAAACAGAACAGAAACCCTAATTTGATCGAGAGAGAAAACGACGAGCGGGTAAATGAATGCATTTGATCATTACCTGTACATATAGAGGTTTGAGATTTGGAGTATGAGTAACGAAAAAAGGAAATCTTTATCCAAAAACAGAAAAAGGAAATCTTCATCCAAAAAAAAGGAAAAAAAATGGAAATCTTAGTGTGAATTTCCTTTTCTGAAAACGCGTTTTAATCTTTGTCGTGTTAACGGCTAGTTTTAATTATCCTTTTTACGCTTAGACACGTGGCATTAGGGACGTGTGTATATATGGGCTTCAGCTCTTGAATCAAATTAAATGGGCCTCTACTTCTCCTAAAAATAAGCCCATTTAAGAAACAACAAGTTTTATTTGTTTCTTTTTTCTTTTTTTGTTAAAAGGCTAGGAAGTACTACTTTTGAGGGATCTACTTTTAATTTTGGCTGATTTAGAATATTGGGAAGGGAATGAATCATCAAATTCGAATCGGATTCACTCATTCACAGCTATTGGATGCAATGCTCTCGAGCTTTTACTTTTAAAAGGAACAATTTCATCAACTTTTCTTATGTTTGTTCTTCAAAAGGACGAGAAAAAATACCGAAGCCCTAAAAAGAAGAGTGTACTTTTTTTCGTTTTTTATCTGCAAAATCTGTCGATAAAAAATGAGCATCTTTGTGGAGAAACGGATACGAAGATGTAAATACTTATTTCTTTTGTTGATCTACTAAATATCAGATTTCAACTCAAAAAAAAATGATGGTCTCATAATATATCCATGAATCCATCTTCTATAGGAAACGCGTTTCATTCTACCTCTAGTCTCTTTTAGACTTTTCTTAAATGACTTTTGTTATGATAATTTTCCCCCTATAAGTCTATGAGATGTGGAAAGCCACATGGCTGAGCCAATAGAATCCTGCAAGAAGAAAAGCTTTAACAGACTTTTTACCAAATTATTCTTCGTCTCTTACAGCTGTCTCCATGCGACACCTACTCAAGACTTGTTGTTTCTTTATGACCAAACTCAAGACTTTTTAATCCATATTTCCAAATTAAGACGCAATTATATTAATCTCGCTAAATCAAACATGACTTTTCAACTTTGTAAAATTTATATTCAACGGAAAAAAATTAGGGAGAATCGGACAGAGATAAAACCAGCTGTTATTTTTATTTTTGCCACTACCGAAAAACGACAGATTCACCGTTTTTAGACACGACGACACGTGTCTTTACACACGCACACGTTGCTGGACCTCATCACTAATCACATTTTTGTTTCTTCCATAAAGTGTATCACTAATCATCGCTTTTTTGTTGTTAAAGGGCTTGTGTATCACTAATCACACTATCACTAATTCAAATCCAGACACATGATGGGTTAAGAAGATAATAAACCATAAGTAATGATAACAAACTAAAAAGCACAGATAAATAAATTCTAAAACGATTATTAAAACACCAAATCGAATATCTCTACTGCTAAAACTCTCAAATTCTTAATACACACGAAACCAAAATTAAGTAAATTAAGAAAAAAAAGTAGAAAACGAACCGAGAAAAATGGAAACTATCCCAATAGATGAAATTACAACCAAATTACAGTAACAAGACGGCGGCGAGTACGATTCCGGCAAAAGATCCGGCGGAGAGTGTAGCAGCGTTGTTGTTGTCATTGGCAGGAGTAGATCCGGTCGGGCCAGAGGGAGCATTTGCGTCAGGAGCTCCTTCGGGGGAAAGAGATGTGGGAGGAGCCGGCGGTGAAGCAGCGGCGGTGGAGGTTGGTGAGCCAGCTGGAGGAGAAGTAGGAGCTGCCGTGGGAGTGACGGAAGGCGGAGGAGTGGTGGTGCGTGAAGGAGCTGGGGCGGCGGTTATTGGAGGCTGAGAAATTGAAGGAGTTGTTGGAAGAGGAGATCTTGTCGGAGATGGTCCCGGAGCCTGAGCTATGGCGGAGGAGACTATGAGAGTGAGGAGGAGGAAAACGACGACGGATTGTGAGGCCATAGCTTTCGCACTTTGAGATTAGGACAAAAAAGAAAGAGAGAGAACTAAAGGATCTGTTTCGTTTCGTGTAGAGAGGAGATGAAGCGGCTTTATATAATGGAGAGTTACGTGAGAGAGAGAGAGATGTGTTAATTCTTGATTTCTTCGAAATTACATTCAAGACGCGCAAATATTTATTTTAATTTATGAACTAGTCCAAAAGTGTCTTATTATTATAATATATGTACATAGATTAGATTTTGTAATGAACCACAAAGTTCCATCTTATTTAAAGTTGAATGCGCTATGATTTTGTAATGAACCACAAAGTTCCATCTTTGTGACACCTATAATTTTTACAATTTTGATTATGATATACGTAATTTTTTAATTTTCTTCATATTAAAGTTTTGATATGTATCTTAGAAAAAAAGGAAAATAATCTAATTTAAAAGATATTAAATAAAAAATACGATTATTTCTATTTTAGCAAATAAAATCTATATTTTAATAGAAATATAAACAATAAATTTTTAACATACCATATTCTAACTAAAACTATCACGAAAAAGTTTCATACTATAATGAAAAAGAAAAAAATACATACAAGTATTTATTATATTTTATATCTTATCAAACCCAATATAATAAATTATAATCTTCAAAATTTAATTTTGTGTTTTTATCTTTTTTCCAGTTCTCTAATTTAGAAAAAGAAAATCATATCTTCAAAAGTTTTGACTCTAAATCAAAATTATTATTGTATTAGACTATAATATATGTTTTTTGAAAGTAAAAAACTATAAATCCTAAAGAAAATAAGATGACATATGTTATGTTTATTATTTATATATACTTTTGTTATTATTATATGTTTATTACAAAATTATTACATGAGTATACTTTTCATTGTAGTGTCATAATTGTACTGTCAAAGTAAGATCTTATTATATTCAAAGATTTCTAATAAGATTCTCAGTTTTATTTTAGTAATACAGTAAAACCTCTATAAAACAATAATGTTGGGACTTTGAAATTTTATTATCTTATAGAGTTATTATTTTATCGATAAAACAATAATTATTATTTTATAGAAATATTCTATCAAAAACAAGAAACTTTATAGACATATATTTTTTCACTTTTTTATTCAAATTTTCCTTATACTTTGTTATTTACATATTTCATGCTCAGAAGTTCAAAATCTAGAAGAAATTATGTCTAATGTTCTTAATGGTGAAGATGAAGTTGAAGATGATGAGGAAAGACATGTGCAAGTAGTTAAGCAATTGTGGCTTCGAGAACTCTTCACAACTTTTGGACTGCAAGTTGAGAATACATCAACAGAAATTGTAGATCCAATAAGAAAAATTCGAGATGAGCTCCAACGGGAATCCAACTTTCAGAAAAGACAAACTACATTGGAGTCATATTTTACTAAATTGTCTTAGATATATATGCCTTAGTTTTATAATTATTATCTTAGGTTATTGTTGGGACTATATTTTTACATAGGAGTTTCAAAAATATTATTGTCTTATCATCTTATCGCATTATGCTATTTTTTACATTGGCCCGAGTTGGGACCGGAGAAAATTATTGTCTTATAGTGTTTATTGTTTTATCGAGTATTGTTTTATAGAGTTCTACTGTAATCATATTTTGTTTAATATGTTTTTTAGTAAATTGTTTCAAAAATCTTAAAATTTAATAGAGCTTATAAGGATTTGTTAATTTAATAGAGCTTTTATCTAATCTTCGATTAGTTTTATATATTTTGGGGTTAAATATCCAGTTTAATAATATGGTAGCTTACTGACCAAAAGAGAATTTAATCTACAAAGCTCCCCTAACAACAATATACAAGAGGGGTAACATGAAATAAAACACAGAATTGTTCCATAAGAGGGAAAAAGAGTCTATACCATGGCTTGAAAAATATATATTTGGTACTGTTAATTGAAAAAAGTGTCTATTTTAGAATTTTACATGTAATTAAATTTTACAAGACACTGTCACAGATCTTTTCCACAGAACTCAAACACCTTATTTTTCCTACTATCATACATTATTGTGTTGATTGCTTGAAGCTCCTCTCTGTGAGTGTAGAGGACGGACCAAGGACGTGCTTTTGGGTTTACTTGGACTCGAGAAGGATCGCAGAGAATGGAGCCACATTGTATGTCTCAGCCACTCCAGCCACACCTTCTTTCACAAAATCATTCGGTGACTCGAGGTTTGTGTCAGCCTGAGGAAACACGACAATTCGAGTCGGTCACTGAATCAAGAGGAACCAAAGAATGATTGAAAGAAAAGAAAGTCTGACCACACGGAACCATTGTTTTCCCGGCGGTGGCAATGGAATCAGAGCCTTGACAAAGTAGTCGTGTGCGTTGAAAGCCACATAGATGTCGCGGCCACTTACTCCGTCATGGAGCCTGCAAGAAGAATCACTTATTAATCTGAAAATTCGTCTCAATACCAGTTAGAGGTGATGCAATTTAAATGCAATCGTCCAAAATAGCACAATTTTATGTTTTTGTTCCCAATACACCAGTATAAGTTCATTTGTCAATAATAGCACATATTCGATATCAAAATGACTCATAAGTCATAACACTTTGTTAATGGAGAAAACCTAAACCCTAAGCAACCAAAATTTAACGTTTTAATTTTGTTTGTAATTCATTTACGGGTTAACATGTGTTTTCACAGAACAATTTGTGTTCTTTTTGGACAGTATTACACAATAAGGAAGAAAAAAACTTTGGGATTATGGTGTCTTACGTGAAAGCTAGGAACTTGCTCTCAGGGTTATCCCAATTGTCTTCATGCCAAGTAATCTCACCCTTTAAACAAACATTTCACATTAGAGTAACACTCAAATCAAAGGGAACAAAATGTAAAAACAACAAGAAGGTTTAGTTATTTACTTTGCTGAGGAAATTTTCGTGCTTGAGTACATGGTGTGAATGTCGGAACTTGATCACCTCCGAGAAAAACCTGAAATGGTTCTGCTTCTTTGACTCGAGCTGGATTTGAAAAATAGTAAAGAAAATGATCTCAGTTTCTCAAGGAGGAAAATCTCGTAGTAAAAAAAAAAAAAACGGTGCGAGATGTAAAAGACTTTGCCTCTTTCCACTGGAAATTGTTGAGACCGTTATCATGTCCGTAGCTATTGTTGTTACCGTGCCGTGTATGTCCATATTCGTCTCCCATTAGCATCATTGGTGTTCCCTGATCATTTAATCAGAGTCAAGTCTCATAAGGATTTTTCGGACTTTTAAACATCATTTGGCAATACTACTTATATATATACCTGAGAAATCATCAAAGCTAAATGAAAATTCTTCATTTGTCGAGCGCGTAAAGACTTGATGTGAGCATCACCAGTTTCACCTGCCGAGAAACAGAGTATAATAAACTTGAATACTGAAATAAGGAAACTTTGATGTTTGTGAAAGTGAGGTTTCTAAAATTTCTAATTGTACCTTCAAAACCACAATTCCAGCTATAATTGTCGTTACATCCATCGTTTCCTCCTTCTCCATTAGCTTCATTGTGCTAATAAATTACAGAAGAAATACGTAAATCAAGCACAGACTTTATCTGTCTATATGTATTACTACAGTATTAGGATGCAACATCAATACATTGGGAGATCAAAAGTACCTTAAAGTTGTATGTTACAAGATCTCTCAATGTGAATCCATCATGAGCAATTATGAAATTTACACTGTGGTAAGGCTTCCGCTGGTTAACCTAATACACATAGACGTGATAATATCATGTTAACCCACTTGGATTCTACTGATACAGAAAATGAAACTTAGATGAATCTTACCTGGTAAAGATCGGAAGATCCTGAAACCCGAGTAGCAAAGCTTCCTTTCATACCACTGTCACCCTGAAAAATGAGCGAAACATTTAGAGTGTTTCTGCCATTAGTCTACTTTCTTAAAGACCATGTTAAACAATTGTATACCTTGATAAACTTTCTAACATCATCCCGGTACATCCCGTTCCACTCAGCCCACCTGACTTGGAAACATCCGTAGTCATATCAGATCAAATAAACATGATAATCACTGAAATTTGGGACATAGTGAAGCTAGTTTATGAAGCTCAAAACTGTTACCTATCCCAATTTGGAAACTTCCCGACTAGATATAGTCCACCACAATCCCAAGGCTCGGCGATGATTTTACATCTTGACAGAACAGAATCCTTGGCAATTGCCTGATTTAATAAGAACTTTCAAAATGAATCAAGTCCACGGCTACAGCTATATATGGTTCACACAATGCCTTATCAACTTACCCTTATGAGTGGAGGAGCATTGAGTGGAGATCCATCTGTTTCTCGGCAAAGCACACTAGCGAGATCAAATCGGAAACCATCCACGTGATATTCAGTGACCCTGCGGTTAGGTAAAGAGAATGATTACATATGCGAAGAGAACGATGATTTCAGTTCACTGTAAATTGCAGTATACACTTCAAGATATTAACAGTGGATAACATAGATTTGTCCATACCAGTGCCTTAAGCTATCTAGTATTAGTTCCATAACAACAGGATGGTTACAGTTCAATGTATTCCCTGCAAACATAAAGCGAAAGAGACGTTGAGTATATATTACAGCTAGTTGGAAACCAAAAGCCTGGAAAATAATAAGCTTCAAATTAAATTACCACAGCCGGAAAAGTTAAGCAGTTGGTTGTTTGGATCAAGCATGTAATAAATCTGCAGACAGATTTCACACATTGTTTATAGTTCCAAAATAAGATAACAAAATAAACTGAAATGAGGATAATGAGGATCACTGCTATTATGACTCGCCTTATTGTCTATGCCACGAAATGAAGTGGTATAAGGGTATTTGTCATCTGCTTCATTGGTATGGTTATAAACTACGTCCAAGATGACCTGCAGAGAAAATTTGTAAGACTACTTCTCAAGAAATAATCAGTTGCAATAATTTCAACAAGGCTTCAATGGAAATGAGATCAAGACAAAGGGGCATTGCTTACCTCTATACCAGCAGAATGCAAGGCTTTGACCATTTCTTTAAACTCTTTCGAAGCTTTGATAGGGTCTCCCTCACCACTAGCATAACGGCTCATTGGAGCAAAAAAGTTAACCGTCGAGTAACCCCATGTGTTAACCTAGCAAAAAAATATTCTTTCAGCTAGTGAAACCACCGGAATTTCCATACGTGAACAACTCAATACCAATTGAAAAAAGTATTAGACACGCAAATTGCTGATTCGTACTTACCATGTGATCTCTAGGATTAGGACGCCTCTGAAGCTCCAATTCATCAAACTCAAAGACTGGCAATAGCTCCACTGCATTTATACCCAGTTCTAGAAGGTGTGGGATCTTTTCAATAGACGAAGAAACGAGTGTGAGATATCAAAGAAGCATTGCACATAAACATATCCTCAGTTTCTGTGATAATAAGCTTTTACAATATACACATTTCGACATTTTATTGGTAGACTACTTATCCCTTTAGCATTTCTTACTATTAGCTCTTGTGCTCATCAGAGGCAAGCATTGATGTGCAGTAAATTTCAGTATCTCAATGTACTTTTGAGGTAGAATATAATTACCTTCTCAATGACACCAAGGTAACTGCCTGCTATAGACGGGTCCGTCCCACTGGATTCATCAGCAGTAAAAGCACGAACATTCATCTCATATATAACAAGATCTTTCTGGAAAAAAAACAGCAGAAGATGATAAAACAAAACTGAGAGAAAATCTAAACACTTCAAAGAAAACAGCAGAAACCATTAGTGCTGCAAAGGAGAAAATGAATTTTTTACCTCAGGGATGTTAGGGAACTTGTAATCATCTCCCCAGTTAAATGGCGAGTTCTCAAAGTCGAAAGTTCCATAAAAGTGAGTAAACTTTTGGCTACTGTCTCCAAATAAGCTTCGGCCTTTAACTAGCTTTGCGTAGGGATCCAAAAGCAGAATGCTCCTGTCAAACCTATGCCCTTGTTTCCATTCTCCAGGACCATCAACATGGTAACCGTAAAGAACATTCTTGAGAGGCAAATCCTATCATAATGGCAAAAATATCACAGCCATGAATAATAAGAAGACAAAAAGATAAATTGTGTGAAGAATTTTCACAGTGTATGATACTACCTCAACACAAATGTGCCAAATATCCCCAGTCTTATTTTTGCAGGGATCCAAAACCAATTCGATCATACCATCATCATCCTTATCACTGGAAAAACAAAATCACCAATAATTAAACAAACCAAGAACATCAACAAACTTCAAAATCAAACTAGACAAAGAGCTATTGCTCATCACACTGAGTGAATACCGCAAAGCATTGAGAGTTTATACCTCTGAGGAAGTGATAAGCAGAGTGTCACAGAAGAAGCGTTCTGAGAAAACAGAGAGAAATTGATTCCGTTGTCGATTTGGGACACACCAAGAGGAGATATCTCACCAGAGGAAACTTTGAAGGATTGTTTAGTAGTATCTGCCATTGAAGATGCTTCTTCCTCTATCACTCGCTCGTGTGCACGACGACAAGTGACGCTAAGTGTTGAACGATCCTTAATCTACCTACGATGGAACAATGAATATCGTGATAATTCGGCGTATAACTATGAAAAAACTAGAACGAGACTGGGGAATTACGAACCTTACGGGAGAAAACTCGACAAATCGGAGCTCCGGTCACTTTCCTGCTCAATTTCAATCTACGAGAGTACGAAATGAAGAATCAGAAGTCTAATTTCGGATTACGAGTTCGAAACAAAGAGATAAGAGCGGGAGTTGACTAACCCCATGGGAATGAAGCCAGTGAAGGCATTAGCGGAGGAGTAGAGCGCCGGAGGAAAATTGGAAGAGAGGGAAGCACAGGAAGAGGAAGGAGAAGAAGGTGAGGCAAGCATCGCTCCTTTGCTTCAATGATCGGAGAGTTTCGAATCTGCTTTGGAGTGAGAGATTCTCTATGTTGCTTCTTCCTTTTTGTTTGTGTAGAAGGAGAAGAAGGTTTGTGATGGGACTTTGGGAGAAAACAAGGAGAATCGTTAATTGAGAGGGTCTGCCACGTGAACGGAAGCCGAGTCCCGTGTATAAGCTTTCATGGGGATTTTCTCGTTTGTCATTTTCCGGGGAAAAATATCTTCTCGCCATTAGAAAGTAACCAAGGAGTGGTCCGTCTAAATTTTAGATTCACCGTTTCCGAAACCGGACCGGATCGGCTGGTTGGACCGGTTCGATTAAAATTGGTTCATTACCCAAAATCGAAGAGGATCAAAGACGGTATAAAGTTCAAATGGAGCAAGCAACAAGATTAATGAATCCCCTTCCCCTTATCAATTTATCA
The DNA here is from genome assembly GCA_902728155.2 of Microthlaspi erraticum. Classification (NCBI taxonomy): domain Eukaryota; kingdom Viridiplantae; phylum Streptophyta; class Magnoliopsida; order Brassicales; family Brassicaceae; genus Microthlaspi; species Microthlaspi erraticum. The sequence continues at coordinate 319,681 of CACVBM020001706.1, read as the reverse complement.
TATGTGATTTGATGATCTCTAGCTAGTGATCGTGTTGGTTGTAGGTTTTCTATTAGGAACCTGCAGACATGGAATGCTTGCTTAATGCAATATTAGGGTTGGACCCGCGCCCTGCACGGTGTGATATGTTCTTGATTTAGTTTTATTTTTAGATATCTTTTTACATAAGTATCCTTCTAGAAAAATAGGTAGACAATTAAAAATATGTCAGTTTACATTAGAATTTTTTTTGAGTGATGTATAATTTTTTAGCCTGGATTGAAACATGACGAAATATTAAGTGACACAATTGAATCCACATATAAATCTTTTAATAAGTTTGAAATAGTTTTATATGGCATATATATTTAATATTTTTGAAGTTTGGAAACCTAATAAATCAGTTTTTTTTTACTATGGTTGATCATTATTTGGATCTTTTTTTATCATAGGTTTTTGAACTATCATCCCAAAATATAATCGATATGAGACTTTTAACAATTTTAGAGATTTGCTTCATTTTAAAATTTTCAAATCATAGCATATGCAGAAAAAACTAATTTTATTTTATGAAATATTTTGATGTAATGATATAATTTATTTTTGAAAAGGTAAAGTTAAAAAAATGATAAGATAATAAATTAAATTTTCAACAATTAAAATATAATACAATTGAATAAAACTTTCCATATTTTACTGATTGATTAACTAATAAATACTTTTAAATATATTTATAATTTTCGTCACTATCAAATAAGAAAATAGAAAAAAAAAATTAATTCATAAGTATTTTTTTGATTAAATTAATAATAAATATTTCAGCACTTGACTAATAAAAAGAGGTTATTTTTAGAATATTCTGAGAATGTGGCAAATTGCGACACCTCAGCATGGCATACTTGAAATTAAGTTGAAAACAAAGGGGATTTTTATAAATGTCTTCTCTTTTAATATATATAAGGGATTTGTATTTTTTACAGCTGAAACCATATAGAGGTCAACAAAATCACTACAGCTTCCAGCCTTCCAGTGAAGAAGTCATAAGAAAACATGTATTTTGCGTTTTCTTCATTAGCTAATGTATTGGGTGGGTCGAAGAAGAAAACACACCATTTATTATTGATTTATAGCATGTGTTGTATAAACTAAGTGACATGTGTTGTCTACTCAATTAGCGGACACAATATGTCACGTGTTCCGATCTCATTTTATAACCGAAATATAACAACCATTTAAATTCACAGCAGTATATATTATTTTTATTTTTTTAAATCACGGAAGAATATTAAACAAAATTTGATCAATTTTAAAAATAAGAAAATAATATTAAAAACCGATAACAAATCTCTAAATAAAGATATGTAGTCTTTTACATTTTTATTTTGAATTCTAGAAAGATTTACATGTGTCTAAATCTAATTGACTCATTATTTTATGAAACTTTGATTATTCCATGATGAAATCTTTATTTTTAATATTTTTTACCTAATAAAACATGGAAAATTAAACTATTTAATATTAGAAGATCAGTCCATTATAAAATTTTTTTTTTAATATTATTTAGTTCCTTAATAATTATTTTGTTAGTTTTCTATTTATATTGTTTCTTTTTCAATTTCGTTTTTGCCTCTGACCATTATAAATTTTCATTTTCATTATTAGTTAGTTGTTTTAATATTATTTTGTTAGTTTATTTATTTATGTTACTACATTTTTCCAATTTTCTTGTGTTGACACATGTCATCACTTCATCAAATATTAGACACATGTATCGATCTAAAGTTAAGTATTCTTCATTGATATCTTTAACTTTTAAAGACATGAATTTTATTTCTTAATGAGAAAGAAACTTAAAAAATATAGCTTGTTATATATTGCTTTTTTTTCATTTTCGTAATGGGAATATGTTTTTTTATTCCTTTTCTTATTGGATGTAACATTTTTTAATTATTTCTTCATGTTTTTCTGATTTTCGTTTTTTTCCTTTTCGTAATAGGATTATGTTTTTTCTTTACTTCTCATAATGGATGTAATATTTTTTTTTTTTATTGTTTGTTTTCTGTTTTCTGATTTTTCCTAATGTACTAATAGGATTTTATTCAAATAATTTTAATTTCGATCCAATTGACCTAGAGTCAAATAATCTCCAAGAGACTACAGTAGCTTTCTTTTTATAGTGGGTTCATGTAACCAATTTCATACAAGTTTTAGGATATTTAGTTTACATACCTATTACATGTACTAATAGATTTTTTAAATAGGGGTTTATGTAACATATTCCATACAATTTTAGGATATTTAGTTTACATACCTATTCCATATACTAATAGGAATTTTTTCATTTATTATATTAAATTTCGTTTTTATTATAAGATATTAAAATTTTCTCTTTAAAAAAAAAATTCCTTTTTCCGAAGACATGTGTCACGATCTTAACGGATATAACATTAAAAGTGACACATGTTGCAATCCTATATTTTATAAAAATACTACATGTGGCAACCACGTCGCGCGCATCTAGCTTTATATAATAAAGAAAGATATATGTATATTTCATCATTCAAGTTTCTTTATTGCATTTAAATTAGGGTTTTGAAATATATATACGGGTTTCTGGTGAAGTATCAGAATTCAGAAACAAACAAGTTTGTGAGAAAGTCTTCTTCTGCTGGAAGTAACAACTAACAAGTCCTAAGAATAGAGTATGGAGAATGAAAAGCAGACGAGTTTCACGTTGGAGATAGACAACTTCTCGGAGAAAGAAGCATTGATACAATCACCAAATTTCTTAAGCGGCGGCTGCGAGTGGTAAAAGAAAACATGATGAATTACATCTATTTTTGTTTTGAATTTTAACTCATAATAGTGTTGTCTTCGATATTAGATGAACAACTAAAGCGTTTAGTTAATGTTTCCTTTTTTTACTTTCAGGTTTGTTAACGTTTATCCCAAAGGAAAAGGTATTGACGATCATCTGTCTCTCTTCGTCCATGTTGCCAATCATGAATCATTGCGACTTGGATGGAGAAGACGAGCCATTCTTTCCTTTGTTCTATTGAATCAATCAGGCAAAGAGCTCTACCGAAAAGATGGTAATTAACTCATCTTCCATGTATAAAATTATATATCTGATTGATTAAGAAGAAAAGTATAAATTAATCTTCCTGGTTTTGTCTTACAGATTGGCCGTGCAAATTATTCTGCGCTGAGCTCAGAGCATGGGGTTTTCCAAAGTTCGTGCCTCGTAAACAGCTTCAAGGAAAAGGGTTTTTGGAGAAGAACAAACTGATCGTTAAAGTGGAAATAAAAGTTGTTGAAGTTGTTGATGAAGGCGATGCAACTGGGAATGGGACGTTGGATTACAATGGTTTCCAAGTTCTTCATTCTCAGGTATTATTTGATTATAAGGATGCTTCTTCTTGTTTTCTTGTTTTTTTTGTTTTTTCTTTTCTGCGTAACATAATATGATCATTCATCTTGCTGATAGGTTTTATCAGTGAGCTGGATTTTCGTGAAGTACCCGGACGTTGCAGTAAATGTCAAACAAAAGAACCAACAGCTGAAGACAACATACATGAATATCCTCCTCGATCTTAAGAAGACGCTGGACAAGCATTCACATTGCATCTCCGAGACTGAGCTAAGCAACGCTGGCAGCGACTTGATCGATCTAACGGAAGCAGGATTCAAGCTAGACTGGTTGAAGACAAAGCTTGATGAGGTTTCCTTGGAGAGGAAGAAATCGAATGGTGGTCGAGTCCAAGAACTTGAGAAAGACATCAAGAATCTCAACCTTGAACTGAACAAGGAGAAGGCCACGTCTGCTTCTTCTGCTGCTAAAGTTTCGTCGTTGGAGCACACGGTGTCGGATCTCAAAGATAAGCTGAACATGAAGGAGGCCAAGTCTTGTTCTCCTAAACACTGTCTTTTTCATTCATGGAAAGTAAGAATGGGATTAAGAAAAAGGGTTTCTGCAGGAGAAGAAAAGTATTGTCTCCTTGAGGGAAAAATAGACTAAAAAGACATTTTCTTTAGTGTGTGTATATTTATTTTCTTGGTTTTGTGTTCTTTTATTTTTATCAAGAATTTTCTAGGCTTTTGGAGAAAAGAAGACCTACTAAGCTTTGTTTCCAGATTTCCCTGTTATACCATTTCTCTAAGTTTATGACATGGTTTTGGAGGAAGATGTGTATGCTTGAGTGCAGTCCACCTTCTGCTTGATCAGCATGGTGCTCGATCTGATAAATCAAGGATCCTTCTTCTCTTTGCATAGGCTGACCAGGAGACGTCAAGGCTTTCTCAGGTTGAGGAAAATCATGGAAAGTTGAACCGGAAGCTTGAATCAGATGTTGAGGATTCGCATGTTGAAGCTTCTATCTATGGAGATTTGTATTGGTCTATTGCGGGAGAGTTTGTGAACCAGATTCAGTGTGCAAAAGAAGAGTATGATAGAGAAGCCTCTTAAAGCAAGATTGATCTTGAAGACGCTTGTGTTGAATTCTACATGGCAGAAGAGTATTGCACGGTAATATACAAAGAAGCATTAAAGGAAGCTTAAGCTAGTTGATGTACGATGATGTAATTTCATGAGAAAAATATGTTAGATTTCTTAAACTTTGTTTTAAGCACCCTCCCATTGGAGAAGACAAAACATGTAGTTCTTAAGAAAGGTGCTTAAAACAAATTTTATATTATGATATTAGCTAAGCACCCTATTAAGCATTCTTGCATTGCACATGCTCTAAGGTACGAGAGTTTCTGAATGAAACCGTAACAGCTAAACAGTAATCAATGTAAAAATTCTCATCACTAATCACAGGATCACACCATTGCATCTTACCCCAAATCTCTCCTCCTTGGCGTCTTTCCAAAGCAATCTCGGCACACCAAATATCTCTTGTACCGCAGCCATTAGATTTAAGAAAGAAGATGGCCATTTTCCCACCGTAACTAACTGTCTTGGAGTACCCTATACCAGCCATGTTAGTCTACAAATCTTCCAAACCTTGCACCACACTCCAACGCCTCTGCTTTGGATCATAGGCTCTTAACTTGTTCTCTTTACTATCGTGATAGTACAATATGTCGTCAAAGACACATGCATTCTCCCAGTATTTAGAATCCAGCATCTTGTCGAGTTCCCATTTATTTTGCCTTGGTTCATAAACAAAGCTATTCTTATTATCTTTTATGTAAATCTTATCCTCCATCACCACAACATTAAACGTCCAGCCTAGCTCCACGTCTGGCTTTGTCATCACAGGCTCCCACATGTGAGTTTCTGTATCCAACACCATGACTCTCTTGGGCCACTCACCACCACTCCCGCTCACCTTGTCACACAAACAATCTCTGATTACGTAAATCTTTCCGTCGATCATGCCAGAGACGTTACGATACTCCAGCTTAGGCATGTTCGGTATGGGCCTCAGCGTGTGAGATCTATAGTCGATGCACCGCATAATGTCATCGGTTTTATGATCGTATCTTCCACCTAACACATATATCACTGAATTCACCGCGACATAGCTATCTTGTATAGCTCAGGTGACGCAACGAGAGCTCGGAAACTCTTGGAAACGAGGGAGATACTCGGATAGTAGAATCTCGATACACGTGCTACGATATCAAGGATGACGTCATCTGGAAGTGACGTAATCTGAAACTGCACTAGCTCCGGAGATTGCTCCTCCTTCTGTGCCCTAACTTTGGAAGACATCTCAAATTATGAATCACCGAGCTAGAGAGTAAAGCGCAAACCCTTTTAATTCATATCTATAGCTTGGACGTTGAATATCAAATCAGAAATAGATGATTGAGTTTCACACAATCCCAAATCTTCTCGAGCTTTGGTTTGTGACCTCTCTCTCTCTTTCTCTCTCTCTATTGACCTAATCCGAAGGACACATTTTAATAAATAAACCGTTAATTAAATGTCCATCTATTTTAAATCCCAAAAGGCCCTAAAGTACTGCAACATCGATAAATTTGAGGAACTTTTCAGTAATGCATTTTGAGCGTGTTTTAATTGAGTTTGACACAATTATTGATTGTGCATGCTTCTTATTAGTTTGTAAGAGAGTTTCGGCTAAAGTGGTTCGAGCTAAGTGACTAAGTCTCGGGTCTAACTTTGAGGGTTGGTCTCAGGCTCTCAGCCTATACACGATTAAGAAGAACTTATTTAATTTTATAATTTTTTCCCAAAACAAAACTATGTTTTATAATAAACTCTAAAACAATTCAACCAATCAATAAACAATCTGCCATATGAAAAAGTAAAAAAACAACAAAACACATTTAATTTTGCATTGATAATTGAAAACATCAAACAAAGTAAAACAAACAAATATCGAAAACAACTCTTTTGATGAAGTCTAATGAATTCATGTTTTTAGCTTATGTGGCGTTTGGTCTAGCTTGGTTTCCACAAGTTCCTTAGCATAGAGAAGAGAGAGTCTAGTGGAATAGTCATCTTAGATCAATTAGTAACTTCATTTATATGTGTGAATTGGCTTTCATGTGGCGCTGTGTAAACAACTTTGATGCTTTCATTGATCAGTATGGCGTGAATATTGTTGGAAGAGACGAGTTCATGAGTAAGGAGTCCATAAAGCACGTGTGAGAGTTTGGAATTAGGGATCAAATATCTTGCCCTCAAACACCACAGCAAAATAGGCTAGCTGATATACATATACTCATATTTTAAGCTTATATGTTTTTCTTATATTTTTATGAATTAGTAGATTAGAGTTCGCGTATGCTGAGTTGTGCAAAGTAATTACAGAAAAAAAATTTCTAAAGAAAACATGATCACTCTTAAAAGTAAATAACTTCAAATTGAGAACATTAATAAAAAATAAAGTAAGATAGTTGTCTTCTTTGAAGTAATTGCCTGGCGCCATTTTAAATTAAGTTCACCTCAAGAGCACACCAATGCACCTCACCGAAAATCTCTCCTCCTCGGCGTCTATCTACAGAAATATAAGCACAACAAATTTGTATTTTTGCCTTGAGGTAGTCATGACGTTTAGGAAAGAAGATAGCCAATTTCCCATCGTAACTCTCCGTTCTCGACCACCACGAACCGGCCGTCATAGACGACAGTTCTTCCAAACCTTTCACCACTTTCCAACACCTCTGATTCGGAACAAACGCTCTTAGCTTGGTCTCGTTAACATCGTAATGGTACAATACGTTGTCGTTGCAGCCTAACAAGGATCGCTGCTTGTATAGCTTAGAGGATGCAACCATCGACCGGAAACTCTTGCACACGAGAGAGATAGCCGCGTAATAGCATCTCGGTACACGTGCTAAGACATCATAGATGATGTCATCTGGAAGTGAATCAAGTGATGGCGGCGGCTCCAGTGATGGCTCATTCTCTGCCCTAACTTTGGAAAACATCTGATTGAGTTTATCCTCAAAATCAAATCACCGAGAGAGCAAGAGAGAGGAAAACTCAAATCCTTAACTCCTGATTATCTATACAGCTCGGGTTGAATCTCCAACTTTAGTTTGTGAATCGTGATCTCTCTCGCTCTATGGACTAGGGTTTTCAAACTAGCTAATATCTCCTGTGTGTAATAATGAAAAAATATATCTAAATATATTAAAAAAAATTAAAAGGGCAATGTTGAATTTTAAAAAGCATGCATTGAGCACATGCCGGTATAAAAAATTGTATCCCACAGACTAAAAATTATAGCATACAGAAAATATGGTTCGTGAATTACTTGTAATTTTTTAAAACATTATTATCTAATTTACTAATTATTTAGTAAATATTATTAAAGTTTTGAAATGTTAGGATATAAAGTTAGTATTTTATTTTGACTAGGTACTATTAAAAAATATTATTTTATAAATTTAAAATAATATCTTATTATATAAAGCTGGATGCGCGGGACGTGGTTGCCACACGTAGAATTTTTATAATTTACAGGATCCGATGTGTCCCTTTTAATGTTACGTTCGCTAAGATTGTAACACGTGTTTTGGAATTGAAAAAGAAAAAATATTAGAAAAGGAATTTTTAATCTACTATAATATTAAAAAAAAATTATAATTGTGTGATAACATCTAAAATCTAAATATGTGCTTCCATATGTTGTTTTTATATCTCTAATTGTGTGCTTCCATCTTTTTTATAATAAAAAATCATGTTTTCAAAAGTTCAAAAAACAATAAAGATTATTTGACTCTATTATTATATGATTATTACTCTTTATTAGTGGAACTAAAATATATTATGTTATTCAAAGATTTTTTATCAGGTTTTTAATATTATTTTACTTACATTTAAAAGTAATAATATTTTGTTTATTATTTTTTTCCGTAAATTGTTTGATAAATCTGGCGTATACACGGGACCTTATCTATTTACATATATAAATGACAATAAAAAACAAAATAAAAATAATAATATGCGGTGTAGTGAGAAATATTTTCGTAATTTGCCGAAATTTAGGCCAAAACTAAAAACCGAAATTACGAATCAGTCATCCTGTTCTTTTTATTTCTTCATTTGTTACCAAAAAATGTTAGGTTTGTATAACGCTTTTTTAACCCAGTGAGAAACGATGTGAAATCAATAGGACCCATATGATTGGCAGATTTGGATAACAAAGAATCTGCAAGTGTATCCTTCACAAAACACACTCTCCATTTTCTTCAGACATTATCTCTCTCGCTGAAACCAGAAATGGGAGGAGTTTCTTTCCTCTCCACTGTTCCTTCCTTCACCAACATCAACAATCTTCAACACCTCACACTCGCTTCTTCCCATCGCTCCGTGAGTTTCAAGTTTCAACCATTTCACTTATCCTCATACCACATTCTTATTGTATTTCCCTTTTGATCATCATCAGGGTCTCATTCGATGCTGCAAGACCGATCCGCAAGTCTCCGGCGAAAGTTTACCTTTCCACCGGCGGGATGTTCTCAAACTCGCCGGCACCGCCGTCGGAATGGTACCATAATCTTGGATTTTATAGAGTTCTTGCTCTGATTCAGTGATTCTTGATGCATCATGTTGATGTCTCTGTTACATTTTGCTTTAAAAGATGAATAAATGGGATATATATAATATGATTGATGAGTTCTTGGCAGTGATGAATCTCTCTTGTTAGGAGTTAATAGGAAACGGCTTCATTAACCATGTGGGTGATGCAAAAGCTGCTGACTTGAATCAGCGTAGACAGCGATCCGAGTTCCAATGTAAGTTTTTTCTGAAACAGACTCATGTAAACACAGTTACTTTTGACAGTAAAAGGTTTCATTTTTAATGATGCAGCAAAGATCAAGCTTGCTCTTTCTAAAACCATCAAGAGTAAACCAGAGCTTGTACCTTCCATACTCACTCTAGCACTCAATGATGCTATGACTTATGATAAGGTCAGGCTTCTTATATCCATCTTCTATTGTGATTGCGCAATTCTTGACAAAATTGCATTGGTTTTCACAGGCTTCGAAATCCGGAGGAGCCAATGGATCCATACGGTTCAGGTACTTGTTGCTCTTGAAATGTTAGGTTTGTATGCAAAGAGAAACCTTAGGGTTTAATCTTTATCTTTTATGTGTAGCGCTGAGATAAGCAGACCGGAGAACGCAGGGCTTTCGGATGGTTTGGCTCTGGTAGAGGAAGCAAAGAAAGAGATTGACTCTTTCTCAAAAGGTGGACCTATTTCGTATGCAGATCTCATTCAATTAGCAGGTGATGATGATGATGAATGTAGCATATACCAATTACCAAAGCTTGTTCATGAACAGTGTGAAACTGAAATCTTTTTCTGGGTCTTCGGTTATGCAGGTCAATCAGCGGTCAAGTATACCTATTTAGCATCAGCGATCCGGAAATGCGGTGGAAACGAAGAGAAAGGGAACTTACTCTACACAGCATATGGTTCGAGTGGTCAGGTACACAATGGTTACTCACTTTTGTGTACACAATGTTCGTATGGAAACTGACTTGTGTGAGTCTCTGTAGTGGGCTTTGTTTGATAGACAATTCGGAAGGAGTGATGCAACAGAGCCTGATCCAGAAGGTAGGATCCCACTGTGGGGCAAAGCAACTGTGCAAGAGATGAAAGATAAGTTCATTGCCATCGGATTAGGACCTCGTCAGGTATGTACATGGTTTTTCTTGTTTAAAGATTCGGTTATCGGATAACCGCTACTAACCGATGTTTCGGGGGATTTGTAGCTTGCTGTAATGTCTGCATTCTTGGGTCCTGATCAAGCCGCAACAGAGCAGCTACTAGCTACTGACCCGCAAGTAGCACCGTGGGTTCAGAAGTACCAACAAAGCCGTGAAACTGTATCTCAGACAGATTACGAGGTTTGGTTTGGTTTCTCCTTGATTTCTACTGTTTAAAAACTCAAAATCATGTTTTGATTTACAGAAACTTTAACATGTTTACAGGTTGATCTGATAACTGCATTGACAAAGCTGAGTGGTCTAGGACAGCAAATCAACTATGAGGCATACACATATCCTGTCGAGAGGATCAACCTAAGCAAACTCAAGCTATGAGGATTAGCGTAATGCGAGTTTAAGCCATTGTACACTATTATATGTACAAATCTGAGCAAACTTGACTTGAACACATTCTGCAATTGATTGCTTAAATGAAGAATTACGAAAATGCAAGCCATTGATAAGAACAAAGGTGAATTCAATACAAACCGAGAGATGAAGAGTCAAATCACAAGAAAATAATAACAAGAATCCACGATTTAAGAAGAGCAAACAAGGACAAGAATTAAACAGCCTTAGAAGCTTCGGGATAGGGAAAGGAAAATCAGAAACCAACACAGAAAGAAACTTCTCCAATGAAAAACACATTAATGGAGAAACAATAGTGAAGAAGCCGCAAGACGACGACTTAGGATTGTTGCTCTTCTTCAGCAGGCTTTGCCGCTGCTGCTGGTGCTGGTGCTGCTTCTTTCATGATATCATCATCCTCCTGATTCAAATGTTTGACAATCATACATAATCAGAAACCGAACGCATCAATATGAACTAAACCATCCATAGGCATTGTGAATTCAGAAATCAAGCAACGAAACAAGAGTCACTAACATTGATTCAAAATACTGAACCATTTGAGTAAATGGAAAGTGGAAGGAATCAAGAACGTAACCTAAACCATTTGATTTCAGAAATCAAGCAGCAAAACAAGAAAAGGGTCAGAGTATGATCATACCTGCATATCAGAGGTCCAGAGAGTGAGGTTATCACGAAGAAGCTGCATGATCAAAGTGCTGTCCTTGTATGATTCTTCACCAAGAGTATCCAACTCAGCAATTGCTTCATCAAAAGCCTGTTGAAATCCATTTACGAAACTCGTCAACAACACACGCACAAACAAACAATCAGCAGTATCATCATCAATGGAAGGAAATGTTGATGGTAGAGAAGCAAATACCTGCTTAGCGAGATTGCAAGCACGATCTGGAGAATTGAGAATCTCATAGTAAAACACAGAGAAATTCAACGCAAGACCAAGACGAATCGGATGTGTTGGAGCCAATTCGGAATTAGCAATATCCTGCACAAAATTTACAAAAACCCTAAGATCCCAAAATCAGAATCAAAGTCAAATCAACCAGATCGGAGGAAAAAATAAGAACCTGAGCAGCTTTGTAAGCAGTGAGGGTATGTTCAGCAGCGTCTTTCCTCTCTTGGCTAGTTTTGAACTCAGCCAAGTACCGATGGTAATCTCCTTTCATTTTCAGGTAGAAAACCTTGGAATCTCCGGAAGCAGCGGCGGGGATGAGCACGGTGTCGAGCAATTTGAGGATACCGTCGCAGATGTCGGAGAGCTCGGTTTCGATTTTGCTTCGGTAGTCGCGGATCAGGGAGACGTGGTCGTCGTTGCCGCGGCTCTCTTCCTTCTGCTCGATCGAGGAGATGATCCTCCACGAGGCGCGGCGAGCTCCGATCACGTTTTTGTAAGCGACGGAGAGGAGGTTGCGCTCCTCGACGGTGAGTTCGTCCTTGTCGACGGCTTTCGCGACTTTCTCCATGAATTCGACCATTTCTTCGTAACGCTCGGCTTGCTCAGCGAGTTTCGCCATGTAGACGAACTCTTCCCTGGCCGACGAAGACGCTGGTGCCGCCATTGTTTATTTAGATCGGGAAGATGAAAGGTTTCAGATCTGCGAGAGAACGAAAACGAGAGAGAGAGACTTTTTTTGTGTGTTCTTTCTCGGCTCTGGAGTTTTTTTTTTTTGCTTTTATTGCGACTTCTTTTATTTTTTAGGGGATTTTTGTTTTTTGTTTTTGTTTTTAATGAATGAGTGGGGAGCGACGATTGCGTTGTGAGATGAAAGGAGAGCCGTTGGATTGAATGTGAATAGAAGAAAGGGTAAAGCTGGCAAGAACACGGATTCGTGGAATTAAAAAAAAAAAAAGCCGCTGGCTTTTCAGATACTTTTTAGGTCAGTTTGAATTTTTCGGAAAGTTTCAAAGGGTATTTTTGGCAATTCGTAGTTTAAATGGGCTTGGACTTTTATAAGGCCTAATGAATTGGGCCTATATATATGCGTTGGCTTGGCCTACGAATTCATACTGTTGATCTGGTCCAGATTCTCAGTCAACAAAAAGTGTATGTAGCTTGAGAAGATGCATGTTGTCCAAAGCTAGAGGTTTTCATTTGGAAAAACCATTATGAATTGTTGTGATTTGAATATGTAAATTCTAACCAAAGACCTTTGTAGCTAGCAAACTAGGTTAAAAGGTAAATTGTTAGTTACTGATTGGATCAATGAAGCTGTGAAATTTTGATCTTGATTACAGTTTTATACTACAAGTTACCAATAAGTAAAAGAGATGCAAGTTGTTCAAAAAAAAAAAAAAAGTAAAAGAGATGCAAATAAAAGTAGACAGAGACATCATTTCTATTAAATGAATGAAAGACAGAAAACTACACAAAAATAAAAGCTTTTATGTGAAGGGACCCCATCTCATTTGAATTCTTCCTCAATAGCTTTGTCCTTTTTACTTCTTTCACTTCTTTTTGTTTCTTATACATCAACTTGACATCTCCAATTCTTTACATACACACACACACTAGATATATATGATATATAAAACATCACTATAAGTAAAGAAAAAACATTACAGCAATGAACCGGCCCGGTTTAGATTAGAAAAAAAAAAAACACAAAGAAGCCACACAAGTCTCAAGCAACCATACATAGATCCAAGACACATAAGAGGAGGCTTAAAACCAGTCCTAGAGAGTTTCAAACATAAACAAGACCTGGTTTCATGGAGATGGCGGCCAAAGATGTGGTTCCATGTCAATATTCAAGCTCTCAGCGTAAAAGTTATCATCCCAACCATGCTCAAACTCATCTTCATAGAACTCACCCATCTCACCATCTTCAAGAAACTCCCAAGCCAAGTAATCAGACCCATCCGAGAAATAATCAGAGCAGCAATCCTCCCAATCGTTTATCATATCGTAGAAACCGATCACGCGTGGGCCCAACACTTTCAAAGCCGGAAACTTCTCCTTGAAGAACTTGTTATCTAGCTGCACGTCCCAACACCCTCTAAGCTCCAAGAACTCGAGAGAAACGCAGCAAGACAAGATCTTTAACACTCCTTCCGTGCTGACTCTGTGGTACGCGATCTCTAACCGCTTCAGCTTCGGCATTGTGCTGGCGATCGCGTAAGCCTCGTCGTCGTGTGAGACCACACTCGCTACGTCCAGTGGATGCATGTTTCTGCAGAACTCTATCAGGAGTTTACAGTGTTTGCCTATGGCTTGTATCGCCTCTGGACCTACTTTGCAGCAATAGCTCAAGTCCAAGAATGTGAGAGACGAAAGCTTCTCAGCTACGTTTACCACACCTGAATTGCTTAGACCACTTCTTGGCACCTTCAAGGTCTTAAGTGAACCAGCACTTACAGAGAAACAAGGAAACATAAAAAAGTATAAGTCAGATACAAAAGCAATGAACTTTGGCATCAAAATCTCATCCAAATACTAACTAGATTCCAACATTCCAGATAAAGCAGAGATTTTTAGAAATTCAACTACTTACTGCTACATAAACTACTTAAAGGTTACAGCTTTAAGAATGAAAGGAGAAAACTTTGGGAAATTGAAACTCACTGTTGAGCAATGAAGGAGAAGATGGAGTCATTTTGAAGACCAGTGACGGAGAGTTTCCGCAAAGAACCAGAGCTTCTATGGATCAACATCTGAAGCATTCGATCGAGATGATCGGACTGGTGGCAACGGTTACTCCACAGCTCAATGTCTATCTCTTGCCAGCAATAAGGTCCAGTGACAGCTCTGTTCCATGCTTTGCAAACCCTAGGCACCACTGTTAAGACTTCTTGAAGAGGTAAGTAGCTGAAGATCAAGCCGAGAGCGTCTGGGATTAGTTCATCCCAATTTGGAAACTTGCAATCTTCTTCCATCTACAGAGTTTTCTGCTGTTTCACATAAATGAAAACAGGGAATGATCACAAACTTATGTATTTGAGGACCTTATAAACAGAAAGGCTGTAACTTTTTGTAAGAAAGCAATCACAAAAATTTCATCTTTTTATCAAGATCCAAGCAGAGAAGAGACATAAATGGAGAAATCTCAAAGATCTAGCAAACCCAGATGAACAAAGAAACTAAACTACTTACTCAGCAGCTTTCCACAGCAGAAAAGATCAGAAAACAGAGATCTGAAAGAAAAATAGTTTTAAGAGCTCAAGAACCAGTGAATTTGAAGCAGAAGCAGAGAAGTTACTAGAATTGGAAAGACAACTAGTAAAAGAAAACAAAAGGAAGACACTTTCTCTCACCCCAAAAACTATAATCAACAAGTGATTGAAACTCTAAGCTTAGAAGAAAAAACAAGACAATTTAAGAAAAAAATGAAACAGCTTTATTCACCAGGAATTCTCTGCAGCTCCCAAATTTTCTTCTCCCGGTTTGGATTAGAGTAAATAAGTTCACCGTTTCTCCGCCACAGAAAGCTTGGGTAAGAGAGAGAGAGAGAAGTAAGAGAAAGAGGAGAGAGAGAGAGAGAGATCTGATTCACCTAACGAAAGAGAGAATCAACAATTTACAACCAAACAACAAGAACAAAGCAACAACAGTAAAAACCCAGCGAGTAAATTCTATGACAACAACAACAAAAGGGGTCCCTCAAGAAGAAATCAATTATTTAAAACAGAGGAGGAAAAAAAAAAAGTAGAAATTGTAACATTTTGCAACATATAAATGGAAGAACAAAATAAACCAGAAATAGTTTTTTTTTCTTTTTCTTTTATTACCTTTAATTCCTCAATAAGCAAGAAAAAAGAGAAACCCTTTTTACACGATTCCGTACCACACAACCCAATCTCTGATCACAGAATCTAAAAAAAACTTTTCTGTAATTCTCCAACCAACAAAAAAAAAAACCTTTTTTCTTACATCATCTCTCGGGAAAACGCGTATTAATTAGATTAAAAAGTTATAAAGTTTTGATTTTTTAAATCGAAATTGATGGATATAGGTGCCGTGGAAATTGGGTATATAACTGTTACCATGTGTGTGTGTGTGTGTGGCACTTTGACATAATTGCAGTGCAGAGAATAGAGAGTTACTTCTGAGTGAAACATACGGACACGTGCCGGTTAAAGTACCGGAAGATAGTCTACACGTGTCTGTAGATGCTGCTGTGGGGTCTCTGCCGACGTTGACTTGTTGACTATTTCCTCGAGTTCAGACTTCAATTATCTAGCTAGCTAAAGATGAATATTTTATAGATTTTTGAGAGACCAAAGAGTAAAAGCTTAATGAATACGAGAATCAAAGCCAATATCGAACACAAATGTTTCCACATTTACGTTTTTAATTCAATATTTGCACCATGTGGTTCCTAATTGTTGTACAAAATGTGATTGACACCTTACATCTACTTCAATAGTTATGTTTGAATTGATTTCAGGTTGAACAAGCACAAATTTTACAAACGGTGTGTTCGTAATTTAGTGGTTTTGAGTCTTGACTCTTGACCCTTGGTTTTTAACATTTTCCTTATCTTTTTCTTGCATTTTTCCATTTTAACATGTAAGAGTTTTGCATTGTGATCGTATCTTTAGGATTTTGGTTAAGTTTAAGTTCTTTTATTGGCTACTTGGAGACTTGGAGTACCTTGGAACATGTCTTATAAAGAAGAGTGATATGGGTCAATGCCAATGAAAGTTCAAAAAATTAAGAAACTACCAACTGAGTGTTTGTAAATTAGATAACTAGGAAAGAGAAATAAAAATTATAACCTTTATTATCCTTTTTATTTTGCTTAACTACAAAAATGCCACTGATCTGAAACTGTTCATAAGCCACTGTGTGATACTGTTCATCAGCCGGGTACACTATTCATATAAACTTGTCAATACTATTCATCCGAAGATAACTATTCAATTATCTTGCTAAGAAAATAATATTTTAGATATTAATAAAATAGTAGAACCAGCTTGTTAACTTGATTAATATTTTATGAACATGTTACCGTGTTAAACTAGTTATTGTTAAATAAAACGATCATTTTTTATGTTAACACAATTAGCATATCAAAAACTTATTATGCTAATCAAATTACCGTATTAACAAAAAATATACATGAATATCAACATGTTAATTTACACTATATTTCTCGTGTTAACATAGTTATCATGTAAAACAATTATCGTGTTAACTAGTTAGCATAATATAAAATACAAAATATTGATGTTAACATATTTAGCATATCGAAAAAATTACTGTGTTAATCAAATTATCATACTAAAAAAATATAAACATGTTAAATCACATATTAATTTTTATGTTAACATAATTATCATATCAAAAAATTATTAACGTAATCAAGTTATCATATTTTAGAAAATACCAAAATATACAATAAGAAAATTAACTCGTTAGTATGATAATTTGATTAACATTTTCTGAGTTACCGTGTAAACTATTATCATATCATAAAAAATTTAAATTATACTGCTAATTCAATTACATTACTCACCGTTAACAACGTTACCGCCTTCGCAGCAGTCACCACCAGCTTCTTCTTCCTCCGCCTCCTCCTTCATCGTCTTACTTCCACTCTCCATATTCAACTCAATCGACTTCAAATCACTCTCCTCATCATCATTATCAGAACCATCCATAATCATCATCATAACCATCTATACCCTCCAACATCCAACGAATCTCCGACGGCTATTTCTGCTCTTGACTATCCAAAACCCGCTGGAACTCTTTCCTCGGCTGCTCCACGGCGGCGGGCTTCTCATCGATCTCAAATTATGACTCCATAAGCTTCATATGAACATCAACTATGCATCATCCCTCTCTTTCTCCATCTCTTTCTTATCATCTCCGATCCTCTTGCGAGTACATCACAACCCTCTTCAAGAACATCCGCTCTCTTTTCTCTCTCCATTTTTTCCTTCATCTTCCTTTTCGTAATTAAAGAGAAGAGAGAGAGGAACTTTATCTCCAATTTTCAGTCTTTCTTCAGCCGTCTCAGCCGCATGAAAGAGAAAGATAGCACAAACAAAATTAATTGAGAAATAAATAAATGTGTGGGTATAAGTGGAATTTCTTTACTGAACATGTGGAGTAGCACAGTACCCAAATGTGTCAGTTAATTTACAAAGTTTTGATGTGTAGTTTGTGGTATTACTCTATAAAAAATGACAAGAAAGATAAAAGAATAAATGAGAAAGGCGAAAACAAGAGGAACTTTATCTCCAATTTTCAGTCTTTCTTCAGCCGTCTCAGCCGCATGAAAGAGAAAGATAGCACAAACAAAATTAATTGAGAAATAAATAAATGTGTGGGTATAAGTGGAATTTCTTTACTGAACATGTGGAGTAGCACAGTACCCAAATGTGTCAGTTAATTTACAAAGTTTTGATGTGTAGTTTGTGGTATTACTCTATAAAAAATGACAAGAAAGATAAAAGAATAAATGAGAAAGGCGAAAACAAGGAAACAATATACTCCCTCTGTTTCAAATTAGTTGTCGTTTTGACAAAATGTATCTGCAAATATTTAGACGTATCTGGACGTGTATTGCATTGCAGACACGTCCAAATATTTGCAGATAGATTTTGCCAAAACGACAACTAATTTGAAACGAAAGGAGTATATATTTTTTAATTATTATTATAAAGACCCAAACCGGGTAATGGAGCTGGTTACATAAGATTGTACAAAAAGATAAATTGAACCGAACCGAAATTGAAACCTTAGTTAGTGAACCGGAGACTCTTCGAAACATGTGAGAAAAAGATTCCATCTTCTTCCGCCTCCCATCTACCTCACCGGCGGCTGTAAGAGAGAAACCTTGCGGTCGCTGCTTACCCGTCGTCAACAGCCGGAGAGCCGACTCCAGCCGCCAAGTCCGAGCCGGCAAGCAACCTGATCCCAGCCCCTCTCTTCCGATGGCCTCAAGTAGTAGGAAGAAGAACTCAGCCAATAACCGAAATACACCACCGCAAAGAACGTAAAATGAACTAGAAACTTTGAACTGGATCTCCAATAACAACAACTAGGCAACAAAATCACCGATTCCGCCAACTGAAACCTCGATCCGGTAAAAGAGAAGAAGCAATCCGACAAGAGAATAGTCTTACCCACTCACGATCGCCGAGACTGCAAGACCGCAGGATTGGAACCGACCACCGCAGCACCTCCTTCACATGTGATGCCACCCACCAGACCAGAACCGTGATTTCCGCCACAGGCTGCAACTTCCAAACCGCCGCCGAGACTTCTCTTCCCTGCTCCCCTCGCTGCCGCCCTCAAAACAGCTCCGGAGCTAGAAAGAAAAGCAAATCGCTTCACACCGGAATTCCGCCGCAGCTCCGCCTCACCGCACTTGTTGAACCACGCCTCAGCACCACCGGAGAAGAGACAGTCGGTTCTCCGACAAACCTCAGCAACCTGCATCCTTCATTAAGACTGAACGAGAAACAAGAAGCCTCCCTCTCCCGTTGCCGGTAAAGAAACCGGACGACAGAGAAGGGGGGAACCAGATCTACTTTTTTCTCTATCTAGACTTTCTCTCTCTTCAACTTTCTATCTCTCGTTTTTGGGATTTTTCCAGGAAACAATATATATTTTAAGGTGTTGATTGGTTCCCCTGCTACCACAAACGCAGCGTTTGCGGGTAGTAGCGGTTATTGGCGTTTGACAACAATCACCACAAACGCTTTATACCGCTTTCAAACCGCTCAAGATCCCTCAAAATCAAAAGCTCCTTCCCAAGCGTTTGCGGTTGCGGGCGGTTGCGGGTGGATAATTAAAAAAAAAAAAAAACACAAACTTATATAAAATCCGAAAATAAATAATAATATTTATTAAAAAATAAGATTTGGATAATAAAATCACAATATAAATAAAAAATTAGTACTTTTAGTCAATATTCATTAAAATCATATAATACTTATATATTTATAAGTTCTACAAATCAAAATTCTCTTGATAAATATTCTTTTCATACTAATACATATATATCTAATAAATAAAATTGTAAATAAATTTAATTTTCACATTAAATATATATTTTGAAAATAAAATCACATTTTTATTTAAATTATAGAAATTAAAAGATAGACGTAAGTATTATACACATATTATTCTTTATAAAAAAATTATTTTTAATTATGTTGAACCATAAATTTAAAATTTTCATTATAATATAGTTTTGATATTTTTATAATTATATAATGTGTTTATATTATTAATTTATTGTTTAACCGCTATTGCATCCGCAAGTGAACCAGTCATAAGTATCCCGCAAACGCATCCATTTTCAATTGTTATGCCAGTCGTACAAACCGCTTAATAACGCTACTAATCACAACCGCCCGCTTCCGCAAACTCGCACCCGCAACCGCAACCACAGCGGTTAAAGCAATCAAGCCCTAAATAGAAGAGCCATAGGCCAGCCATTCGACCACCTGACCAAACCATCAACTACCATGAACAAGAGACTGGTAAAGAATCATATACCAAATGAAGCTTCTGTCAAAACTCAAAACCAAGGAAGAAGAAACCGTGATGGACTGAAACTGAGCTTATGAGTTATGACGTGTGTTGCAAGGACAAATGTTGAAGAGGAGTAATGTGAAACATAAGTTTAAGGCTGATTTTCATATAAAGGTAACAACGCTGGTGTCGCTCGGCTACATTTTTCACCGCTTGCAACGTAGCCAGAGAAAAACTCTACGTAATAAGTTTAGAAGATTTTGTTACATGTGTTTGTGGATGAGCTCTATAAAAAAGGATAGTGAGAGTAAATCATCTCTGTACAATCTTACATATATATTAAGACTTAGTCTTCTTCTATGGACCTGATTGGTTGTGTTAGTAGCTTTGGATTTTTTGCTGTAAAATTTAGTCTGTAGATTTTTTGGTTGTGGCTATAGATTTTAGTGCTGTAGATTTTATATTATAAATAATTTCTTATAAAATATCATAAATGTAGCATTAAAAATAAATAAAAGAGATATAAGAAATAAACATTAAAAAATGACTATAGAGAATGAGATTAAAGAATGAGAAGAAAGAGAATTCTCATAGTCCTTAAATTTATGCTCTGAAAAATCTGCTCTCCAGAGCCAAAATATTTTCATATTTAAAATTATGGCTCTGAACTTAAACAACTGAAATCAAAGCTACATTAGTTTAACACTAGTGCTCTAGAAAAAATTATTGCTTCACATAAACACTTACCAATCACGCCATTTGTCTTTCTTTTTTTTCTGCCAGCAAATAGTCATATCTCTATATCTCATGTTTATTAATTTCAAAGTCAATACAAAGACTCTTCTTTATGTATCCCTACGCTCCTCATTCTAAACCTCACGTTTTAGATTTTAATTGGTATAAATACATATTCATATGTATAACTTTCTCACCTACAACTACGGCAAAAATATACAGGAACATGAAGAGATGGTTGATTGCTTTGTGTTTGGTGATCGTCATAGTGGTTTCTATCTTTTGCGGCATCGACGTACCCATACCAATCCCGCAATATTTGTAAGTCCCAATATCTATCATCCGATCTAAACCATCTAGTTTTTACTTTTTATATGACTAACATCAATTTCTCTAACAGTTGTAACAGAAGAAGCACCACCGAATAAGTCAAGACCGGCGCACCAACATTGATATTGCTGATAAGTTTAAAAGGTTTGATTACATGTGTTTGTGGATGAGCATTTTAAACATGAATAGTGACTAAATCATCTTTGTACAATCATACATATTAAGACCTAGTCTTCTTCTTTGTCTTTCTTCATATCTCTATATTTTATGTTTATTTCAAAGTCAATTCACGCGCCAATTGAATGTCATTATAAGATAAATTGTTTTTTCTCTCCGTAGCTTCTTTTAATCATCAATCTTCGTGAACTATAAGAAATTATTATCTATGGGAAAGACTTTGTAAAAGCTAGATGAAGTCATTCAAAAGCTGCATCTGATTAGTTTTTGATATATGGTTAAACTTAGTCACTGTTTAATTCATATAAATACACACATATACATATGTTCACAAGGTAAAAAGCCATATTATTTTACGTCGAAGACTCTTCATCAGGTCAGATTATATGGTCTCTACACGCTCCCTCGTTCTAAACTCGCCTTTTAGCTTCTAATTGGTATAAATACATATGTACAACTTTCTCACCTACAACTACAAACAAAAAAAACAGGAACATGAAGAGATGGTTGATTGATTTGTGTTTGGTCATCTTCATATATAGTGGTTTATATCTTATGCAGCATCGACGTACCCATACCAATATTTGTAAGTAGTCCCAATATCTATCATCCGATCTAAACCATATAGTTTTCACTTTGTATATGACGAACATCAACTTCTCTAACAGTTGTTTTTTTTTTTTTTTTTTTTAATGTTAGTTTCTCTAACAGTTGTAATAGAAACACCACCGAATAAGTCAAGACCGGCGCACCAACATTATATTGATGTTGCTGGTTAGACAAAAGCTGCCGGAAAAAGAACTGGCAGTCGTGGCACCTATAAGTAGATGGACCAATCTTCTAAAGTTATACTGTATATTACTATTTATATGTAATTTGAAAAAAGTTCCCAAAAATAAATGAGCTAAAACAAAATTGTTCTGAAATTATTACCTTTTATTTATAGAAAAAAAAAACCCATGCATGGTTAAATTTTTTTTTCCGACAGTGAAACCATTTAAGTGAAAAACTAGAAAAGTCCGCATAAAAGATGGTTTCCTATGACAGGTTCCTCGCAATCTGATCTTTGTCAACTCTATCCAAAGCGGGATTTGAGGGCATATGACGATGATCCATTTGGATGGAGCCCCATTTTTATGGGACCTTTTAAAAAAAAACAAATTTTACATGTTAGATACGTTTTGATGTTAACAGAAAAGACGTTCGAGATAATATAATAACAAACGTATTGGGTAACTAAAATATTAAATGTAATGAAAATATTATATAAGAAAGATATTGAAAGGAAAAATGTGAGTTTTGTTCAGTTTTCTTTAAGGAAGAAGAGTGAGTTAATTTATTTATAAGATGAATTGTTAGATCAAATTTAACCATATAATATTTATCAATTATGCTTTTACCAACAAAACTAGAAAATCATATGATTTAATTAAGTAGGAAACAAAAAAGAACATAGTATATAGCTAGCCAAGTTACAAAACGTGGAAAAAATTATTTTTCTATGGAAAATGCAAAAGACATTTTCCCTTCCTTTGGGTTTCTCTTTCAGTCCTTCTTGTCGATCCCTTTCTTTCTATTTCTTCGAGTGTGTATTATTTTATTATTATTTTTTTTTTGTTAAAAGGTTCTCTTCGAGTGTGTATTTGTTATGAATCTCGACGAGAATGATCAACGAAGAATGTTTCTAAAGTTATTGTCACCAAAAAAGGTTTATTTGTCTTTTTTTTTATTAGTCGCCGCTAGTATACAAATTCGTTGACTTTGATAATTCTTAGATTTTGAAAAGATTTACGAATTGATGGAAATTAATCGAGTATAACAAGCACATCGATCGTAAACTAATTGAGTCTTACGAAGCACATTACCGACATGTTAACAAGTTGGAAAAATGAAGATATTTGTCTGCATCGAAGACACTTCTTCATGCATGTATCCACGTGGTCCCTCATTCTAAACCTCACGTTTTTGCTATTTAATTGGTATAAATACACATACATTCACTTACTACACAACAAAGATAGAAGAAAATGAAGAGAAACGTGTGGCTGATTGCTTTGTTTTTGGTTCTCTATTTGGTGGTTTCATCTTATGCAGATTCGACTCAGCTATACCAAACCCGCAGAATTTGTAAGTATAGTTCCAATATATATCATTTGATTTGCACCTTGTTTTTTCTTTTTTATATATGAATTCAATCTCTCTATCAGTGGCCACGGTAGAAACACCACCTAGCACGTCAAGACGGGCGGGGCATGGTTGATTTTGCTAGCAAGACGAAGTCGGTCTGAAAAAGAGAATCAAGAAGTCATTTATTTATTTTCCTAAATGTAAGCGGTGGAGTTTGGGCTCCTTTAACCGAATTGAAGTCGTGAGGTTGAGAATCGTAGGAAGGCGGTGACCATGACGTCAACCTTCGTGTTTATTCCTGTCCAATCCGGTTTTATTTTTGTAAACCGCATCTTTGCCCGGTTTGGCTTGAATTAATAAACTGTCTACTTTACTAAAAGAAAATTAAAAAAATGTTCTACAAATAAGAGAAATTGGCAAAAGTAACTATGAAAAAAGAATTAACATAACAAAAATGATTACTTATTGAGTGTAAATGTGTAATGTAGTTAGAGTACAAAGTGTATAATATGTATTACTGACATGATTACCCTAAAGACTTAATCCAATCTTCCAACCACCTTTTTCTTCATCAAGTCTTCAAATCCAATGCCACAATATTTTACATGAAGGAAAATGGATTTTTATACGGTTTATATGGTAAAACCAAATCAAACCATATTGTTCAGTTTTGGTTCGGTTTTAACGGGGTTGAACCGTTGAACACTTCCATTTTACATCAATGTTTCTGCCATTTGTGTCAATTTTGTTTTTCCCGACAATCGTGTGTATGTGTGTATTATGCACCCTTTGGTTTCGTTTACTTCTCGCCTTCCCAATATGCATGTGAATAGACTTTTGATTATCTTTAATAAACCTGTCTCATGGATTCTGTATTTGTTGTTAGATTTGTGCGACTTACTTCACCATACCCATTTGCTCTATGTATATTTCTTGGAAATTTGTTTCAAACGTTTTAGAGGTAAATTCTTGCGAGCAAGGATCAACATGAACTTTTGCCACTGACACTTTCAAAGTTAAAAAGGCAGAGAGGAATCACCAAAAAAGACGATCTAAAGTTCCAAACGCAGAGGATACAAATACGAAGATAGTCGATCCATTAAAGTCCCTATTAATCTCATCGACCTCAAGGAAACCAAAAATAAACCTTGCAAATCAGTTACATGCAAAACCAAAGACGTCTCTCTACTATAGTCTAAACGACCTCGAGGAGGAGAAGAGAAAATCGATGTCCCTGCTTCAATCTACTGTGCTCAAAGTTAGTCACTCCTCCCTGCCAACAAGATTTTTGAGCAATTAAATCAATTACATTCCAAAAAAACTAATGAAATCAACCTAAAGATGTTAGCTATGTGCCAATAACAAGCCGTCTCAGTTTATGTTCATGTCTAATGACAATGAGAAGCAAAATTTCGGTAGAGAGAATCTTGATGCAATCCACATCGTGCATAATTTAGTTTTCAGTTTCCAGTTAATGATCATACAAGTGAAACCGCATAATAGAAAATCCTTCAACACTCAATCTGCAAGAATTGTTCACTAACAAGAACAGGGCAACACTAAACTATCTAATCCTGAATCTGCTAAATCCTCAAACATCAGAAACATGAAATGTGGTTCTACATATTTAATCAATCTCGGAATAAGATAATCCAATCCACAAACCACATTACACAGCCAAAGGTTTCTAGCAAGAAACCATATCGATACTGAGAAGCTACAAATTCGATGAAAGTGAAGAAGAATCATACCATTTGATAAGCCAGCCAAAGAGGAAATGCTGCATAATGGGGACTTTCTCGAGCACTTCGACTTTATACATCTTAAGCAAACCGCTATTCACTTTCTTCCAGTTCGGTACACCGCTAATATCATCAAGCAACGGCGAGTGCTCGGCGAACAACCCTTTCTTCACCTTCTTCACAAACGCAATACAGGACAAGTACATGTATTCACCAGAGAAATTCTCCAGAATGTCGTCGTTGTGAATCGACTTCGGCTTCATATACTTGTGATCAATCAGCTGCGAGCTCCCAAATATGAAGGGCAAGAAATGGTAATCGTCAAGCCCCCAAACTCCATGAGAACCAGCAGGTTCCAAGCAATAAACCATCTGCAGTTTCCTCATCAGCTCAAGGTACTTGACGAAAACCCTAGCCACCACGCCGTGATAATCTTCTTCCTTGACGATCCCCATCTTCGCTAAGCAATACAGCCACGCCGCGAAATTCGTCTCGTGTCCCGTTCCGTAATCGATTCTGCTTCCGTTCCCGAAGCTGTCGAAGAAGTAAGGAACGATCTCGATTGTGGATCCTTTGAATTCGTCGGGGAGAAACTCGAGGATAAGCGATTCGCCTCTCTCGGCGAGCCTCTCGTGCCACGAGCGGAACGAGATGTTGCCGTATCGAGACGACATTTGAGCCGGAGGAATCTCGTCGATCCATTGCAACAAGGTCTCGAGGATTGAAACTATGGCGGCGACGGTTGGTGAGACGTGGCAATGATCTGAGATTTTGTGTCCGCAGATCGATTCCGAGAGAGAGACTATGAATCCTAAGAAATTCTTACAAGAGGGGGATTCCTGGAAGCGGCGGATATCGTCGGGGGAGTGGATTCTCTTGACGGGGGATTGGAATTGGTACGGCGGAGTGACGACGGGGACTCGCTCGGCGTGAGGAACTGGAGAGAGGATGATCGCCTGAGAGTTGTGTGGAAGGTTGATCGCTGGAGCTCGGATCGGGCGATAGTTCGGTGGCGGTGACATCTCTGGCAGTGAAGCTAGAGGTGGCGGTTCGGAAATCGTTGGTCCGCCGCAGTTAGTACAGCAGCCAGAGGGAGGATAGGCGGAGGAAGGAGGTTCGGAGGGAGATTTCTCCGGCGTGTGTTGGTCCTTCGGAGGTTCCATTTCGCAGTTTACGGAGACGTAACGATACTCGGGGGAGGCTCAAAGGTGAGAAGAAGGAAAGGGGGTGGAAAATATGTTCCTCGGGAATCCAAAATGATTTTATGACTTTGACCCGAACCCGAAATCAGAATCCGAACCTGACCCGCAAAACCTTTTGGTTCGGGTTTGGGTGTTCTGCCAAAATACCAAATCGGTTTCGTGTGGTGGATATTTTCGGTTCGATTTCGATTTGGATAAAACCTAGACACCTGATAATTACTTTGATCTAAAAATATTCTAAATTTTATTAGTTTACTATTTTCTTTATTATTAACTAGATTAGATCGCACGCATACACGGATTTTAAACCGAAATAACCAATCTAAACTCAAACTTTATAAAGCCGAATCGACTAACCGAAGTCATTAATTAATTAAATCTATAGAAACATATATTTAAAACTAAAATTTTAATCAAAATCAGTTCCTTATTTTTTCGAAAAAAAGGAGTTATTTTAAACAAACAACACAAATTTATTTTGGTTTTATTAACTAAAATTTGATCATTATCTTTTCTAAAATCCAAGAAAAAACGGAATCAAACCAAATTGTTATTTAATTACGAACTGGGAATTAGAACCCAAAAAACTTGAAACCAGAATAATCTGAACGGAATGAGCAGTAGAAATTAAGAAATATTTGATTTTGTTTCAATATAATTTTATAGATTATGAAAACTTGGCCTACATGATATCCAAATATTATTTTTATTTTTTGTTATAAATTTAAAAAAGATTAGAGAAATTTTATGAAATAGTAATACACCTTATCCTAACAAATTTTAACTTTTATTAAATTATCTTAGGTAATTTTCTCTATATTAATAGGTGGATATACACAAAAGATTTAAGACATACTAGGGCTAAGTCCGCACTATGCGCGGGTTGTGACTATTACAAATTTTTGTCACTTGTATTTTAATTCTCACATCAATTATGTAAACATTTTGTCTCCAAATACTTAAATTTGCTGTGATAATATAAATGTACAGTATATTGTTCCTTATTTTGTCTAAATTCAAATTTTGTAAAATGTTAACGGTTGTTTTGATAGAATGATGATTGAATGAAATAAATTTTCAAACAAATAATCCATTAGAAAAAATATTCCTTGTATCTAAAGAGTAGTTAAAGAGTTAAAATTATTAGCTGAATATAATCACTCTGAATATTTGTAAAAACTTTTAAGAGCATGAATTTAACAAAGGAGAAGTGTGAAGTGGTATCCTCTTCTTTTCCACGAGTTCGTCCTGTCTTACATCGTTGTCAAAAGAAAAAACAAAAACATGTCATACGTAAAGTGTTACAAAACAAGATTTACATCTTATACTAAATAAGACTAACACCACAAGGACATGGGCATGTGATTCTTATGAACAGAACCTCCTGAATCATCAATTGCATTTGCGTACGTGGGAAACAGAAATCTTGCTAAGCACCTCCTCCGGCTTGGAGAGTTTTGTTCCTCTACTGATCGTTTACCCTTCGTGTTTTAGAAAAGATAAGCTACTCCCTCCAATCAACTTGCAATTCCATAGCTGGGCTAATTAAGGCTCACCTATTCAACTTTCGGCCAAAAAAGATGCAACAATATAGAGGATAGCCAAATCTAGATCTGAGCTTTCTGCATCACAAGTACAGAAGATGTTAGCAAAAATCTGAAGCCCTGCAAACAATCTAAGCAAACTCATTATGAAGAGAAATTAGCCAACTGAACTTGTTCCGATGAACATTTTGCAGTTATAGGTCCAAAATCATATACAACCAAACATTCCAGTGAGAAGTTCTAAATGAAAGAGATGCGTACAAACTGTTTAGATTTGTACAATAGCTAAGATATGAGCCATCAGTAACATGAGAGCCAATAATCTAATCGTTCTTCAACTTAAGCTAATCGTACCTGCAACTGGCCGGGAAAAACATAGACAACGGAATAGTCTCTGTCAAGTGTCTACGCCTGGTGAGATAATTATGTACTATCGTTCGCCGTGATCTCTCGTCATATGATTTCTTCACGTCAATTCTGGTCATAAATCTGAAACGAAAAGCAAAATAGAATATTAGGAAGAGTCAGATAGCAAAATTAACCTTTCGTAACCTCTAAAATTCACACTCTAACCCATGGATCAAGAAATTTTTTTTGTCTGTTCATCTTTCTTTCCTCTCTCTATCCTCTCCTCACACACACGTAATAATAGAAAAAAGGTGAGAATATCCAAGAATATATATATATATATACATTTATATTAATATGAGAAGAGTGGGAAGTTTAAAGATGTATATTGATTATCATCCTTGAGAAGAAACGGAAAGTTGGCATGAAATCCAGGAAGGAAGAAATCTGTGAGTTTTGAAGCATTCATTTTGAATTAACGTTTAAAAACCACAAGATTTGGGTATATATATACGCTCATGCTAATTTAAATATCTTTAGAGTAGCTTATCACATATTAGTCATGGCGAGTAAGTTAAACATTCTTGCGAAGACAGTAAAAATGATTCGTAAGAAGATGAATATCCAGACACAAAATAGGAAGATATTTACATGGTTAAATGTATACAGAAACATACCTGAGGGATAACAGAGGTGGGGATGTTCAGGTAAGCAAAGCAAGAGAATAAGGACCAACGAATCATAGATCGCACTACAAAGCATACGCTACTGTGAAGACATCATATATAGTCCAGATGCTTAGGAGCTACAATTGAGTGATTTGGATTGATGGTGTTAAAGGTCACTCTTCCCCACATACTTGTGGGACGTGAAAGATGAGGCGGTTCTAGAATCTGAAAACAATCATTCAAACTCAACCCATTCAAGTGAAACGACATTAAGAAATCAGAGACGAAAACTGTGGACAATTTCAAACACAAACCATATAATTAGCTAAAATCTAAAACCACAAAACTTTATGAACAATCGTTTATAGTGTTAGTAAAGGTTAAATTTCCACACACATCAGGAGCATGAACCCTAAAATATCAAATGGAGGATGAGCTAAACCAGAGGAAAACACAAGAAACCAATTACCATGGACTCGGATTGACCTCAGTCACCATCTTTAGTCTCTCTCTCTCTCTCTGCGATACATCATCCTCAGAATTGAAGTAGTCGGAGTCAATATCACTGGAATTCAAAGACCCCGATAGAAGGCCAAACTTGCTGCTTATTCGCGGGAAATCTTCGTCAGTGCCGTGGCGAGATTGATAATTTAACGGCAAGATTTGAGAGAGACGCTAGCTCTGACCACATTATCGACAAATTAGATCGAGAAGAAAATAGAAATTTTGGATCACCAGTCTCACTTCTGCTTGGCTTTATAGTCAAAACGCCAAAAGATTAAAGGTCAGAAGTGGAGCAGGAGGAGAGAAGCCAAAAACGCATCAGAAGTGGAACCGGCGAGTAAACGAAACAACACGGCGAATTAAAGATGAACCCATAAACCTGTGTATATGTTAAACAAATTACTTATTGGGCCCCATAATGGACTGACTGCAAATGAGAAAGAGAGAGAGAGCCCATCGGGGTTGGGAGGTGAGCGTAGGTGCGAGTTAGCAATTTGAGAAAAGAGGGAAACCCTAATCTTGGGAAGAGAAAGTGAAGATGTCATTGGTTTGTACGGAGATGGCGGAGTGGAGACCGGAGCCGTCGGGCTAGTCATGATCGGAGAGAATTTCAACGACATCTTCACAGGTGACAATCCAACTCTGAGTGGCGGATCTGTGAGGGAATTTCAACGATGTCGTGAGTGACAGAGTTTCTCCACAGAGTGAAACCACCATTACTGCGAAGGTAGCGAACGTGTTGAAGTCGAGCAGAGTAACGGCTGTTCCAAAGCTAAAGAGGAGTGGAGACAGCTAGGATTGGAATGAATTTTGTTTCTTTTATGGTGGCTCCGAGAAACCGTAGCGTCTCGGATCCTTCCCGGAAATCAAACTGAACAAAGTGATCCGGCGGGCAAGACTGAAGAGGCAGTTTCGTCGCAGTTTCGGCGTTAGGGACGAAACCGAAATAAGTTTATGTTCTGGGTTTTTTTTGCAAAAACGTAACTGTATAAAAACTGAGAAACAATTTTATGTTTGTTTTTTTTATTATTTAATAGATTGCCATATGTCTTTTTATTAAAAAAGAGAAAATTTGCCAGGTGTCAGCAAACTGGAGAGTGATATCCATCTATTATAGTTATAGTATAGATTCAGTATGAGGATCTTAATATATCCTAATGCTTCGCCTCTTCTCTCTATTGCTCTCTCTGCCGATATATATGTCAACAATCTTCTATAACTCCTCTGTCCCTAATGGCAACACATTTTTGGATGAAGAAAAGATCGTTGTTGGATTCAACAATGTGTTCAACGGTAACTTCCTCAACTTTCCAAAGCTGGAGAGAACGTTCTCCTTCTTCCTATTCACTCAAGATTCAAAACTTCTCTCAACTCCAAAACTCAACTCCCTTCTCCGAAGAGAAATACCAATCCTCTCCTTTCTCCTCTGGTGGATACAACTGGTACGTTTTATTTAAATTAACTTACAACTCATCACAACTCATCACAAGTCTAAAATTGGCTATAGGATACGTATTATCATACCTTATATAACCTTTTTATTTTCAACTCAGGAGAATGATCATATACCCAAAAGGGAATAAAGACGAGGGAAGTGGGTTTATATCTATGTATGTGGAAATAGATACCACAAGTCTCACCTCTCACGTCTACTCCACCATCTGAGGTCTTTGCAGATCTCCGTTTTCTCATCTTTAACAAGAAAGAAATCACTACTTTGCTATTCATCAATGTAAGTGTCTACATATCTTGCTAGTTGCTACGCATATATATATATATATATATATATTTACTACTCAATAATTTGTATGATATATATCCAGACCTAGAAGCAAAACCATTCAATACAGTAAGAACGGTATGGGGATTGCCGCAAGTGCTTGCGCTTGATACATTCAATAACCCTAAAAACGGATACATCTTTGATGGAGATCTTTGTGAGTTTGGTGTTGATGTCATTGTTGTTCCACCTCCTACAAATTGGGAGATCCTCTCTTTGATTGAGAAACTCTCTATACGAAAGTTTTCTTGGACGGTGAAGAATTTCCCTGTGCTGAAAGAGACAGTTTACACGTCAAGCAGCTTTTTGATGGGAAGAAGGAAATGGTCAGTACTCAGTAAACATGAAACTTGGTTTTTGAACGAATAAATATGTATCTATCAACAATTGTGTGTGTTTTATTAACATATTCGAGTTATTGATAACTAGGGTTCTAAAGCTGTATCCCAAAGCCCAAAGGTGACGGAAGATCAGACGGCAAATGGTTATCAATTTATTTGTCTCTCGCTGAGGGTGAGACACTAAAGGAAGATGAAAAGATTTTCACGAAAGCTAATGTTCGACTTGTAGACCCAAGTGGATCAAATCACCTAACATACCCAAGTACGTGTGCCATAAACCACTACTCCTATGTCCTATCGTTTAATTTAATTAATATTTTTTTTAGTTAAAGATTTAATTTAATTAATACATAAAATTATTTAATACTATAAACTAATTTATAGTTGAAGCATTGCTCTCTCCACAGCAAATTCTTAAAGAAAATTTTAGAAATTCATCTTCCAGCCCGTAAAACGATCTTAAATTCACACTATAAGAAATTATGTAGATAGCATCACTTATATAGTGTCAAAAATTTAAGTGACTCTGATTAGAATAATTTATTAAAGATTGACATTAAATTTATGATTTCAAATCACTTAAAATAATTGATATTAATATTAACTTTATTAACATCAATTAAAGTACAAATGATACAAGTGAATATTGATTTACTTCAATTTTAAAAAACCGACACAAATAAATGTGTTTACATCATTTATATAACTGAAACATTTTCTCAATTATATTAGTATTAATAATAAATGATGTTAATTTTTACTTCAATTATAAAAAGTGATGCAAACAAAATTTAGAGTAAACAACTATTTGTCCCACATCGCTAAACAAAGATAAAGGATAGTAGTTTGTTCCTCTATATAATAACTTTACCCAAGAATCATTTTTATTTTTTATATAAGTTAAATCATCAATATTTATCTACATATATTATAAATACAAAATGATTAATATTTTGAATTTATCATATGAAAAACAATACGAAATTTAAATAATTTTTAATGTCACTTATTTATAAGTGATATAATAATATCATCAACTAAAATATATGTTATAATTGAATATATATAATATCAGTTGTTATAGTCGAGACAAATATTAACATCATTTATTAAGTGATGCAATTTTATACTGCATTTACATTAAGAATACAAATATTTAGTTCATTTACTATAAATGATACTAAACATTAACATCACTTGCAAAAATGATGAAACTAGTAGCATCATTTGTTTTTAGCATCACAAAGCATTAGAGTCATCATCACTTTCATTTATATAAATAATGCAAATTCTTTTATATCAATCAGTAAATGATACTCCCTCCGTTTCATAATAAGTGCCGTTTTAGAGTTTAATTTTTGTTTCGTTATAAGTGTCGTTTTACATTTTCAATGCAGAATTTTAATATAATTTCCAGATTTAACCCCATTTATTTATTGGATTAACAAAGAAATTAAATTCTGTAATGTATTAAATAGGGGTATTGTATAAATTTTAATATGTTTTCTTAATATGTGTGAGAAAACCTTAAACGAAACGGAGGGAGTATAAACTAAGAAAATAAATGACACTACACACTTTATTTCTTGCAGTGACATTCTTATTCCGTTATTCCTAATCCTATATCTAACCATTGTTTCTGATGAGTGTAGGATATTTCTAGGTATTTACTACCATATTCATTTGGAATTCAGCATTCTCAGTTTTTACAACTTTTTTTTCTCTTGGCAGTTACCTATTGGCACAAAAAAACAAATGTAGGTTGGGGATACTATCAATTTGTGACGTTAGATAAACTTCGAGAGACTTACTTGGATAAAGTGCGCCACTTTGCATGTAGAGGTCGAATTTGATGTTGTTTCTGAAACCAAATACTCTCAAATCTCACCCATGGTTTAAGCTTTACTTTTAAAATTTCAGTTACCTACCGTGCATCTACTTGGACTTATACGATACATTGATTTGGTTTCACATGCTTCCTAGTTCTGGCTCATCTTTTGTGTTATTTATTTATTTTTGCTTCATTTGGTTTTGGTCTAGATAACTCCATCAACTAGCTCAATATATTAGTTAATTTTGTACTATAATAATTTTTTTTAACTAACAAATTTTGGACTTCGCGAATTATTCCTTTCAAATTGGGAGTAAAGCACCCTCCTTCCCGAGAGGGTCTATCTATGGGTTGCACCTCCCCCAGAGTTATTAGTCCAAGCCCCTTCATAGGCTTGGGATTTACCATGAGTTATCAAAAAAAAACATCGTCCTGCCAAGTAAAGCTCTTCGCATCGCAATGCCTATTGTGTCGGCTTGACCCGTCTTATTTTATTTGGGAATTTCTCCATCCATCATAAAGAAGCCGAATGAAACCAAAGTTTCATGTTCGATTTTGAATTAGAGACATTAGAAATATAAAAATGATCAATCATCGTCGACTAAAACCCTTAGCCTTCCAAGCTAACGATGCGGGTTCGATTCCCGCTATCCGCTCTAAATCCTAAATTGCCCCTTTTTATTAGAGAAAATTTTATCCAAATTTTCTCTGTTAGAATTGTCTA
The DNA here is from genome assembly GCA_902728155.2 of Microthlaspi erraticum. Classification (NCBI taxonomy): domain Eukaryota; kingdom Viridiplantae; phylum Streptophyta; class Magnoliopsida; order Brassicales; family Brassicaceae; genus Microthlaspi; species Microthlaspi erraticum. Next base: position 285,655 of record CACVBM020001706.1, on the reverse strand, counting down.
ATAGCAATTGTGTATTGAATTCACTTAAAAATACTTTAAATAAAAACTAATTTTTCAAAAAAAATGTAGCACGGATCCTAATCTAATTTATATATAACATACAAAAACTTAAAGAGTTTTTAAAAATACGTCCATGGATTAATCTCTTGTCAAGTTTAAGAAAGTCAAAGCATGCATGTATGTATCTTTGATGGTAGTACATACAAATGTCAAATGGAAAATATAAGCAGTGGTGGGACTAACATTTCTTTGGTACGAGAAATTTAAAAACATTCGGCAAGAGACCAAAAGCGCGTACGTTACCAAACCGTCCCTACCGATCACCGACCGATGCCCACCAGGCTGATCACATGACCATCACGCGACCTACACTCGTCGAGGTTGGGCAAATCCACCGAAAAAGACTTTATAGTATCCATTAATTAATAACCACCATGCCTTTTTCTCCAAGTTGTTGTAATTTATAGATTTGGCTTTTTCAATCCAATTATGTGTTAGTTGATCTTTACTTTTTTACTTATTTAAAACTAGATTGTTTTTGTTTAGCAAGCTGGCTCGATTGGATTGTGTGAAACTTGTGTAAAGTAAATGGTTTTGCCACAGGGGACAATATTTGCGTTAATAATATTGATTGCATAATTAAAAGCACTACGGGCTACGGACTAAAAACCATAGCACATTAAGGTAAATATGTGAATAACTAGATTATTGCCCGCGCCTAATGCGCGGGTTAAGGTGGAATTTAAATATTCACTTTTTAAATTTGATATTTATTTTGGACAATGAATCGTAAATTTGAAATGTGTTATCATACATTAAAATATTTCTTACCGAAGTTCAGATATAATTTATCCATATAATTGAAATTTTGCCTCGGTTTTTTTTAATATTTTTTTGTTTTTTTTTGGAATCATATACAAACCACGAACATAACAGCTGTGGCGTCAATTACCATCATACTATTTACCTTTGCATTTTTAGAATTCAACATCGAGAAACAACAAACATCGTCCCAAAAAAAATTTCTTTAGAAACATAAAAAGCAAGCAAATAGCAAAGGAAACAACCATTTCAGCAATAAATTTAAAATAAAAAAACAACAAAATCCTTAAAACGCAAATAATCCAACACGAAACAACATAGAAAGCCACAAAATAAAAAGACTCGATAATTCAGAAAAAAAAAACGCATAAGAAAATGTCTTCTAAACGACACTCAACTTTGAAAACACTTCATCCAAACATGGCTTCTTCACCGAACAATGCCCCGTCTCCATTTCATTCTTTTCGTCATACTCCTCATTCTTACGTTTCGAAGATGGGCAAACCTTTTCGCATGGGCCATCCATAATCATAAATGGAATGTCCTACAAAATAAAGATTTAGTTAGATCCAGTTTATGTATCCCAAACAACTAAAATAACATTAGGAAAACAAAGAAACCTTAAAATCCTTTCATCCAAGACCGTGATTTTTCATTATCCTTAGTATCTAAAAAGATATGAACTCTCAGAGCAGAAGTAATACCTTGTTAGCGTCTACGATCTCGGATGTCCTTTTACGTGGGCTCTGTGGAAGGACCAACGTCACTCCATCTTTGGGGAGTCTGTCATAAATTAATGTTAAAACCAACGATTGTATTATTATACAAAAGAATTTAGGGTTTCGGAGTTACCTGTCCCTGAAATCCAAGAACTCTGGCAATTTAGAATTGATCATCACCATGGAACAGTGACAATTAGCGACGCTCCAAACATCTACCAAATTTGGTTTAACCCAATTATTTACATGTTAATATCACTAACGCGATTATAAGTTGATATGACAGCAATAATAGAATTATGTATAATAAATAGCTACTTTGGCAAAGACGGATCTTCCCAAATCGCAGAACAAAAACTACAACAGGATCATAGACATTCTGAGCGTAAGCCTCTAGCTGCTCAGCAAACTCACCTCAGAGGACACAGTTGAGGCGAACATCTCTGCAAAATAGGAATATGTAGTTAAAAAGTGTAAATGTTATAATACGTAGTTAACGGTATTGAATGGTTGCAAAGTGCAAACACTTACTCGATATCGCGAAGAACAATTGTCATCCTTTTAGTCTGCTTCATACGAACATTTAAGATCTGAACATTGCCGATCTCAACAATTTGGCCGACGACATCTGAGTTAAAAAACGGTAAACGATTTTTGAGATATTAGATAAAACACAATCAATTAACAAAATAATGTGACAAATGTTAGTAGCAAACATACCAACCAAGAAATCGGGATTGAGTTTTCCTTCATGGATGTCAGTAAATCTAACATCATTTAAAAGCACTACAGGCTACGGACTAAAAACCATAGCACATTAAGGTAAATATGTGAATAATAGTAAGGAGTATAGGGATTAAATAAAAACAACCATTGTTGAAATCAAAACAACTTTCATTCGTTCATGTGGAAGAACATATCATATAAACATTTGTCATAATTTCATATTTATATTTTTAGGATTTTCTTTTTCTTTTTCTTTGTGCTTCTCTTTTGGTGCCATTTGCCAAATCAAAAGAGAAGTCAAAGCAAATTAACAAACCATACATATATGCATGATTTGTTATTTCTCTATTTTTTTTTTCCACATGCCAAATCCAGTTTAACAAAATGGAAGTCATTTTCGTTTTTTAATTCGACTACTGACTACATCTACGATATCAAAATTCAAAATCATACAACACAGAGAAAACTTATAATAATATTAATTAATAAATAAAATCAAAGAATTACACTACAATAATATTATTTTTCTACTACTACAAACCAAAAGACCCCCAAACACTAGATTATTCCTCATCAAACCATAGTAGAACAAGCCGACGTCGTAGGATCATACAAAGCAGGAAGCAAAAACTTCCTGCCGTTTGCACCATACGCATTAAAACTACCTCCCGTCGTAGTATCCACTAGCAAATCCCCAGCGTAACCCGGATAAGCTCCTTTCCCGTAAACGCCAGGACACGCAGACGCAGCTTCTAGCGGTGCGTTTTGTGGGCCCTGGTAATAACCGTTACCAAACGGGTTCGTCGCGGTTCCGGCCAAAAGACTGGCCAGGTTAATCACCATCCCGTCGAGTCCAACGTCGTTGTTCGGCGCCACGAGCGGCGGACTCTGAGGACCGTACACCGGCGCGTGGAAAGGCCACGCGCATTGACCGGGACACTGCGTTTCGGAGTTTCCGACCCAAATGTAAGCGAATTTGGTGCCCCGTTTACCCAAACCCGGTGCGTATCCGTGGGTCCCGCATCGGCTCATACCGAATCCAGTTACCGCCACGTCGGCTGAAGTCAAAACGACGTTGACCGCGTCGTATTGTTCTCCTTTGGATGCTAATTTGCGAATATCTCTGTCCGTTAGAGATTTTCCGAGGGAGTAAGTCTCGTCAAGGATTTGTGACTTGAGAGTGAGTGAGAGAGACGAAGATGGGTTTTTAGCTCCGGCGGCGAGTTTGTAGTATTTCTCGGTGGTTTTCCACCACGTGGCGACGGATGGTTGGTTTGGAGTTTTTGAGGAATGTGAGAGTGAGGTGATGAAGTCGGAGATGATTGCTCTCTGAGAAGGTTTGAACTTTCCGTACCAGATTAGGTTGACGGAGATTTTGCCGGAGAGAAGAGCTCCTTTGTGGTATTTCAGTGACTGAAACTGGTTAGATTCGTCGTGTGCTAGTTTTCTAGCAGAGACAAAGATTTGGAAGAGAGACAAAAATAGAAAGGTTTTGAAAACTAACGAATACATTTTTATTTTTTTCTTTCGAAATGTTTTTAGTGGAAGAGAAGATTATGAAATGATGCTTTAGATTTGTTTGTGAGAAATGAAGAGTGTGATGGAGGCTATTTATATGCCTCTCTGAGTGGGATTTATTTTATATATTAAAGTAAAATTAGTAAGGTTTTGAATTATACAGTGTGCTTTAAAGTGAAAGAGAAAGAGATATTGCAGAGAAATGGGAAAGTTGAAAAAAGAGAGTAATGGTCCATTGTACTGTTGACAGCTAAGGAATGATCCATAGTCCCACACTTTTTGGTTTTCATTACAACTTTGTTTTTAATGTTAAAATTCAAAAATCAAATATTGCACAGTTTATACAATGGCTTCATAACAAGTTTCATGCAAATGTGTACCTTCATTTCATAATGAGAGGAGTTGTAGTAAGATTTTATTTTCGTAAACAAAAATTATATATCGTTTGGTATTAAGAAAAACTTAAAAATAATTTATTTACTAAAGAGAAAATTCTAAATACAAATATTTTTTAAAGTTATGATTAAAATTTGAATTAATTAAAAGAATACACTTACTACATGAAAGTATCAAGTATGACTTCATTCGAATATTACTTGATAGCTCACTTCTGAAATATGTTTTGATTTGGATAAGACTCTTGAAGGCTCGAATGAGACATAGGATTCTTGTGGTAAAAATAATTAAAATGCTGTTCAGATTATGTTTTTTCATTAGAAACTGAATCAAGTTGTAACAATGGGCTAATACACAACTGTAAAAATTAATGAATAAAGATATTTTAATGTGTCAGAATGAGAAATGTTTGGATACAGCCAAAGTAGATAAAACTTAAAAAAATGGCATCAAAAATTGACCTTATCGATAAAGTGTGACTGATATACAGCTTAGTTACAGACAGCAATAAGCTTAAATGACGATAGTACCCTTCTTAGCAAGCTGTGTTTTGCTAGGCTATGCAGTTTATAGGAAAAAAAAATGGGAACCTTCTGAGAGACGTTGGAGATATTTCCCTTTTTTTTTGGACAGCCTGGAAAAAGAAAGTAAAATACATTAAATTGTGAATGAATAAAAGGTTTTTAAGATAACTATGGGAAGCGTGTCCAGCTGGCGAGGAGTAAACCTAATCCATAGGTGGAGGAGATTAGAGTGCATTCACTTAGACACTGTCGGCACGTGACATCACGCGCTTCCACGTCATCAAATCTGATAGTACTAGAAGAAGAAGGTGAAAGCTCGTGATAAGGTAACATTTAGCTAGCTGGACCATGGTTGGCTCTCTCACACACATTATTCGCCGACCGGTCGGTTTAAGGTTTTTTTTGTTTTCCTCATTTAACACTACAATAGTACAATTTATATAATGTATTTTCATAAGTTTTTATATATTATATGACCACATACTAGTGTTTAATTAAAATATAATTTTGGTTTAACCAAGTCACAGAAGACAAGAATCCAATAAATCCATTGCAAGTCGAGTGCACTGCTAAGAAAGTTATATAAGAATAACAATAAAAATATTTGCAATTTTTTTTGTTGTTGTTAAAAGACTTAATATTTTTCTAATATTTGCAATTTATTTCAGTTCCATCATAAATATTTTTCTCACTATTAATAAAAAATAATAAAATAAATTGCAAATACTGATAGAAATAGGCTGTATTTTAGCACATATAGCTGGAAAAAAAAAACTAATTTAGCACATTTATTTATCAATAATATGTTAAGAGACAGCTTAACTTTCCAAGTTTAAAAACTTACAACATTTGGCAATGGAAGGTGTCATTTGGTACAAATATTCCTTTTTATTTCTTTGTTTCTACAATCTTTTTGTTAAAATTTGTTTCTACAATCTATAAAAGATATTTTGCCTTTTAAGTGATTTTTTTACGTTGCTATATCTAACTATATTTCTTGTAACATTGTTATTATTAAATAAATATGGAAAATTAAGAAATAATTAGAAGTGGCAGATTCTGATGCATTGTACAAATGAAATGATAAAATTATAACCAATTCTGTATAAATTCTATTCCTTATATATGAAGATATGAAAACATTTCATAATAGGTAAATCTGAAAATTTAAACATAAAATATAATTAATTTACAAACTCAAAATGTTAAATGCTTGGGTAGGTAGTTATTTAGTATAAATATACATCATATTTCGTTTTGTAAAACACAAATTCATATTCTATTTTCATAAATATAAGTTAAAAATGATGAAAAAAAGTAAAGGTCGTCAAAAATTAGAGATGGTCAAAATGAAAAATGAAATGAGTCTTCAAGTCACTTTTTCAAAAAGAAGATCCGGAGTTTTCAAAAAAGCTAGTGAACTTTGTACACTTTGTGATGCACAAATCGCTGTAATTGTGTTTTCACCAAGTGGAAAAGCTTTTTCTTTTGGTCATCCAAACGTTGATATTGTAATAGATCGATTCTTAAACGGTAATCATTCACCTCTTCACCAAGACAACAACATACAGGCTGCCAAAGCCTATCAAAATTCTATCATTCAAGATTTGAACAATCATCTGACAGAGGTATGTCCAACTTTTTAATTTTTAATTTTATTATTATTGTAAAATATTGTTATGTTTGATATCATAAAATCATAATTCACAAGGTTAGATTCAAACATATATTTTATTTTGATATATACATATTATAGTTGTTGTGGATAAAAAATATATATTAAATAGTAAAAAAAAATATTTTCTCCATTTATAATATATATATATATATACCCAAGATAAACTAGAAAAGAATTAAATGCTTGATATTAAACTCCTTTTGTAGAAAACTAAATGGTGTCATTAGTATATAGATTAAAGATATTTTTGTCAAACGAAAAAGTATTCTCTGGAAATTTTTTTGTTCCAAAATATATTTTTACTTTATATGATATTGCGTAGTCATTTATATTCTACAATATTTTAATGATTAGTTAAATTATAATTAATTTATATATTAAATAATACTTTATTGAAAAAAAAGTAATTTTCTTAATTTTACATTTTTATCTAAAAGACCTTACATACAGTAAAACCTCTATAAAATAATACTCGATAAGATAATAGATATTATAAGATAATAAATTTATCCAGTCCCAACTCGGGTCAATATAAAAAATAGCAAAATGCGATAAGATGATAAGATAATAATATTTTTGAAACTCTCGTGTAAAAATATAATCCCAACAATAAAGGTAAAGAATAATTACAAAACTTAGACTTATATATCTAAGACAATTTAGTGAAATATGACTTCAATATAGTTTGTCTTTTCTGAAAGTTGGATATAAAGAAAATTTGAATAAAAAATCTGAAAAAATATATTTCTATAAAATTTCTTGTTTTTGATAGAATATTTCTATAAAATAATAATTATTACTTTATCGATAAAATAATAACTTTATAAGATAATAAATTTTCAAAATCTCAACATTATTATTTTATTGAAGTTTTAATGTATTGGGACTGATGAAGTATATATTGTATGTTCCAGTGAATTAATTAATAAAGATGTTTCCAAACATGGTCTTCACTGATATTTTTTTTTAAATTATATTTATAGGTGACGAACGAATTAGAAACAGAGATAAAGAGGAATGAACAATTGAAGAAAATAAGAGAAGCTAATAAGAAACCTCAGAACTGGTGGGAAGAACCCATTGAAGGACTTGACTTAGCTCAGTCCAACCAGTTCAAATCCAGTCTTGAAAATCTGAAGAAAATCATTACGGACCAAGCCGCCCAGCTTTTTCAAGCAACTGTTCGTCATCAAAATGCCTATGCCGGAAGTTCGAGTACTTTTCCTCATGGGGTTGATGGTGGTAACAATATCAACTCTGATCCGAACCAGTTTAGCCAAGGAAGAATGGTGAACATGAATGCGTTCTTCAACCATAACATGATTCCTCCAAATCATGCATTGCCATTTGGAAACAATATTTATGGTAATGGTTTTGAGGGATTTGCTCCAAGCAACAATCCAAGCTATGGAAACAATAGTCATGCTAATGGTTTTGAGGGATTTGCTCCAAGCAACAATCCAAGCTATGGAAACAATAGTCATGGTAATGTTCTTGAGGGATCTGCTCCAAGCAACAATCCAAGCTACAGATCAGTGTACAACCCGAACCAACAACCGAAACCTGAGTTTTAAGAAAGAAAACATCTCTCAAAGTGATCATCACCATGATGGTCGTTCTTCTCGCTCTAGATGTGATTCAGTTTAAGTTTTTAGAAAATTGCATGTTTTAAGTTTTCCCTCATTTCTCTTCTTAATCTAATGTTGTGTTTTCTTTTTTGTTTTCGTAGAATTTCTCATTTCTTCTTATCATGTTGTATTTTTTTTAAAGAATATGTTGTTGTTGTATTCTTTTTTAAATGAAAAATAAAATAAAATATAAATTTTCTTCAATAAAAATAAAAAATGCTTTCGTGTGCTGAAATAATAATGTCGTCCATGGATATGTTGGCACATTTTTTAATTGTAATTTCAGAATTCTTAAAACACTAGTAATAGTTATAATTATAACCAATCATGTACATACGTAACATATATGTTTTAAAATGAACTTGGAAAAGAAAAGCAATGTAAGAGATTTGATATTGTTGAAAGAACGGTGAGATTGAACATATCCAAGATTATGGAATCATGATGAAAAAAAATCTACCATAATAAAAGTTTCCATATGGGCTTCTCCGACTATCTGCCACATCAGCAAACCAATTAGAGCAGCCACGTGGCATAAGCCATTGGGAAATCATGAGAATTTTGAGAACGATCCGTTTCCGTATTGTTAAAAGCTTCATCATTAAGTTATTAACGATGCAATGTTTATAGTAAAACTCAGATATCAAACCGTAGATTGAGATGCCTAAGCTCCGTTTTGTTGTTTTCTGTGTATCATTCTCATGATGGTGGTTTTGAATTAGGTTTTTGTTTCAACATTCATCATTCTCAGATCAGTTCGTTCAAGAAGAAGAGATGAAGAGAAAAACCAAGGAGACGGAGGACATCCAAAGATGATTGCCACATGATTAGAGCTGTCGCTTGCAGCTCAGACAACTTTTTCTCATTGGTGATCTCTTCATCTTCAACTTGCTTTAACGATTTTTTTAATCATATCTGTTGATTCTCCAATATGTCCACTGTTGAGTTGAGAAATGCTATCTCAATGACTTGATGAGTAGGAGTCATTTTTGTTGCAAGCTTCTACCTGCAAATTTTCAGAAGTATAGTACCTTTGATGCAAGTATAAACATTTCCAGGCTTTGTTTAGTTAAGCATGTTGTTGTGTAGTTAGGATTGCGCAAAAATGTTAAGAATGTTGAATCGGTGATAAGTGGTCAAGAGTGTCGGCAATATTTGATTCTCACCTTACATGAACTACTACTACATGTAATAGAAACGAGGAGGCAATATCTAGATTTTCTTTTATGTTGCAAGTTTTTATTTATTTGCCTCTCTCTTTCGATTAGTATTAATTAACAGATTCTTCAATTTTTGTTCTTTAAATAAAATAATTTTGAGCATCTTCAAGATTCTAGATTAAAAGCGAACATGGACAATGTTCATCACTAAAATGTCAATTACCTAAACTTGATTCACGATCTCCAACATGCCAAACTGTTTTACCTTTTCCTATATATTGTCGTTTCTGGTGCAGTACATTACATGGTCGTTTCAATTACATGGTTATATGTTTCAACCAAATTGCAAGCTCAGTGCATGGAATCACCATCATCCATGACTTTAGATCTAAGAATCCTTAGATGGATACAGAAGTAATCAAGTAAACGACTTTTTCTTCTTCTTACGAGTACTGAAAGAAAGTTAACAAGCATCTTTCTCTTGATCTGACGAGGCCAAGTCAACAATAGCATATAAATCTTGCATATGGTATAATTTCGTTTTCTGTTATAATTGTATTCTGTATTTTGACTTAAAAATATGGATTAAGATTTGAGAATATAAAGACTTATATTTGCTCCGTGTTTATTTTTTTTCTTTTCATATTTTTAAAGATGTGGGAAATGCTAAAAGAAAGCTTCGAAATCCCTCTAGGCTTTAATTTATATGAAGAATCTTGATATTAGTCATTGTTCATTGGTATGATCAAATTATAAGATTTTGCTGAAACTAGTCACGAATTTTACTCTTTCTACAAACTTGCATATGAAGATTAGTCATTGTTCATTGGTATAGCAATCTAGAAAATTATTGATATCTGGCAATAAATCAGGAAAATAAACATTATCATAAATATATCAATTCCTTATGATTCCCACATAGCTTACCCTTGTCGACAATAATATTTATAAGTACTGTAGCTAGGTCGAGCCTTAATATTAGTTCATTTGTTCCCATTTTTAAACTAAGTTGAAACCTTGCAGGATTGGAAACTGTGCTATAGAATATTCTTTATGGCAAATGCAGTTAGGTCGGTGTGTGTTCCACTTGCACCATTGATACCCTTGTTATATTTCTTACAAACAGATGGTAAACTAGACCCTTTCAACGTAGCTTCAGGTACTGTTGGAGTTATCTGTGAAGTTAGGATCAGATCCTAGTGGTGAGATCGATTCTAGGAACCTCGAAGACAAAAGTGTAAGTCACAGGTGAATTTCACATATATTCAGTGATTTGCATTAGTCTTCATCGTGCATGTTAAGTCCATAGATTTGGCTTGGGGTAAAGCTAATAATTTATGTTGCAAATTTGACATGCATTAGGTGATTAGATAAGTGATCATCGTGTCCATTGATTCGACTTGAGGATTATTTTATTATTCCAGGATTGTTATGAAGTAATATCAATGATTTATACTTTTCATGTTGTTTTTATTTTACTAACATATACATGTGTGACTATCAAATCCGCCCATGATAATGTGTGTTGTGTTGTTTGGAATTGAAAGACCATGTAAACTTGATATCTAGATATGCATGCAGGATATGAAACCAATATGACAATTGATGAGCATATAATGAGGATGCTTCCTCAAGATTTTACCTTAACAAATATGAGAAGTTAGGTCATAAGTTATTGTCCTTTGCAGATTCTCTTGAGTTCGGTTCTTGACCTCTTGAACTAATCTCTATGGTTAGTTTTCATCTATGCTTTCTCAAGGTTGTCACCTATTTGAGAGGCGCTGTTATAAGATCACACATTTGGCTGTTACACCCCAACTTTTTCATCCTAATAAAGATTAAAATAAGTTAAATGCAAAGATATTTGGATTTAGTGGGTTAGTTAGATAGGTTATATATAATGTTATCTTTTCATTGTTTCTTGTGATCTCCGCCTCGTTTTGTTCAGATACTTGGATACACTACAATCTTCTCTACAGGGAAGATGAATCACTTTGTATATAAATGTTTCAGTTCATGCACCATTCTCTTGTATATACTCCATATATTTAACTATGTATAAATTACATCGAATGTAGGAAATAAACGAATCTAGCCGTTAGCTAGTACACCTAGTTGATAGACTATTCTTTCTCTTGTCATGAAATTCTCAAGACATATTGTTTAAATTAGTAGCTAATTAGCATACCAATTTTGTTAAATAATAAATTATCGAACACCAAAAATATTTAAATTATGGATTGAAGTTCGTACATGATAGAGTCGACCTTAAGGCCAAGTAAAACAAGCAGGCGCTTGCAGCCCTTACGATAAGTAAATTATCTGCAACTTTTTGACAAAAAGTCCAATAAATCAGTTGGTTGTGCGCATCAATATGTAAATAAAAGGTGATAGTTTGAGTTTGAGTTTCCCTAACTCTTTAAGAATTTTAAACCAAAAATCTCTTTGTTTTACCAATTCAAACCTGTCCATAACTAATTTTTGCTTGTCACCCATGATTTACCAGGGCCAGCTCTGCGTACATCTTTCTTATCAAAACAAAAGTATCTTATATGGTTTTGTCCCAAGCATCACACGATCATGGTTTTTAAAAATATGTTAATTTAATAAATGAGCCATGTTAGGTTTTGACATGCTCGTATAAATTTTCTTAAAAAAAACGAGAAAATATTCATTCCTCAAAAAAATAGTAGGCATCGAGCATGAACACATTAACTTCTAGAAAGGGTTTCAAGGGCCACAATAGGTAGTTCACCTTCCTAAAACAGCCAAACCATGCCCTAGATCACACGAAACCGACCTTCAAAAGAGCATGTCCACGTCCACCTTAATTACGCACACGGCACAACACGCTCTTTCGATCGAAAAGGACACTAATCACAAGTCAACAGACCGCACAAGAGCAGTCGCATAACATGGCACCAGCCTAAGGGCTAAGGCACACTGAAGCAGGTCTCCAAGAAAGCTACAACTAAGTTGATCTAACCTGATTACCTCAAAATTCCCATCATGAGACTTTTGATCATGTTTTATTTAAAAGCCCATATAAAGGCCCAACACTAAAGCTCAATACAAAGGCTTCCACTTTCGCGCCCATTATTAACAAACTCACCTGAGATCTGATATCATCTTTCACTCGTTTGTTATTGGGAACCTTCAGGGTTTAAGACAGATCATGGCTTCTCTCCGTTTCTTCTCAAGAACCCTAAAATCATCAAATCCTTTAATTCGATCACTCCCCCAAATCCCCTCCTCTTCTTCCCCAAACCCTAACCCTAATCTCAGAACCCTACCTTTCTCCACCTCCTTCCTCATCACCAAAACGCCAGACAAATTCAAAAAGAAGCGGAAAAAACCAGAATCCGCCAGAACCAAACCCGTCCAACACGAATCAGCCAAAATCCCGCATTTCGAATCCCTCGTCGGGCGCGATTCCCATTTCCGATTCCTAACCCGATCCAAAGAGTTCATCGCGAAGCAACCCGACCGGATCCTCCGCCTCGACGACGCCGGAAAACTCTACCGCGAGCTAGGCTTCCCACGCGGCCGCAAGGTGACTCGCTACATCCCCAAACACCCTCTCATCTTCCAGACGTACCGGCACAGCGACGGGAAGATGTGGCTAGGGTTCTCTGAATTCATGGAGGATCTCTTAGACGAAGAGAAGGCTTTAATCGACTCAATGGAATTAGATAGAGTCAATCGCGTGAGGAAGCTGTTGATGATGACGAAAGACAAACGGATCTTACTCAGCAAAATCCACCACACTCGATTGCTCTTCGGGATCCCAGAGGATTTCAGAGACCGGGTCGGGAAATACCCGGATTATTTCCGGGTCGTAACGGGTCAGGACGGGAACCGGGTTCTCGAATTGGCGAATTGGGATCCGAATCTCGCGGTGAGTGAGCTGGAGAGAACGTTCATGGTTGACGAAGATAAAGCGAAGAAAGCGTTTAAATTTCCATTGAAACATGGTAAAGAATTGGAATTGGGAGAGGAAGATGCAAGAAAGCTGAATCAGTTAAACACTCTGCCTTTGGTTTCGCCGTATTCCGATGGTTGGAAGCTGGATCTGTGGACGTTGGAAGCGGAGAAGTACCGAGTAGGGATCGTTCACGAGTTCTTGAGCTTGACGTTGGAGAAACGAGCTTCGATTCATCACATTGTCGAGTTTAAAGAAGAGTTTAGCTTGACTAGACAGACGTACCAGATGCTCAAGAAGCAGCCCAAGACTTTTTACTTGGCCGGTACTGAGATGAACTGGACCGTCTTCTTGAAAGACGGTTACGACGTAACCGGCGCGAACGGTGGTGGTTTGATCTTGAAAGATCCTCAGGTTGTGTTTAACGAGAAGCTGTATAAGTATGCAGATATGCAGCAGATGGAAGTTTGATTCTTGCTCAAACGATAGATAAATTTTCTAAATCTTCTAAATGTTAATTATTGCATGTGTGTGTGAGTATTTTATGATACAAGAAAGGGGCAAAAATGTCCCCAAAAAGGTGTTACTGAGAAGGTGAAACACTTCTGGTTGATGAGGTTGAGTCACTGATTGAGACGGTGGCTAAAGATTTAGAAGCCCAAGCTCTAGCACTCATGGCTCCTTCTTGCAGATTGCTACTCACGGAAGGTTCTTTGAGATACGTTGCAACGGTGTGCTCTAAGAGGTTCTTTAGTCTCATGTTCTGAGCAAACCGTGCCCAAACGAGTTTTGATAGCATAACCATTGTTGGGGAAATCAAGTGTAGCAATCTCAGGAGGACGAACGCTGTTGCAAGAGCTAGGTAAGTCTCTTGGCGGAACAGATTCTCAGGTGATCTTTTTCTACTTCTTGCCCATGAAACCGGGCAGTTTTCTGGCTCTGAGTTGTTGTTTCGGTTTCCGAGATGAGGAGCTTTCTCAACCGGAGTTTCATCTACCGGTTTGATACCTACATCACACAGTGAATCACAATAGCAACCAAAACAAGACTTGAAGAAGCCAGCTGCAATAGCAAATGTTGTCTTACCAGTAACATCGCTATAGAACGTAGCAAGAGAAGCTAGAGTTCTTGATCCACGGTAAGCTACACGCATTGTGGAATTCAAGAGGATGATTGTAGGAAACCCATGAACTCCATACTTTGAAAGTGTACTAAACAACACACACAAAGAGTGTCAAAATCAGGAAGTTTAAAGATCAAAACTTTAAACAAAGTTTTGGCCTTTTTTTAAGAAGACCCACCTAGCCTTGACTGATGATTCTTCAATTGCAAAATGAGGAATTGATGAATAAAGGGAAGAGATTGCATCAAAGTTTGGTCTGACTGATTTAGAGAAAGGACACCATGATGCATAGAAGAGTAAAGCCACATAGTCACACTTGTTCTTGTTATCAATCATCTCTGTAGCCATTTGTAGCCACCCATCATCTCCCTGCAGAACAAATCATAAACTCAGATCGTTGGTTTAAAGGATTGAAAAAGAGCGAAATTTGTTCGGAAATTACCTCAGTGACGGAAGCAAAACGAGGACGATGAGAAGCTGATTCATCGCCGGGACAATTCCGATCTCGAAACCCAAAGATGTAATCTTTCGCAGATTCTCTATGGCAGATTGTGGAGAAGGATGATGATGATGATGCAATTGTGGTGTTTGTCAACGTAATTAGCACCAGCAACAACAAGATTGGTTTCTCCATTGAAAAGAAAAATTTTTTTTTATCAAGAAAAGTGGAATACTCATATGAGAAAGGATGGTGTTGCCAGCAAATCAGAAGCGTTGACATGTCGTTGTCACCAGGAAACGAAATTTAATGGGCGTTTACTATTAAAAACGACCGTCAAATGGAATTGGGAAGATCGGAGAAGGAAGAAAAGGAAAAAGATCCGGTCGATTATAGAATTCTCGGAATATCATCATCGTCGATAGACCGTGAAATGATTTGGTCATTTGGATAAAATTTCGAAAGAACATTATTGAAAAGAAAGAAAAAAGAAGAACAGAGATGATTTTGGCTTCAAAATAAATTATGATATTAGTTTAAAAAAATTATGACATCAAATTATTAAATAATTTGGGGTTAATCGCAGAAATAACTTCGTTGACCGTTAATATTAGCCTATACAGTGCTCAGAAAAAAACTGTCAAGAAACTAGCATTTTTGCAAAATTATTGTTCATGATTTGACTGTTCACCGAGACGTTAACATTTCGTGTAAGAATAAAATTTCTTGCCAAGTAATATTGTAAACGTGTTATCTCTCACTAGTCACTACCAGAAAAATGATGCGACAGAGCAGAGTAATTTCGTGTGGACCTCTGTTCCTGGAGACTCTTTGATATTTTTCTGTTCTGTTTTTCGATTTTTTATGATGGAAACTGAAGATGACTTGGTCACATTCCCTGGTGGAATTTCTCACAAGAACCAACCAGTCTATTGACATAACCATCTATTTCTTGTAACAAATGCAAATCATTGTAAGTAACTTATATTTATGTAAAAATAAGTTATGCACGCACAAAGTGAGCTAACCATTGATGTTAATGAGTTTTTAAATCAATTTAATTTCTAGCATTATTATTTTTGAGTTCAACAAATCTTTTCGTGACCGCGAATTTGATGACTAAAAGTAATCTTTATATTATTAATTGAGAAGTACATTCTAATGTTTGGATACAAGAATTAGAGAAACATCTATTTGGATAGAAGAATAAATGGAAACAAAAGTTGTTTGGATATAAGAATAAGAGAAAAATCTATTTGGATAGAAGAATAAATGGAAAAAATTGTTTGGATACAAGAATAATAACTTAAAATAAACCGATGGTTTAGAAAACTTCCGTTTTCCATCTCTTAAAAATCTGCAAAAAAAAAACTTAACATAATCTAACGATAATTCCAAATCAATAGAATATGCTTTTTGGATTTTCGGGTTTTTATAGACAAGTTCGGGTTTGGGTGAAAATCTGAGACATAATTTTATAGAGATATATATAGAGATATAGAAATTGTTCGGGTTTCTTTGAAAATTTCTGTTCGGGTTAGGTTCAATTTTTTTTTTCAGTTTAGGGTTTTCCGGATTTTTTAGATTTCTGGTTTTCGGGTTTAGATATATTAAAAAAATTGAGTATTTTAAAATTTTGATTAGGTATTGGGGTCGGGTTCCGGGTGAAAAAGTTTCCAGATTTTTTTTGTTCAGTCAGGGTTTTCGGGATTTTTTTGATTTCGGATTTTCATGTTTAGACCTATTAAAAAAGTTTGGGTTTTTAAATTTTTTGATTAGGGTTTTTTGTCGGGTTCGGATTTAGGGTTTAAATTTTCTACACAAAACAACAACGTCACACCGCACAAACGTGCGGGTACTCTACTAGTATTGTTTATTTGATGTGTGACAAAACATGAATGTGGCCAAACTGAGAACACTCATGGACCGCAATAATTTGGTCTAATAATAATAAGGCGCCGGCGAAGGAGCAGCACTGTACGACGGCGCCGGAGCTGGAGTGTACGACGGAGGCAGCTCCGTAGAAGGAGTGTACGAGGGCGGGAGCTCCTGAGTTGGAGTGTACCATGATTGGAACTCTGAAGTAGGATTGTACGGCGGCGGTGGGACCTTCGATGAACGATCGTAGGACGGAGGCGGGAGCTTTGGAGTAGCAGAGTACGGTGGGGAGAGATCCGGAGTAGGCCCAGAGCCCTTTCCAGGTTTTTTCTTTCTTAAAAATCTTCCTAAACGGAAGAGGAATAAAGATCTTCTAGGCATGGGGCTTTTAGAAAAGCTGAGACGAGACTGACTGTACGAGAATGGAAGCTCCGGAGTATGAGAGTACTGATGCTGAAATAGCTTCCGACCTGCAAGTATACACAAGACAAGGCATGCAAAAAGATGGTAATTTTGGAACACAAACTTTTATGGACTGTAGGAAATATATATACAATATAGGCGGTGAGGTATTTTATTATGTGTTTGAAGTTATGTTTATGTATGTAAACTAAAGTACGTACCTGCAGGAGAAAAGGATGTAGCATGGGATGTTATGAATAGCGCCATGAATGAGAAAAGCATAATCACAAGTAGCTTCGGTGAAGTCATTTCTCTCTTCTTTTAGTTTTTACTTTTTTAACAAGACTTGAAAAGTGATGAGTCTGATGAAAACATTGGTAATTACTAATTACTATTTATAGACCTTTGTTTCCCTTATAAGATGGGTCGAAAGCAGATTTTTATAAAACGTGTATGACTTTTCGATGTAACCCTCTCAAATATAATAGTCTTTTGAAAAATATTTTGTTTGCCTTTGAATTAGGCTTTGGTTGTTTCAATGCCTTGTTTACGTATTTACATTGTGTTTGAAAACAGATTTCACCATCTTTTTTATAACTTGTAACATATTTATTAAATTTAAAATATATTTAACTCAAAAACTAAATAATCACTCAAACATGGGGCATAACAGTGCGTAATCTCTCTAGCTATACCATCTAAAATATATGAAGGGGCATCAAATTCAAACATTTTTAAGTTAATTAATTATATTTATATTTGAAATGTCAATCCCATGGGTGTGGAATAGTAGCGGTAGAGAAAAACATCTTAAACTTTGATTTCTCTTTGTGTTGTGTTTTCTCTCAAATGACTATTGTTTAGTGGTAGACCGGGTCATACACAACGTAAATCACAAAAAAAAATTCTTTATCGTCTTCAATTTGTCTCCCATTGATGTTCATCTCCATCATTAGCTTCCTCATTCTCATTTTTTTCTTCATTACTTTTTTCTTCAGTATATACATTCAAAACCATTCTGGACAAAAACATTACCTATTCCACTTATATTCAAGTAGAAGTGTTATATAAACACTTACAAGCTATATTAATCATAAATAAGAAACTGGTTTATAAGATTAGGGAATTGGCAGGTGTTTGACGTCTGGTCTACAACCAAAACTTGAAGCCAGCAACAACTCAACAAGTATGAAGTCTGGTCTATTACCACAAGCAAAGATACTTACTATACAGTATTTTGATAACAAGATGGAACCAGATACATAAAAAAAATGTACATCAGATAAGCTCCTACATAGTTTCTCTCCAGCCCCATAGCCGGAAATACATTAAACCATACCAAATGTATACTCGGTTTACAGTCCAACCACGTTTAACCGGAGTAAGCCCTTATGATGTTCCTCTTGTCTTGCACCTCCACACCCTTTTACCTGTAACACCACACAGATCAGAGTAGCAATCATTTTAAAATTGAAACTGATACTACTTGGTTAGATCAGTGTACCAAGTTCCAAATGAATTGTACCAATACAAGCTTTAGTTGGAAACAGAAGAAACATTCAACTCAATTTATTTTAAAACTGATTCTCTTTGGATTAGACAAGTGCCAAAACCGGTCACAGATTATGATCCTGAAAGTGAATGTTCGTTACAAAAAATGAAGAACTTAGTTGAATTATATAGAAAGATTGATCTTTTTAACTTTCAGTCTACTGAAAAGGTAAAGACTTTCAATTTGAAAACGTTTTAACTGAACAAAGATTTTGAAAGTTACATACCCGGTTTGTGAAAGCCGTCTCCAGTTGAGTATTTCATGATGATTCTGCAAGTAGCTAGATGTTGTACTTCCTCCTCCAATCCCATTCTCTTCACTAGCAAACTGTTCTGAGTACCCTGACCACTCCGGGACTATACCTCCGTCCCTCTCTCTTCTTCCGCTGCTCGAAGATTCCGCGGTCGAGTCTTCAGTATTCTCTGCAACAATCCTGATATTGAACTCCGGAATCATAGCAGCGACTTGGTTTGAAGCCGGTTCTGCTCTCGGCTGCTGCTGCTGCTGCTGAGCCTGGTTGTTGTTGTTGTTGTTGTTGACAAGGTTCCTCGGAACCTCTGCTCTGCTATCTCCTCCTCCTGCATTTCTCAAACTCATAGACGACTCTTCGTCTTCTTCAGGCCTGATCAAAGAAGTAGTAATGCTTGGAACCATCTGATCCTCATATCTTCTCATTGGATTGATGATTCTTGCTGGCTCAGTCTCTTCCATTGTAATGTCCCTCGGGAACTCAATAGGAGCTTCCTCCACCTCAGCAGAATCACCAAGTCCTTCCTCTGATCCGTTCTCTATTGCAGCTCTTGAAGCAGCTTCTAACTGCCACATCTGCGAGAGAGCTTCATGAAGCCTCGCTTTAGCTTCATCTAATCCCACAATAGGTCGAGGATAGTTCGAACCAAGCTCGATACCAGCAGCTTGAAGCACGGACTCAGGAGCGTTCCAGGGATGATGTATCCACTCTGTGGGGAGTCTTGAGAGCTCTGGAAGCCATCTCCTCACGTATTCTCCATTCGGGTCGAACTTGTAACCTTCAAACTGAGGGTTGTCAATGCGATCAAACTCTCGGCTATCAGGGAGAGTGCCGGTGATGTATTGCCAACCAAGAGCATCACTTTCTAAATCAGCGTCGAGCAGAGTGTCCCAGAAGTACTTCATCCCCCATCTCCATGGCAGTTGCAGCACTTTAACGAAGAAGCTTGACACAACTACTCTAATGCGATCATGCAACCAACCAGTAGCCCAAAGCTCTCTCATCCCGGCGTCGACCAACGGATAACCGGTCCGGCCTTGTCTCCACGCCTTGAAATAGTTCTCATCAACAGCCCAAGGGAAGAACTTTAGATGGCCAAGAAGTGGTCTTTCATGTGAGTATGGATGGTTGAAGCTTATGTATCTTGAATACTCCCTGAGACCGATAGATTTGAGGAAAAGATTCACACTTTCTTCTCCGGCCTTGTTCCCTTCGTTTGCCCATGCGACCTGTTTGATCCGAACGAGATGGAAGACTTTTCTGACGCTCACTTCCCCGAAATGCAAGTGTGGAGAGAGAAACGAGGTTGTGGCACTGTCTGCTTTTCTGCGGTTCTTTGAGTATTCAAGCAATGGTCCGTTTATGAATGTTGTGAGAGCTTTATCACCGTTACTCCATCCCGGAGACCAAGCACGAGCAAGAAGTGCATTGCTTCCTTTCTCTGAGTCATCTTCAAAGACCAACGTATCCGCAACACACTTGGACACATCCCCTGCAACACAAAAAGGGTTAGATTTTTGAGATTTTGGTGAAAAGTTTACATTTACAAGAACAAACCTGAAATGATCTTCTTGGGAGGGAGAAGAGGAGACTCAGGGTCATAAGGCATGCTGAGACATCTTTCCCAAAAGGCAGCAAACATTGAGAAAGAACGGCCTAATTCATCAGTCACTTCCCATGGCTCATAAAGCAAATCTGCGTTGAATGATCTAACCGCTATGCCTTTTGCTGCCAGAGCGTCCTTTGCACGGTGATCACGGACCAATGATAATGGATCTGAAAGATCAAAACTTTAACTTTATTAGAGTTGATTCTAGTGGATCAAAGATTTCATTTTTTGTTTCATTTTCAAATCGTTTCATCCAAAACATGATGTAGCAAGATTCACAACACCAAAATAAACATAACCCACAAGAGCAGAGATAATTCCAATCACAAAAATGATATCTTTTAAGAAACCCATGAACCAATATGCAATTCAGATTAAAAGGAAGAGAGAGAGAAAGAGAGGGGAGGGAGATGAATACAGACCATACAAGTGGTTGAAGAAGATCTGAGAAGCGCCAGTGGATTTAACAACTTCAAGAAGTGAAGCAACACTATCAGTAGATCTCTTGGTGATGAGACAAGTACCAAGGCTTCTAAGAGAAGAATCAAGCTGAGCCAAACTGTTCTTGAGCCACCATCTTGAAACCCTACCTGGATGATAGTGTCCTTCTTCCTCTGGTGCCCATACAAACACTGGAATCACAGGACCAGCTCTTACAGCTGCAGCTAAAGCTGGATTATCTTCAACCCTAAGATCTCTCCTAAACCATACAATACTACACCCACCACCACCACTACCAGAACCACAACCTGACATCTCCTCTCAAAACTGAAAGACTAAAGCTTTTTGCCAATAAGCTGAAAATAGATAAACCCCAAATTGATTTTAGGGGAAAAAATATTTTTTTTTATTCAATCTGTTGCAGAAGAATCGAAACCCTTTGGTGGCTTATCTTTCTCTCTCTCTCTCTCAGAGAAGAAAGAAAAAAAATGGAATTGTGGAGATTTTTGTTGAGTAAGAGAAAGAAAAAAAAAAAAAAAGCTTATCTTTACGAATATCTCTGCTTGAGTGCCTCTCTGTCAAATGCAACTATACTTTTGGGAATAATTCACCCAAAAAGATTTTTCCTAATTTTGGACAAAGTAGACACAAATAATGACCAGCAGAAAAATCAACAAGCGTTATTTGGTTTACATTTATTTCTCTTTTCGTATTTATTATGAGAGCTACGGTTAGGAAAATAGTTATATCTAATTAAATTAATATTTTACTCGATTAAAATAAATTATCCATTTGTAATCAAGAAAAAAAAAACAAGAAATTGGAGGTTGATAGAGAGAGGCGAAGAAGATTTGACACTAGAACAAATGATTCAATTCACACGACGAGTTTTATTGGAAATGTTTTCCACCACAACTTTTTTATATCTTTATTTTGTTTCTTCCCACTTGAAATATTATCCCTATCCAATTGTAAACCAAATCAACTGTGACTCACAAGTTTTCTACTCCTTTCCCTAGAATTTCTCCTTTTTTTCTTTCTTTCTTTCTTTCTTTGTGCAAAAATAACAAAAAAGTATCTAATACTTTAGTTCTCTAGAATCGATTCTACTCAATAGATAAAAATTAGTAAAATGATTCCTCACATGGATTATAGTTGAAGTAGTGTTGGTTCATCTACACTAACCCACGAAATTTCAAAATGAATAGGGTACAATGTTATAAAATTATTTTATTTATTTATATTTTATTATCAAGGATAATAGCGAGATCATACAAATGATGTACTGAAGATGATTCTGAAATTTTATTGGAAGGTTAGGATATGAGAGAGAGTGACATATTAGCGAAGTGGGCGAGAGATGGATATGCTTGGCCCTCCTCGCCTTTTAGACATTTTTTTGGACTTTTATTTTATATATATATATTTTTTTTTACCAAAAAAGACAATCTATATCCTTCTTTATTTTTATATATAATTGTTTTTTAAGAGGTTAATTATGTATTTATGTAGGAGTTGATTTCACTAAAAATTCTCCAAATCACTAATATGTAATCGTGTTTTGACACCAAAACTACATAATCTTATTTTAACATTAAAATGGTAGAATTAGGAAATTGAGTTCTGACCCCAAAGTTATGAAAATATGTTTTAAAACAAAAATAAAAATAGAATTTTGGCGCTAATTTGGATTAATTTGTTAAAGAAAAATGATAACGAAATCCTGCGTAGGAGGCTACTCGAACTGTTATGTTGGGACACTAATGACGAGGATATAACCACTGTGCTACTGCTAAATATTCATATATTCGTATTTTAACATCAAACTTCCAAATTTATTTATTCGCGTAAAAAGTTATATAAATTGGATTCTCTTATGCTAAAAATGTTAATGTTCAGATCATTTTTTGTAAAATTAAAATTTAAAGTAATTTTTTGTAACAGCCATAGAATTCCGTTTTGGGGTTAACAATTACTATAAAATTATATTTTGGCTTCAAATTGGCTAAATCATGTTTTTTAACTAAAAGGGATATCAAGTTTTGGTTTACACTTGTATCATGTCATGAGATTTTTTTTTTTGTTTTTGTTGGAAACATTTAGCATGTAATTAGATAAATCGTGATCAAATATGCACAAAATGAAAGCATAGTGGACGGTCGAAGTTGTGTTTTTGAGACACCACAGTCGTCTAGTCTCGTGAATCAAAATCGCATTATACACGAGAACAATCTAACTTACCTAAAAAACCAAATTATTCATAATTTCAGCTCAATATTGAATTTCTTGGAAAAACATCTTCTAGTATGATGTGAATGATCTGTCGTCATGCCAAATAATAAGAACTGCAAAACTATGAAGGTTCTCTTTCATATACATTTCTGCTTTCACCAAACGAAATATTCTGGGTCATATAATATGAGTATGGGCAATGCTTGATTAAAGTTTTGCATGTGTGATGTCTGAATGCCGCCATTCACCGTGTGGTCCGGACACCGGACCCAGTTTTGTTTGATAATGTCGCTCTGTGTTTGTGTCTATTTATATAGCAATGCATCAATATGGCATACTTTTTTGGCAGATATGTACATACTTAAAAGTTATACTTATATATGTAACTTAAAAAGGACCAATTTGATGCTTTAAGGCCATCGCTAATAGCCATTAATTTTATTGTTAAAACTTTTTTTGTGATGAATAAGCAAGAAATCTTATTTTGCTGTAGCTGTTCGTCTCTAATAAAAAAAAACTACCATAGAGTTGTAACCTAATTTACCGTCGGAAGATTTGATGATTGTCATGTAGCAAAGTAGCTAATTAACAAAACAATTAGTTTTGGATCTTTATAAAATTAGCAACTGTTATAAACCCTCACACCACATGTCATGCAAATGACCAACGCATGTCACTCACTTTGGGCTCTCTTTCGTTTCTGATTCTTATGGGATCTATCAGCATTAGAAAGCCCATGTGTTTAACATATTTGTGGACTTTTAAGTCCAATTTTGAAATGTTCTTATTTAGTATTCGTTTCTTTTTTAACATCAGTTAACAAATATGCTTAATGCTTTACTATATGATTTGATTAACTAGAGTTGGACAAGTAAAAATTACAAAAAGTACGTGTGGTCTTTAGAACTATCAACTATGTGATAGACTATATACTTTGACATTCAAAATACGGGAAAAATAACAAAAAAGAAGAATGACTTAATCATACATATATATCCGGTTTTGTAAAAGCCAATCAATTCTGTCTAGCATACAAGTCTTGCTTATCGGAGAAATCTTTGGTTTGAGGAGATTGTTTAGAGCTAGTTAATATTATTAACAAGAAGAAGGAGAACATTGTGTTAGGAGAATTCTACTTGAAAATATTAGATATTGGATGGCTAAATTACCAGAATGTTCTCATAGCTATACTACTAATCGTGAAAGAAATAGTGCTGATGATGGCTTAGCTAAACATCTTTATATATTTCTGATGTGTTTTATTCTTCTTTTTCATCTTCTCCAGTTTGGCTGGTTAACAATTTGTATTTTCATATACTATCTAAACAAAAATTTAGTCGTTGCAAAATAAAAGTCTTGCTTATCGTGATTTCTTGAAGTATTGGGATATCCTCCGAGTCAAAAATTCATTTAACTTGTTGTTATTCCATTTTTTTTGTCTTTGAAAATTATTTAGAAAAATATTATACCTCTTGACGTGCCAGTCTAGCTGGACCAAAAACATCTGGGATCCGGAGACATCTCCATACCAAAACTGAAAAACCCGATCTAACATGTTTGATGAATAATTATATTATTGTGACATAATAAACCTGAAACCTAGATGATGCAATATTGAAATAGCAACAATTCATTTTTCAGTTATCGTCTTTAGAATTCAAAAACATGACATTATGTACGTAGGTGAGGCCAAATAAGCCGACTTAGTTAAAATCTATCGTACATTTTTATTGATAATTTTGTTGTTGATCATCCATTAATTAATTCTATCATATAAATCTTCGCTTACAAACATAAGAAAATCTTACTCTTTGATCCACTTTAACTTTCTCGCAAATCGATATATGAGCCCAATTCACATATGGAGAACTCTTTTTAGCTACATTTGATCGGTTTCAAAATTTGAGATCCAAAAGTAGCAAAATATTCAATATAGTTTATTTGCTGTCCTAAGGAGGCATATATAGTGTTGTTTCAAAGGGTTCCTGATCATCGTGCATTGAGTCCAATGGCGGATCCATAAATCATTTTTACCGAAGCTAAATTATATTAAAAGGATCGTAAAAACTGTATGTAAAATATTAATTAGTATATCCTTATACGAGAATAATAAATGAAAATATTTGGTAAAGTAAGTAAAAATACGCACAAAACTGCAATTTGGTGTGGTGTCCTTAGTCCTTTGGCCGTCGCTTGTGCAAAGGGGTTCGTTCAAACTTCATATACAACTTCTCAAATGGGATAAAACATGTGGCCCAGTGAGGCCAGGTATAGAGAAGCACTGGAAATTATATTTTATATGGTATTTATAAGATCACAAGTTCACAACTAATAATAATAAAAAAAAAGTTCACAACTAATATTATTTTTCTCAAATCAACAAGAACTAATAACAAAAGAAGGCGATCACATTAATGATCTTATACTACTAATCAGTGGCAGTCCAACAACATCTCAACAAATAAAGTATTTGTTAGATGAATAACATTAAATACTAAGATTTCATTAGTGATTAATTATATATATTCGATTAGAAAACTAAAACAATGACTAAGCTAGCAAAGTAGGCTTAGCAGTGAAGAGAAGAGACAGAGAGGTGTCTTCAGGTGAATGCATAAACTTGCAATTAGGGCACACCGGTGAAGCTTTGCAAAACATCACCAACATATGACACTTCATGCACACTTTCGCCACCATCTCTTCCTCGCCGCCACCGCCTTTACTGCCGCAACCATTGTTATCGAGGTCAAAAGCAACCCATGCCATGCTTTCTCTCCCCAACACCGAACCCTTCTTCTTCCTAATGTCATCTTCCTCATGATCATGATCATGACGATTTAGATCGATGAGAGACGGTGACAAGTTGAGTTCAAGATTAAGGCTCATGCGTTGGTGATAATATCCTTCTTCGATATTATTATGATTTCTATTTGTTGACTCCTCACTGGATCTTTTTCTCTGCATTATAAGATCCAGAACAATTCTTAAGTACACCTTCTAATTAAACCCATATGTTCAGCCACATCTAACTGAATGAAATGCATAGATCTACCAAAATATAGAGACTTTTTGTATACATTGTTGACTATACAAACTATATTTTTTTTCTAAAAACTTTCTCTCAACATCTTATATCAGAAAAAAAAAATCTTATATATTTTCGACAAACTAATTGCACAGAATCTTCAAATGTTATAACATCAAATATACGTTTACCTTCTGATGATCAAATGAAGAAGCTTCGGATGTTTTGATGAGCTCCTCATTTTCTAATAATTCTTGACGCTTTCTTTTTCTTGAAGTTTCTTCAGATTCCATGCAGTAAGACACAGCTAGGTCTCGCTTCTTGAGCAACCAGCTTGTTCCTTTCTCTGGAAATTCTAACATCACGAAGATCTACTTAATACGTACGATATGCTTATTTTTGTGTAGGCCAACCTGTTTCGATTGGCATTTTATATAGGCAGTTGAATAACACTAAATAGTCAATATGGCGAATTAAAAAGAAAAAAAAATAGAAGAGAAAAATTTATGGGCCTACACTGGCCATGCATGACGTGCATTCAAAGTTTCGCCTCTTCAATTACTGCAACCAGAGAGCTTATTTAAATCTCTCAGATGTATATTAATACATCTAACGCTCTACTACCTTCCCAAAATAATAAAAGGCTAATTTAATTTTGATAAGCTATTGGATGTATTTGAAAACTGGACACAATTTATTACGTTTATTTAATAATTTTCTGTTGTCTTGGACAGAAGGTAATTAATTTGGCCGCAGCAGGCAAAATAATATGATATCTATTGATAAGAGGTTCGTAGGTTGAGATTAGAAAAAGGCTTACTACGTTGCAAAGTAACTTTTAACCAAAACAAAAAGCTGCTTAGTAATGCTTATCTACAAAAGCTGCTTAGTGTTATTTAATCATCGACTTAGAGTTAAATTTAAATTTTAAGGACTCATGCATGTCAGTACAGATTGTAAAATCTCTGCATAGTATTTTGCTTTTAATAATTTACCATAGAACTAAATATTTTGCTTTGATCGTTTCAAATGACTCATAAGTAATAAACAAAAGTTGAAGGTTTTAGATGGAACCGAAATATAGTTGAAGGTTTTTCATGATCATTTCCCTTGTTATTAATACATGTAAAACATTAAAAGAAATTTTAATTTATCAAAAATATTTTTTTTCATTAACTAAAAAGGGATATAATATTTTGAGTAAATAAAAAATAATTAAAATACCACTTTCGTTTCATCAATTCATATCCATAAATAATAAAACATGCGCTTGTGCAAAGTAGCAATCACCCACTAATGTTTTGAAGCTTATTCAGCAAAATGCTCAACGCTAACTTAAATATAAGCACAGCTGAAAAGATCTAGTGAAAACAACAGCTACAATCAGACAAGAGTTCTTAAACAATAAATCTGAAATTACAACCATAGATTTGCAGAAGTAGATAGACAGGTGCAACAATAAAACGTTTTTCATAGTAATATCATTAAATGAGGGTTTACATTACACTGTACCAGTTTTCGGGTGTCCCTTAAATGGAGGCGGTGAAGGGTTCCATTTAATGTCGAAGAGTCAGACCATAATACAGTTGAAAGTGAAGTTGAATTGGAGAAGAAGAAGTAGAGGAAGAGACACTTCAATGCCTTTGTACACTGCAAAGGGAGAAAACATTTAGTATAGATGCTAAATTTTTCTTCAAATCAAAATTTATAAATAAAATAAATAGTTGATGTAACTTCTAACATATTTTACAGATTGTATATTTGTGATCTCCACAGGAAAATTTATGATACCTGTATCCTAACATAACAACACAATTTTTTTTTTTTTTTTAGAGCTTAACCATGCATGCAGCATATAGGGTGTTGATTGGCACTGCGATATGATATGATATAATCATAAAACAGTTTCATGATATTGGTTGTTCACTTTTTTGTAAATACAATCCGAATGATAGACGTTAGTTTAACACGAAAATTTTAGATTTAATACATGTTTGTTCTACAATTCGAGGGAAAATAGTCAAAATTTGGTTAATTCTTGATGTCTACTACGATCCCGGAAAGATTAGCCACAATCTGACATGCATAAACATCATATTCGGTATTCATACAACAAGACCATTCATGTATGCAGTGGAAAGAAAAACTTTATAGGATCAGTTTTGTTTAAGGAGCCCATCTCCTCATCCATTGCTGAATTCCATAGATCACTGTCCCTTCTCTGTGATTTTATAAATATCTTAGGTTAGTCAAGATCTTTAGTTTCAGCACTTGCAAGAGCATACACAATATCAACTTCTCCATATCTTGATGGTGGTTTAGATTCCCTTCTCCCACCATTCCCTGGCCAGAAATCCCAATAGATGCTATACAGTTTTTCAGATAAAAACTCATAGTGATGGTATATACATTGTGTCATTTTCAATCGTTTGAAAATTGTACATGGTTTTCCAAAGAGATTAAACCTAGTATTTTTAGAAGATTTTTTACGTGAAGATGGAACATGTGGATTTATATAAAAAAGTTATTGAGTTTGGATAACATTAGTTCATTTATACATGCATGTGTGTGTTAAAATGAAATGTAGAAAATGTATGAAAGTACCAGTTTATGAAGAGAAAAAAAGGTATAATGATTTTGTACAGTGTCAATTTCAATCGTCGAAAAAAGAACTCTAGGTTTAGTCAAGTTGTAATTTTGGTTGGTCTCAACTCTCAAAGGATATGAGTTCGAATCCCTGGATTCACCATGTGGATTTATGTCAAAAAAATTACTCAATCTTTGGATTAAATAGTTCATTTATACATACATGTGTGTAGACAATGAAATGTCTAAAAATGTACTCCTACAAAAGTACAAGTTACCACTTGAGTTTAAGACAAAGGCATGTCAGACTGTTTAGTGTCACGGTTGGTGGGTGACACTTTTAAATTTTGTAGTCCTTCCAAAATATTTACATCTCTGTAAAGCTCAATTTTTGTTTTTTTACATTAACGTCTCGAGTTTACTGATATTATTCATAATCTGATTAATAAGAGAGAGAGATCGTCAAATGGGTCCTTTAATCAACAAAATCATTCTATAAACAAACAAAACTAATGGGATCAATGAAGCCTCAAACATTCCCAAAAAAAAAAACTCAAACATGAAACTTAAGAGTCGTATAAAACAAGAAAATAATAAATAAGAGATGAATACTGATATTTTTGGGCCAAAGAGTCGAATTCATAAGTTAATTCGATTCTGAGTGTATAGGGCCAGAGACTTATTGCATGTTTCTTCTAACTTACAAGAATGTAAACAAACAAACTTGCAAAATGCAAAACCATAAAACTCCAAGAACAAACCATTCACATTTTCATTTCGAGATTTTAGCTGCTAGCTCTCTAACAAGCTTAGCCGCGACCATAGCCGTCATGCCATCAACAGTATCACGCTGCGGGTTGAACTCAACCACATCAGCTCCAACCACATCTGCTTGAAGGTTGTGTAAAATGTTGAGCACATCTCTGAAACTAAGACCTCCTGGTTCAATATGAGACACTCCTGGCGCAAACGCCGGATCGAGACAGTCCACATCAATCGAAATGTACACTCCCTTCACACCTTCCCCTAGTTTCTGTACAACAACATTCACATACATGACTTATAATAATGTCACCAAATGCACTAAACCGAACCGAACAGAACCGGACTCTAATGTACTAACCAGATTTTCCAAAACGTGGCGATCTTTTGAGAAGGTTCGCATCTCAAACTGTTCTACTCCAAATCTCTTGCCCTGTTCTCGTCCTTCTTGGTTTATCGATCTGATACCAACCTACAATGAAGTTTTGATTCTCCTCAGGATTATCTTTTCCAAATGTTATATACAACACAAGACATTGTACCACCAACCTGTAGAAGCCTCCGAGCATAACCACCTTCCATGATACGAGCAAAAGAAGATGCATGAGAGTACTTGTTGCCTTCGAAACAGTCATATATATCAGGATGTGCATCAAGGTGAAGAATGTCCACAGGTCCTCCAAGCTTCTCAGAAACCGCCCTCACAACGGGATAAGATATCGAATGGTCTCCACCTAAAACAAGCGGACGCAATGGTTCCTGACACAGCAAACAAATGTGTCAAAAAAAAAAAATAGAAACTTTATCTTCTAAACACCATTAGGATGATCCAATAAGTATCACATAACACTAAATACTACTCTGTTCCATGTACATAAATAAAAACTGTGTTGATTTCAAACACTAAGATGTCAAAAAGGACATCTCAACAGATTTGAATATTGGAAACCTATTTACTGAAAAGGTAAAAGTGGTCAAATAGCTAACCTCTTCCATGACAAGCTTCACAGATTCACTTATTACATTCATCAATCTATCATCATCAACCCCACAATCTCTAATCTCTTGTACTGGAACATCGCCAACATCAGTTAAAACCCGTGGATCCTTTAGCTCCTTCCCTGCAATTTTGTTCCACAATTTAACCTCAATACAAACAAGAAACACCTCATGGTTTCACTCTATTAAACCGTCCAATTCAAGAAACAACTCCAAAAGCAAAAAACTTTCACATTCAGAATCTAGAATCTATACAAAAGATAAAACCTTTTCAACATTCCAAACACAAGTTCGTAGCGAAAATCGAAACGAAACATAGAAAATCTTGTTACCTTCTTCAGTGGATGAGTTTGTGCTACCACACCAAATAGCTTCTCTGATTCTTGGAGGAGCAAAAGCAGGACCTTGAAGGAAAGAAGAATTGTGACCAAGTGGTACTCCAAGAAGAGATGTTGCAGCTTTAGCTCCTCCTAAAAGACGCACTAACTCTCCCTACAAAACAATCTAACTTTTAGTTTCATACTCATAATACAAACAAGAAAGAAACATTGAAAATGCAAAAAAAAAAAACGAAGCTTTTGATTAAAGTTGTATACTTTGAGTTTAGCCCTTTCACGAATGAGAGTTAACGAAGCATCAATTACACGATTTTGCCCTTTCTCTATCGAAGAAGCAGAGACGCTCGTGAACGAAGCGGAACTGAGTCTCTGTAAGTAGTGAATCCCTCTCTGCCCAATCTTCGACATATCTGAAAATTTTGTTTTTTAAGATTTTAGATCGATTCAACAACTTTTCGCAAAAAAAATGTAATCAGTGATTATAGTACAAACGTGAATCGCAGAGAAGGTTTAGTGATTTCAGTGATTACTTTGAGGAATCTTTGTTCTGAATTTTCTCGGGAAGAGCTAAGAGGACAATTAGTGACGAACGTTTCATTTCTGATTTTTAGCTCTTCTTGCTTTACGTTTCGTTTCCGTCCAAATTGATTTTGGATAAACAAATTTTTATAACACTTTGGGCTTTATTGTTATTCTAAATCTAAATATGTTATGGCCCATCATGGCGAGTCATAAGTCTTACTAGAGAATCTATTGACGTGGTGACCAAGAAAGACGAGGAGTAATCAAACCAAAACCTACTGAATACTAGTATACTACGTTGCATGTCACAACTTGTGGTAGCTATTTTCGGATTTTGAATAATTGCTTAGAGTAGACTTGACTCAGACTTTACATGTGTCATGTGTGATTCTTGTCTGTACCAAAGCAATATACATATTCACATTTCCAAGTTTGTTCATAATTTTTCTTTTTAACGAGAAATCAAACATGAGCACATAACTAAATAGTGTGAGCTCACTGATGCTCAATCATTTAACCTTACATGGTCAAGAGAGGAAATGGAAACTGGAAAGCGACCAGTCTTTAGTTTATTCTCTATGCCTTATTGAGCCATTTCCCTTCAATTATTCGCTATGCTTCATCTTTTGAAAACTCCAGATCGGCAGGTTTGGGAGGTAACGTATGTGGAGAGCTGAAAACATCTGATGTATTTTCCCTTTGATTTTGCAAAGCTTTGGCTATAAATCTCGACACATGGAGTGTTGCTCCCAGACTGAGCTGCGCGCCTTGTAGAGTCTGCTGATTTTCTCTTTCGGTGCTTAAGATCTTATCAAGCTTCCTTTTCCAGTGTCTCCTCCATGCTGCCTGTATGAAGAATGCTGCCCATTGTCGCCACTGCACTGAGTAGTGCCTAAAACCAAAACAAAAGGAAAATTTGAAGGCTTGTTTATGGTATGAAAAAAAACCTCAAATGCTACTCTGGTTTCTAAGCCTTGCCTGAACATGTGTTTGAATCTCATAATTTGAACGTGATTGAAATGAGAAGCTACAAATTTGAGATCATCAGGTAGGAAAATGAATCCTTCTACATCGGTAAGTGTCACTACTGTTCTGGTTGAGGTGGGAAGGCGAGAACCAGAATGTGGATGCATTATATCAAAGAGAAGTTCTCCACACATGTCACCTTCTCGAAGGTAACAATAATTGTTGTTTACAAGAGACTCAGTTTTACTTATCAGTTTGCCTCTCGTGATAATCAGCATTTCCTCAACCGGGTCACCCTGTCTCACTATGTAGCTATTCGCCGAGTAGAACACAGACTTCACTCGGTCGCATAGTGCTTCTAGTAGCCAACCATCATCAATGATGTCTATCCAAGGAACCTAGCAAGTAAAAAAAGGCTGGTGAACCTTACACAGATCAATCAACCACAAAATGTAGCTTACAATTTTTAACAGTTTCAGGCAAAGGTGGCGTTTGGTTTCGAGTCTGAGGTCCTTTGGAAGGCTGCGAAGAAGAGCCTCCTCTTCGATGCCTCTGGTTTCTCTCCACTTGTAATCCTCATATCTCCTAATGCGTTCCTTCAGATACTCTGGTAGGATCCGATAGGACATCCATTTTTCAGTGTCTCTCTTTTTCTCCTCCATTTCATCTACTCTAGTCGTAGTTGATTGCAAGTATTTCTGTAATCACCACAAGAATCTTCTCAATCTAGTTGACTCAGCTTTACGAGATCAAAATCTAGTTTATGAGGTATGAGCATTACCTGAACGTTTCCAATGAGCACAGCAAACAAGAGTAAACCAGAGACACAAATGATGGTAGCAAAAAGGATCTCCTCTACGGAGTTGCTTGTCTCCAGGTTTTGTCCTAAAGCACTATAATAGTTAAAAGACTAGGTCAGCCTATGATTGTCAGACAGTCCCGAACACTGATGTACTCCTTTTGTTCCTATATACTCCCTTTATAAAAGTTCTTTAAGGTTTCTGCACACAATTTAAGAAAACATATGAAAATTTCTGGAATACCGTTCATTACTACAATAATTCATTTAACTTTCTTCTTAATATACTAAATAATTAAATGAGGATAAAACTGGAAATTTACTCTAAATTATGCATTGAAAATGTAAAACAACAATTATAATGAAATAAAAAATCTTATATATAATTAGGGAGTTCTCTTTCCATCTAGTCTATCCACATCAGAAAAAAATTCATTAAATTGTACTTCCTCCGTTTCATATTAAGTGTTATTTTGACAAAATGAATTTGGACTATTTATTGATGTATCTGAATGTCTTTTGAGTCTTAATACATCAATTTATATCTAGATACATTGGGTAATTCAAGAGTCAAAACGACACTTATTATGAAACAGAGCGAGTATTTAAGATATATAATACAAGACTATTGATATTTCTTTACATATATTCATATTTTAAATATAAATAAAATTAATAAAAATACATAAATAAATTACTTAATTACTAGAAAGTATGTGGTAACTTGATGTTAAAAGTTATCAAAAAGTTGGAATATAAATGGAAATAGAAGTAAAGAAATATTTAACTTGAAATGGTATATACTTACCTTTTTATTTAAAGGATTTATCCTATTTCAAAATGTTCTTAATACGTTTACAAGTTAAAAAATTGAATATAAACTAATTAAGATAACATAAAGCTAATGAGAAATTAGAGTTAGAGTTTGTATTTTAAAATAAATAGAAGTCGAGTTTTTATATATAGATTTATTTGCAGTGAAAAACATTTATTTTATTTATCTTATTTTGGGTGCAAATGCGATTTTACATTATGTTTACGAATTTTAACTTTGAGCCAAATGCATATGCATGTTTATAATCTAATAGAAGTAAACAAACATAATATTTATAACATGCTAACTTTTTAGAAATACAAAACTCAAGATAAAATGGGGTGCTAATATCCTAATAAAATAAAAAACAAATTGTTTATAGTTTTTAGTGTTAGTGCTTGAGTTAACTCAAAACATAACAAAAAATGAAAGTTAACACAAACCATCATAATTCAAAAATCAGAACAAAGAGTATAAATAAAACTATTGTAAATAACCCCACGCTTACGCGGAGCTTCAAATCTAGTTAAGGATAAAATGACACTTATTATAGAGTTTCACATAATATTTATTGCTTAACTTTTAATGCATTAATTTCCTGCATAAACCACTTTTTAATAAATTTTGACCAATAATAATTAAAGAATTCAGTTATTTTTAATTAATAGTTCTTGAAGTGTGTAACTTGTTAGCATTAACTAACAAAAAGTACCTTAAAAATTAATTCCTCCGTTTCAAATTACTTGTCTTTTTAGGAAAATGTATATGCAATTATCTAGATAGATTAAGGTCAAAACACATCAAAATAATTGCATATATATATTCCCAAAACGATAACTAATTAAAACGGAGAGAATATAAAACATCATATATTTGGAAAAAAAAAAAAAAAAACTAAAACATCATACTAGAACAGAGTGAGTATTTGTCTTCGCATATGTACTAACCTAAGATTTCGAAGACCCCACCAAAAGCAGTAGAAGAACTTCTTGGGAAAGTCCCTTGACTCTACCACCCCAGACTTTAATGCACCAATGTACATACCAAAATTGAAGACTGTGGAATTTGTGATTTGGTCAGGATCAATTAATGGGCAAGAAGTGTTTAGAAACTGATGGTTATCTCCGCCACCTCGTGCGCAATACAGATTCTTGAGATTACATCCAGGTGTAATACCACACGCCTCGCGCCAGCATCTGTCTTTCTTTTCTATCGCAATCAAGTACCATAAAGCCCCAATCACCTGGCCATCGATCATCAAAGCTTTAGCAATATAAAGTCCGACAAAAGCATAGACAGTACAAGTGAGAGCAAGGACTTACATGACTCGGAAGCATGTAAAGGAAAAGGTTTAAAGTAGCTCCAACCCACTTTGTTTCGACTACTCTACCAGAAGCTCTGGTCACTTCTTTGAAAATCGGATAGATACGAATGCTCCTCGGTATATATTGACAGAACATAACCCATTTCAGTATCTCCTTTGTCACCAGTTTGGCAGTTTGTTGCTTTCTTGTAAGATGAGCAAGAACTACCGCCTGCAAGATTTTGCATTGCACATCTCTAATCATCATTCTGAATTTTTTTTTTTAGCTAAGAGTAACTACGCAAAGGAAGTGAGCAACACCTGAGGAATGGGGAGAACAGAGACAATGTCAACAATGAAGTAAAAGAAGAAACGTTTTTTCCTCTTAGCTTTAGAATGCTCAACAACCTCGCCTCTCAAAGATACTTTCGAACGAGGAGCAACGACCACGGTTATATAAAGAAAAATGATGTGAAGAACATAGAATGTGTCGATAAAGGTTCGAAATACACAAACTGTTGCTCCAAGATTCTTGTCAACGGTAAAGCAAAATCTATGAGAGTCAATCACAGGGATAAAGAAAAACAAAGGATCAATTGCCAAAGCAAGAACACAAACGAACAGCATAGTCTTTCTCCAGTTTTCAATAGTTCTCATTTTCCCATAAATCTTCAACAAGCCTCCTCTAACACTTTTGAAAAAGGTTGAAGATCTCTCCACATTCCTAGTATTAAAACTGTATTAAAACAAGATATCAGCAAATCTTCGAACAAATATATAAGCTATTTTAAACTAGTTCATCAGAATTCGAAGAAGCCACCTCACAAAGTTACTCCTCTTATTATTCATGTATATTGTCTGTAGTGTCTTCTTCTGCTCAATCTCCAAGTTTCTTCCCAGAGAGTGGCCGTACAACAAAAGGAAGCCCACTCGGTTGTTTCTCTACCTAAAAGAAATTGATTTCATGAAAACTATAGTAAAATAAATTAGAAAAAAAAAGAGAGGGGATTATACACTTTGCAATGAGTATCTAAGAGAGGCTGAAACTCTCAATTAATTTCAAACAGAAAGAAGAGAAAACCAAACCTGGCAGTGAGAAAACGTGAGCCAATATTGGTGGTTTCAGAAACTTTTTCCCAGCTTCTTCAAAGTGTTTTTAAAGCCGTAGTAAGTCACTCTGGAAGAGGACACAAACATATTAAACATCTAACATCTCTTCCAGACACCAAAAAGTCAGTTTTTTTTTGTCCGTAAGAAATATATTTATATATAAACTGAGAACAAATATAACTATGATACTTGACAAAATAAAATAAAATATAATCATAAGACTTCACTAACGTGCAAGTTTTCTTGATTGACCAAATGGTCCATTAACGTTTCTACACTGAGAGATCCGGATTTCAATCTTCAAAGACTGCGGTTTTTACAAGTAATGAAGACAAGCATATACGTTCATCGTGGTCAAACTTAATAAAACACTGACTGATCACAAATGGGCCATTATTAAATTTTTATTCTTAAAGTAGACTTATAAGTTTTGTTCCCTAAAATTAACACAAATTCAACATGAAAATGATTCAAAACTTCTTCTTAATGGAAAAAAGTAAAAAAAAACTACAACCATAGTTTATTTATGGTAAAACAAGTGTTCTGAAAATATGTTGTGCTACTTTATAATTTTTAAATTTAATTTGCTACATTTTGATTTTTGTGTGTGTGTGTCTATTTTAGGGTATTTCTTTTTGTGTTATACTGTACATAGCAAACTTTTTGTATTCACCACTCTATGTTTAAGTTTTTTGTTTCTGGTTACTCCACCAGATATATATATTAGAGTAGCTGGTATTTCATTATCGTACCTTCATCATGCACATAAAGTTGACAAAATAACAAAAGAAAGATAAAAATGAAGAGAACAATGGAGATGGAATCTTTAATGAATACCAAAAGAAAGAGCAATGAAGGAGACCGTAACGAAGAATTTTGTTGATTTGGTCTCTGATTAAATAACTTTTTCTTATCCTTGATATTATTGATTCATTGTACTTGTCATTATATATAGTATTCGTTCAACTTTCTGATATTTTGTAAAGTTTGATGATGAAAACCGTTTTGATGAATACCTTTCAACAACTGAGAGATTGAAGAGACAATGGAGGTGGAATCATATACTCCCTCCGTTCCTAAATAATGAATTTTCTGGACATTATTTGTTGTTGCTTAAAGATAAATGTTCTACTTTTTTAGTGTGCTTTTTCATATTTCAAGAAACATTAATTGTATTTGCTGGATTTTTATTGGTTTAAAATTATAAAAACGGTTTTATTACGAAAACCAATATATTAAGATTAAAAATCAAAAATTTTTTAATAGTTGTGAAAAATCTAAAAAATTATCTTTAAGAAAACAGAGGGAGTATATATGAATAAGAGTCAGCCCTCTCTATGTGAATGACACGTGGATGCTTAATAAATTAACACATGACAAAGATTTTGAAGAAGATACATATTAAAAAGAGTAGCTTCTTCAAATTCTTGGTCGTTGGAGTCATTACACACAAGTTTTTCAAAATCATCGATTGTTACACATTGCATTGCATTAACACTCTATTCATTAACATATGACATGACTTTTCTTCTTCCTTCCAATTCATAATTGTCAATCTTATTTATTTGCCAAACATTTCAAGTTTTCATAACGAAAACCACTCTATTAATTACTCTAACGTTATTACCTTTCGGCTTCCATCATGAATCATTATTAAACATCTAAATTTTTCTAATATACAGATTCAATAAAGAGTGGTGGCGGAAAATCAGAGTGGTGATGAATAACAAAGAGAGTTGAGAGCACATAGACGTGTGGTATAATACAAAAATATATATTGGAAAGCCAATCGCTAACCAAACAAATTGGAATTAAATTGTGGATATTATTTGGAGTAGAGTTTATAATATTTATCGCAAATCTAAAATTGTTTTCGACATTTTAAAAAGATTATAATAATAGAAAAAGTCTAGTCGTTGATGAATATCACAAGACAAGTTATAATGAGGCCGTAACGACGGCTCCAGTTAATTTGGTCTCCGATGAAATAATTTTTTTTTCTTATTCTTTGATATTATTGATTCAGATTACTAGTATTCGTTCAATTTTCTATTTTTTTTAAAGGTTCGATGATGAATACCAAAATTTAAACGACCAAGCTTTATAGAGGTCAATCTAGAACCAAGTTTTGTCGAGGTACGATCGTCGTAGCTATGTTCTCCGTCCAACACACAAAAATAACTTTTAACAATATAATTACTTGTACAATCATTCAGTCCTTATGATATGTATGATAACGCTTCATTTTGTTTTGTATAGTTTCAGCTTTGTTTTTTAATCAGTATATCTGGTTTGCAGCAAGAATATATCAGTTCCAATTTGTTTTTTTGGTACTATTAAAAAGGTAAAACCTTGCTTCGATTCGGATCGTATCATAAATCAGCTTGGGTACAATATGGAAAACCAATGACATCCGGGTTCGTAGAAACCAAACAAGAATTACAACAGAGATACATCGATACAACTTATCGGTTGTGTTTTATTTGTTGAACAACACAAAAAGGAAAAATAATATGGTCAGAGAGACTCACATAAATACTTTGAAAGCATGTTTTTCATTAAGTAGAAGGAGATAACTTGAAGACGATACATATCAACTCATTATGCTTGCCAGACTCTTCATAGTTACCAAACAAAGTTAAGACACTCATGTACTTTTCCTTCACAAATTTTGAAACAAACAAAACAAAAAGACCATCACTGAAGCAATCCGAAGATAAAAGATTTGTTTGCACAAAAAAAACAAAAATACAAGTTGTCACCGAAAACAAATCTTATTGTTAGACTTCTTTTAGTATTGGTCCCTAAACCATTAAAATCTTTTGCAAAATATGTAAGAATACTTACATAAAAGCGCAGATACTTGTCTCTGTAGATTCTGAACACAAAGTCTTTGCCAGGTTGAAGAGGCCATGCATCCACCACCTCACGGATGTCTTCATATCTTGTTACACGAAATCGATACTCTTCAATTTTAAGGGACAAATCTAAAGCTTCTGAATAGAGCCTTTTGCCTGTACACCAAAACAAAAGAATATATTTTGTTGAGAATGTATTGGAAACTAGAAGGACAAAAAACTTAATTATAATTTTTTTTGCTGAAACTAAGATTAGAAACTTACTTTTATTACTTATAGAACCGTGTATGATAATATATTGAGTGTCGTCAGGAGAGACTTCCACACGAGTGATGTTACCGAAATTGTATCCCTTTTCTACAACAGTCCGGAAATTAGATAATGGTCCCATTGATCCGTTAATAAAAAATATTGATAGGAGCAACAATCTATATATGAAATAGAGGTCTATAGTTGAACTGATTTTTTTCTTTTTTAAAAGATAGCTATGATACTCCCTCCGTTTCAAATTAATTGTCGTTTTGGCAAAATGTATCTGCAAATATTTGGACGTATCTGCAATGCAAAACATGTCCAGATACGTCCAAATATTTGCAGATACATTTTACGAAAACGACAACTAATTTGAAACGGAGGGAGTATATATTAAAAACAAACAAAAACATAATTTTTTTACCCAAAAACAAAAATGATAATTGCTAGACTAACAGATCGTTACTTACTGTTGCAATATTCAAAATCAATCAAGCCACCAAAAGCAGGTAAAAAGAAGAGTGCTGCGAGAATAACAAGAAGCAGAGGCTGAACGTAAGATATCGCCATGAATCTCCAAATGTGGAAACGGACTTTTTCAGTTTGGTTTCACAAACAAGTTTGTAACATGTGCTATGCAAGTTCCATCCACGCCTAGTGTTTTATAGTCTATAAACTATAATATTTTCCTAAATTAGTGGATCGGACCCTAATTGATATTGTAGAATTGAAGTATGAGATTTGTTGAAGCTTAAAGCAAAGTACTTATACAAGAAAATTATGTTAGGATATAATTCTGACTGATCAATATCTGATCGTCCTTAGACTGTGGTTTAGACTAGGATTATGGATCTAGATTTACGATCCAAATTAGTCTAGTGTTATCATTAGAGTTGTATTTGTCTTCCTTACATTTTATTTAGTATCCGGTAACAAAAACAAATTATCAGATTATATACTGGTTTATGTTGGTTATTGAGACTTTGGTTTATGTTAATTTCGGTTTAGTATTTTGACTGTTGTATTTAAACAAGAACGTTGTTTTCTTTTATCTTTTAATGAAGTTTAAACTTAAATCTAACAACCTCTCGTTAGATCTGAAATGGTATCAGAGCTTTTTCCCATGAACTTCATTCAAATTCCTTCCGCTTTTTCTCAGATCTCTTGAGAATCGATTGATCCTTTTTTCTCTTTCGTTTTCGTGTTCGTCGATTGATTCTCAACAGTTTGATCGGTGAATTTTTTCGATCGGAGCTTTTTCTCGTATCACCACTTTTTTTCCTCGTTTCATCTTCATCACCACCTCAAATTTCCATCACCACCTCAAAATCTTCATCTCCACCACATATTATATACTTCCGCAGCTCAATTTCACCTCAATCCATCCACATCTTCATATCTCCGATCGATTTCATTTTTTTTCTTTTTCATCTTTTTCCGATCGCGTTTTCTCTCCGATCGTGTTTAATCTTTGATCGCGCGTCTCTCCGATCATTTTTCCGATGGCTCACAATCAATCCACGGC
Organism: Microthlaspi erraticum; assembly: GCA_902728155.2. Classification (NCBI taxonomy): domain Eukaryota; kingdom Viridiplantae; phylum Streptophyta; class Magnoliopsida; order Brassicales; family Brassicaceae; genus Microthlaspi; species Microthlaspi erraticum. The sequence continues at coordinate 244,777 of CACVBM020001706.1, read as the reverse complement.
ACCTCACGTCGTCAACTCCGATCCATACGCGAATCCACTGTTTCTTCATGCTGCTGACAATTTTGGCGTGTATTTGGTAGCAGATAAACTCACCTGTAAATCAAACTATCACACATGGCGTCGTTCGATGATCAAATCTCTGAACGCGAAGAACAAGCTTGGATTCGTCTACGGTACTCTCGCAAAGCCATCCGAAACACATCCAGATTTTGGATCATGGACTCGATGCAACGACATGGTATGTACCTGGATTACAAACTCAGTCTCGAAGGATATAGGATCTGGAACGGTTTATTTCGATGATGCTCATCTCATGTGGTTGAACTTAGAAGGAAGGTTTAGGCAGAGTAACTTGTCTAAGATCTATGCTGTTCAAGATCAACTCGATCATCTCTATCAAGGATCGCTAGATCTTAGTGCATACTATACTCGCCTCACCACTCTTTGGGAAGAACTGAAACACTTTGAAGAGTTACCATCTTGTACTTGTGGTAATTGCACTTGTGGATCCAATACTCGCTGGCTTCAGCTCTATGAGAAGAGAAACATTGTCAGATTCCTGATGCGCCTCGATGATTCTTTCTCACAAGCTAGAAGACAGATTATCATGATGGATCCACTCCCGGAATTCACCAAGATTTACAACTTCATATCTCAAGATGAACAACAGCGTGGTCTCTCATCTACACCGGAGGCACCTGTGTTTCAAGCAAGTGTAAATCAACAGAAACCGCGTGGGAACTACTCTCAGTCTAAGCCAAGACCTCTTTGTACTCATTGTGGCCTCCTTGGACACACAGTCAATCGCTGCTACAAATTCCATAGATATCCTCCTGGATACAAGTCGACACGTCTGCTTACAACACAGAGAAGTCTAAAGGCCGATTCCCACAGAAAAATGGTCCACAGAATGGCATTCACATGGTTTATGATCACCCTACAGAAGAGACTCAACAGCTCATTCCTCAAACTCAGCTGATATCCTACAATGGACAATCTTATGCTCCTGTTAGTCTCACTTCCACAGGGACTATTGAAGCTCCGACTTCAAATGTGAATCATTCTGTGAACATGGTGAATTCTGGAAAGAGCTTGATGATTAGAAATAGCTCGCAGAGTGCAGAACAGATAACTCAGTTGATTGCTCAGTTGAACAGACAGCTCGATGGTTCCGCGTATCAAGTCATACGTCCACCTCCTGCCTCAGGTCACGTTGGTTCTATCTCAGCACAAGGTACATCTCTCGTACCTTCTCACACTATTTCTGTTTTGGAACCAAGCCTTACTTTACCTCAAACGGTTTGGATTCTTGATACTGGAGCTAGTTGTCATATCTGCTATGACCTGAATATGTTCTCTACTATCAGTAATACTGAGCATACCACTATCACTCTTCCCAATAAAACCACCATCCCTGATCATTTCTCTGGAACCGTTCATCTTAGTAACAGACTTATCCTTCATAACGTTTTCTATGTGCCATCGTTTCATTTCAATCTTATTAGTGTCAGTTCTTTAACGAAAAACAAAAATCTTTCTGTGCATTTTTATCATGATGCTTGTTACATACAGGATCATACTCAGGAATGGATGATTGATCAGGGTGATCAAACCAATGATCTTTATCTCCTAAACCAAAATGATTCCCCTCAGCGACATGTTTCATGCATGGTTGCTTCTCCTGAGCTTTGGCATCAACGCCTGGGTCACCCTTCCTTATCAAGGGTTCAATCATTGTCTTCAAAATTTAATCTTCCTCAAAATATTTCAGATTTTCATTGTAAAGTTTGTCATTTGTCAAAACAAAAACGTTTACCATTTGTTTCAAATAAAAACATTTCTGAGGAACCTTTTGCATTAATTCATATCAATACATGGGGTCCTTCTCATGTTACTTCTGTTAATGGTTATCGTTTCTTTCTGATTATTGTTGATGATTGCACAAGGAATACCTGGATTTACTTTCTTCGACAGAAAAATGATGTTTTAAAAGTTTTTCCTGAGTTTCTCAAGCTCGTTTCCACCCAATATGGTTTCCAAGTAAAAAGCATCCGTTCGGATAATGCTCCAGAACTACAGTTCAAAGAGCTTCTTTCATCCCTTGGAATCCTCCATTTTCATTCTTGTGTTTATACACCCCAACAAAACTCTCTCGTAGAAAGAAAACACCAGCATCTTCTCAATGTTGCTAGATCCCTTTACTTCCAGTCCAAAATTCCTCTTCCTTACTGGCCAGAATGTGTCTCTACTGCTGTATTTCTGATTAACCACACACCAACCCAAATTCTAAACAACAAATCCCCTTTTGAGCTTCTCCACAAAAAGATCCCAAACTATTCGGATTTGAAAGTTTTTGGTTGCCTGTGCTATGCATCAACATATCCTAAAGATCGACATAAGTTTACAGAAAGAGCAACACCCTATGTTTTTCTTGGATATGAATTTGGTTTTAAAGGCTATAAGGTTTTGGATTTGGAGTTTAACTCTACATCGATTTCTAGAAACGTTGTTTTTCATGAAAACATTTTTCCTTTTGTGGAATCGCCATCTCAGAAAACTATTACTATGTTTGATGAATCAATCTTACCATCTTTTGAAAATCCCAAAAACAATGAGCACATTTTATACAATGATTTCAATTTTTCAAGGGATAATGATGTTATTAATGAACAAGTTCCAGAGAACATACCTTCATCATCCCATTCTCCATTACCATCACCATCAAATACTTCTCATCCCACACCACCAAATACTCAGGTTGATACAGAGAACATGCGCAGGCCCTACAGACAGACTCGTGTTCCAAGTTATCTTCAACAGTACCATTGCTCTAACATCACAAAAGAGCCTTCAGTCTCTCTTCTTGGTACTGCTCATCCTTTGTCTGCTTATTTGTCTTACGATAAACTCTCTCTTGAGTATCGTCTCTTCTGTTTTTCGATACTTGCTGAGAAAGAACCACAAGCATTCAAAGAGGCAGTGAAGGTGCAACATTGGCTTGATGCGATGAACCTCGAATTGGATGCTCTAGTGAGTACAAAAACTTGGGTTATTTATTCTCTCCCTGAAGATAAACATGCTATTGGTTGTAAATGGGTGTTTAAATTGAAGTATAAGTCTGATGGTTCTTTCGAGCGTCACAAGGCACGTTTGGTAGCAAAAGGGTACACTCAACAAGAAGGAGTGGATTTAATTGATACTTTCAGCCCTGTTGCAAACCTCAAGACAGTTCGTGTTCTTTTGGCCTTGATTGCGATTCACGGCTGGAGTGTGAGTCAAATGGATGTCACAAATACCTTCCTGCATGGTGACTTAGAAGAAGAGATATACATGCGTTTACCATAAGGTTACACACCAAGACAGGGGGAGTCTTTACCAGAGAAGCCTGTCTGCAGACTTGTCAAGTCTCTATACGGCCTCAAGCAAGCATCTCGCCAATGGTTTCACATATTCTCTGGAGTTCTCCTTGCCTATGGTTTTACTCAGTCATATGCGGATCCAACATTGTTCGTTAAGCAAACGGAAGAAAGTTTCCTTGCTCTATTGGTTTATGTGGATGATATTCTATTGGTCAGCAATGTTGATGAAGTTGTGGTTGATCTGAAACGTCTTCTTGCCAAAGAGTTCAAGATCAAAGACTTGGGTACAATGCGTTACTTTCTGGGTTTGGAGATAGCAAGAGCAAAGGCTGGTATTTCAGTTTCACAACGAAAGTACACGCTCGAGCTATTGGAAGAGTTTGGTTTTCTTGGATGCAAACCCGCACCAACACCAATGGAAATCAATATCAAGCTTGGCCAGGACGACGGAGAATTACTTTCTGATCCTTCTCACTACAGGAAGCTGATGGGCAAGCTTATCTATCTCACCGTGACTCGACCGGATATCAGTTTTGCAGTCAACAAGTTGAGCCAATACAACTCTCCTCCGAGAGAGCCTCATCTTGAAGCTGCACACCGTATCCTCCGTTACTTGAAGAATGATGCAGGACAAGGTCTCTTCTACTCTGCTCAATCCTCCCTCACCGTCCGCGCTTTTGCAGATTCAGATGGAGGCACTTGTCCCGATACAAGACGCTCAGTAACTGGCTACTGCGTCTTCCTTGGTGATTCTCTGGTTACTTGGAAATCAAAGAAACAGGACGTGGTTAGTAGAAGCACAGCAGAGTCAGAATACAGAGCTATGGCGAATGCTACATGTGAGCTTCTTTGGCTCAACTCACTGCTAGAGGACTTGAAGATAAAGCTTGATGATACGATCGTCCTCTACTATGACAATGAAGCTGCACTGCACATCGCAAAGAACTCTGTCTATCATGAGCGCACCAAACACATCGAGCGTGACTGTCATGTGGTTCGTGAACGTGTGGCTTCCGGCTTCATGAAGACATTGCACGTGAGTTCTCAACACCAGCTCGCAGATCTCCTCACAAAGCCTCTCACAGCGCTTCAATTCAACCATCTTTTGTCCAAGATGGGAATTCATCACCTTTATTCTCCATCTTGAGGGGGAGTATTAGATTATATACTAGTTTATGTTGGTTATTGAGACTTTGGTTTATGTTAATTTCGGTTTAGTATTTTGACTGTTGTATTTAAACAAGAATGTTGTTTTCTTTTATCATTTAATGAAGTTTAAACTTAAATCTAACAACCTCTCGTTAGATCTGAAACAAATGGACGTAGTAGCCTATATGTTCCTCGTTGATGAACCACTAAAATATGTTTGTGGATTTATACGTTTTCTTACGTTTATCTTTCTCATATCCGTTGATAACTTTGAGGATAAAGATACATGCAGTTTCCTATTTAAATCCAACTGGATGGGAGGATCTTAAGTGACATCCCATATTATACGCGAAAAAGTAAGTAATGATGATACATCACATTTTAAACCATATATTACAAGCACGTGGATTCATCTCGGTGAAATTAAAGTTTCTGAAAATTCTATTGATCTGTCTTAAAGTTTGAAGCAAAATCAGGATTTGTACGTTAGCTTCAAACGTGAGGTTCTTGCATGATTTTCAAAAAAGAACATATATATATATATATATATATATATATATATATATATATATTCTTTTTTTTTTCTTGATAACTCAGGGGTAAATCCTAGGCCTATGGTCGGGCCCAGACTAATCCCCTGAAGAAGGTGCATCCCACGGATAAACCCTCTCTCCGGATATTCAAATGGGCCGTAAGCAGGGGCCCATATCCGTGTAGGTGTCCAGAGACAATCATGAAGTAGTTCCCTCCAGCAGGGTTTGAATTCACAATCTGGGTGCAGGAAGGAGCCCATCCTAACCATTGGGCCACGATGCTCCAGACAGAACATTTTTTTTTTTTTTTTTTTTTTTTTTTGTCGACAGCCTCTATTTCTAGAGCAGCTCGGGAATCCAAGCTGATGAAACAGAGTTTACATAATACACATCAGTAGGTAGAGCTCGAGCACTCCGTGCTAACTTGTCCGCCTTCGTGTTTTCTTTTCTTGGTATTTGCATAATGGAGAAGGAGATAAACTTCCTCTTACACCTGTCAACCTCATCAAGCAGTGTTGAAAATGCCGGCCACTCCTCTAGTTTAGACACCATCTTCACCACATCGGAACAGTCCGTTTGAAAAACCATTAAGAGCTTGTTAAGTCGTAACATACACTGCATCGCCCAAAGAAGAGCCTCCAATTCTGTCTGAAATGGTGATATACCCCGCCTCAAATTACATGTTCCCATAATTTTATCCCCAAATTCAAGGTTACAGAAATACCATCTTAACCCAGCTCTGTGTTCTGTATCCTTCCACGCCCCGTCGACCTGACAAACATCCTCCACTATTGTAGTTTCCTCCGGGGATGATGAACTAGGATACCTTGTCTCCGATTTCTCCTGGGCCGTTGCCCATGCCGTCGCCTCCGCCGTTGCTTTAACAATTATCTCATTTGGGTCCCAATCCACATTTGCAATCACCTTATCATTTCGAGCCTTCCAGATATACCAGATCAACCAAGGGTACATCCTCATCCTATCATCATTTGTTGGTAAGTGCCAAAACAAATGTGTCATATTTGTGAACAGTCCCGCTGTCGGAAAATGGGCCGGAGCTGTGGGAATTGGAGATAATGCCCAAACCTGTAATGCTGGCGGGCATTCAAACAAGGTGTGGTTTACTGTCTCTGGCGCCATTCCACATCTCATGCACTGTGGATCTATCTGCATACCCCGACTCCGTAATCGTGCTCCGACTGCTATACATCCCGTCAAAGCTTGCCACATAAAATGTTGCAATTTTTGAGTACACCGTATTGTCCACACATGCGATTGAAGCCGTCGTGTATCCGGACCAAAGAAAGTGGGACTACTGTCTTCCATAGTTTGTTGTTCTATTGCGTATCCCGATTTGACCGTGTATCTATCCGTCTTTATGTAAAACCAATCTAAAGAGTCTGGCCGGGAAGCGTGGGATGTCGGGATCCCGATGATCCTAGCGACATCTGTGCTAGTAAATAATTGATTCAATAATGGAAGATTCCACGTTGCTGTGCTGGGATTTATTAATTCACTCACCCGAAGGTGGGGATAAAATTTAATCCCATGTCCTATTGCTGGCCTCGGGCTAGAAGCTGGAATCCATGGATCATCCCAAATAGAGATAGATGTTCCTGAACCAACTCTTTTAATAAGTCATTTTTGTACCAGAGGTCGAGCCGAAACTATACTCTGCCATCCATAAGAAGGCGAGTATGATCTAATAGGGTCTAAAAGAGTAGCATTACGGTAATACCGTCCTTTGAAAACCCGTGCAAACAACGATTCATGGTAGTCTATTAGTCGCCAAGGTTGTTTTGCGAGTAAAGCCGTATTGAAATCCTCAATAACCCGGAATCCCAATCCCCCATCATTTTTGTGCCGACATAACTTTTTCCAAGCTAACCAATGCATTCCACGAGTTTGACCATTATTACTCCACCATAAATTGGAGACCACACTTGACAGCTTATTTGTGATCCCTTTGGGCAGGCGGAAACATGACATCACATGCATGGGCATTGCCGAGACCACGGATTTAATGAGAACTTCTTTCCCTCCTTTCGACAACCATTTCGAATTTCAGCCATTAATCCGTTGTTGTTGTCTATCTATCAAAAAACTGAAGATCTTTGTCTTTGCGCCACCAATGCTTTCTGGGATCCCCAAGTAGTTTCCGACGCCTCCCACCTTGCTAATTCCCAGGATTTGGTGTATCTCCGCCCGCACTCCTACCTCTACCGTATGACCAAATTGTACCGATGATTTTCCAAGATTTATCTGTTGCCCAGAAGTGATCTCATACTCCTTTAGGATTTGAAGTAAAACTTGACTTTTGTCGACGTTCGCTTTGCAGAAAAACAAGCTATCATCCGCAAAAAGAAGATGGGACACCGGTGGACATGCCCTAGCCACCTTAAGCCCTGAATGTGTTTCTGTTCCTCTGCCCGTTTGAGATTTGTTATTAAAACCTCCGTACACATAATGAACAAATATGGGGACAGCGGATCCCCATGGCGTAAACCTCTATGGGGCACTATCTGTCTTTTAGGGTGTCTATTTAGTAACACCTTGTACCTTACTGATGTAATACATTGCATCATCATAGCTATCCAATGCTCTGCAAAACCCATTTTCCTCATTAAGGCCTCTATAAAAGCCCATTCAACTCGGTTATAAGCTTTGCTCATATCCGTTTTGACCGCCATAAACTTTCCTTTACATGATTTGTTTGTCTGGAGCCCATGGAACATCTCCTGAGCTATCAATATGTTGTCTGAAATTAGCCGGCCCGGTACAAAGGCAGATTAAGTTTCCAAGATCAACCTAGGTAAGAGCACTTTAAGCTTCTGACAGAGAACTTTGGAGATGATTTTATAACCCACATTACAAAGGCTAATTGGCCGTAACTCCGTCATCCTACTTGGTCGTCCCGTCTTTGGGATTAAACAAATGTGGGTCATATTCAATCTTTCGTCAAAAGTACCCGCTGTTAGAAAATTATTAACCATTTTGAAAACATCATTTTTAATGGTATGCAATGACCGTTGGAAAAATAACGCTGTCATGCTATCCGGTCCCGGTGCTTTCTCTGAATGCATCATAAATAACGCATCATGCACCTCTGACTCGGTTGCATGGCGAACCAACGCTTCGTTCTCCTGAGTAGTAATCCGGTGCGGCATATGTTCAAGTACTCCCGTGAAATCCCCTAGTAAAGACGACGTAAACAGTTTATCAAAATAACTGACCGCTACGTCTTCCACCTCTTTTTCGCCTGCTACCCATACATTCACATCATTATGAAGCCCGGCAATTCTATTAACTGCTCTCCTCTGTTTCGTGGAGGCATGAAAGAACTTAGTATTCAAATCCCCATCCTTTAGCCACATATTCCGACTTTTCTGTTTCCAATATTCCTCCTCATCCCTATATGCTTCCTTGAGTTTATTTGTGATATCAACAAGCTCATCCTGAGTGCTATTGTCATCGTTTTGTACCTCCTCCAGAGCCCGTTGCAACTCTTCTATCTTCTGTTTTCCGTATGGTTGTTTGTCTTTCCTCCACACAGATATCTCATGTCGGCAATTTTGAATCCTATCAACCAAGCTCAGATCCACCTCTCCTCGAGTGGTAGACCATCCTCGTTGAATAGACTCCAGAAGACCCTCCAGACCAATCCATCGTTTGTCGAACCGAAATTGTTTCCACCTTCTCATGATTTTTGAGTCCAGTGTAGCTAAAATTGGCCTGTGATCAGATCCAATCATAGGTAGGTACTGAACGTGAGAGATCGGAAACAGATCATGCCAATTCTCCATGGCTAATGCTTTATCCAGTCTGCATCTCACTATTTTCCCCCTCCTTCGACCCCTCCATGAAAGGGTATTGCCACGGCTTGGGAAATCCACAAAACCACAGTCACTAATTATCAAGTTAAAAGACACAAACGATGATGCTTGACGTAATGGACCCCCTTGTTTCTCATGATTTCCCGTAATCTCATTGAAGTCACCAATGAGAAACTATGGATCCGTTCTTGTTGTGCCAATCCGTGTGATCCGTTCCCAAACCAGATCCCTCAACTTAACCACTGGATCCCAAAAACAAATGAAAAATCTCTTACAATTTTGCTTTGCTTTTGTATCTCTATAACTTTTTACGAGCAGAAAACTATTCTTTTAATGTTTTCTGCATTTCATGATCATTAATCTAGAACAACTTTATATTTTTGTAATTCTCTTTTCTAAAGCAAACTTATAATAAAGCACACAAAGGTAATTTGGAAATCTTTGTTACAAGGTTTTAAGATAACCTCGATTGTACGAATGTGATATTCAGTATGCCCCAAAAAATGTGATGTAGAATGCCTATTAACTTTGGTCAAAAAGAATGCCTATTATATACTTTAATATATAGTTAATAGATTCATTGCCTGTGTCCCCAAAATATGAATCTGAATATGAACTCAACTGAAAAAGAACAAATGACCTAAAGTAAAATTTTGAAAATAAAAAATATATGATTAATGGTTTGATAAATTGACCGATGCTAGTCGTGTAAACGACGTTGGAGCTTCAAATTGGCTTAGGTAACCTTACGAATCATGCAAGATAATAGCTACCGAATAAATTACTGATACTCAGACCCAAAGTTCTTCAGTCTTGGCACCAACTATACTTCATTGACTTCTCCGTTTCTTTCTTGGTTGACTTTTTAGTTTTTCGTGACAAAAAAATTCTGACGGGTCCTTCTCTGTGTACCCGAAGAGAATTAGATTCACGCATTATTCTCCAAAAATAATTATATATAAATAGGCATCTACTGATCTACAATTGATAACGAAATGTTACGTTAATAATAAACTATTCAAATGATGTAGTGAATACTTGAACCTGGAAAATACTATATCAACATTCAATACAACAAGAAAAGTCCATGTGATAGTAAATTATTTGAGGGGCCAGATATGTAAACACCATTATTTGTGCACGACTTTAAAAGTCAATCCTTTTTGTGGTAAATCTTTAACATAAATTAAAAAATCTATTTTGTTAATTTGGATGTAGCCATGTAGGGCATATATGATAGATTTAGGGACATTAAAGATTATCAAGTTTAAGATTTGTTACAAATTGCAAAATATTTCCCTATATTATAATAAATTAAAGGACCCTAATTAATAATCATCACTTTTCAAAGTTTTTATTGCATTTAAAATGTCAAAATTGACAGTTTTTGTGAAACTAAAATCAAAATCATTTCTACCAAAAAAAAAAAAAAAATCAAAATCTTTTAACACTACTAAATTAGAAACAAGTAATTGATTTACTAACAATATTGAACTTGAGATGTGGACTGATTTAGTGTGATTTGATTTTTAACGAGTTCTTATATGATTCTGGATGGATTATAGAAGTTCATATGCATTTAATTAAAATGTTCTAAAATCATAAGATTTGGATTTTCTTATATTTAACAAGGAAAATCCACCAAAGCACTATAATATTCTAACAAATTTTGTTAAATGGACTTCTTAAGATATATCAAGTAACACTATATTTGTGATTCCTTCATTTTAAAGTTAGAAAATTGGATTTTGAAAGAGTTTTTAGAATTCAAGTTTGAATAACAAGAAGTTTATCATTTTTATACAAATCGCATAAATTCACTTGAAATATCAAGTTGAATACACCCCCTAAGTATTTCCTAGACTAAATAATAGGTTATATCTTAACCAAAATGAATGGGGAATAAAGAAATCATTCAAATGTAAATAATTTATATTCTAGTGAAGAATTGACCATCGTTGTCAATCCATACAATCCGCCAATCCTATTCGTTACAATCTTCCTTATTAGCGTTTCAATAATCAAACTCTTAAAGACTTTTAATTCTGATCATACATTATCTTTCTACATAAATTGAAAACAATGACTAAAGTCGGTTGAAGGAGAGGAGAATATGAAAACAAGAAGTTAGCGAGTGCTTTTCATTAAATTTTCATATTATACGTGAATTTTGTGGTTTGTGATTTCAAGATTTGACAAAGTAAACGACCGCTATTTAAAGTGAACAAAAAATGTATTATTTAAAACAGAAATTCAAAGTATTGACTGGTTTGTCCTCTAGTATCAAGTGCCAACCCAGAGTCAACTCTATCAATCCGTCAACGAAATCAATTTGCAGATTATAAAAGAGACGCACACACTTAAGAGATAATGTATGAACACAAACCCAGAAAGAAGAAAGAAAAAAAACCCGATTTCACAAATCTCATTTCAAGATTCAAGCCATTCAATAGAGAGAGAAAAATGGCTTGTAAAGACGAACCTTATTATGATCTCAAAATCCTTTTGATCATCTTCACAATCTTAACCTGTTCACTTGCAGTTTCTGCAACTGTCTCAGAAGCAAATGCTCTTCTGAAATGGAAGTCAACATTCACAAACCAGACAAGCTCTTCCAGGCTGTCTTCTTGGGTCAATCCAAACACAAGCAGCTTCTGTACAAGCTGGTACGGTGTTTCTTGCTTACGCAACAGCATCATAAGGTTAAATCTCACAAACACTGGCATCGAAGGTACTTTCCAAGATTTCCCCTTCTCTTCACTTCCCAATCTCACTTACGTTGACCTTAGCATGAACCGTTTCTCTGGAACTATCCCTCCTCAATTCGGACAACTCTCTAAACTCATCTACTTCGATTTGTCCATTAACCTATTAGTCGGAGAGATCCCACCTGAGATTGGCAATTTAAGTAACCTAGAAACTCTCCATCTTGTTGAAAACAAGTTAAACGGATCGATTCCTTCTGAAATCGGTCTTTTAACTAAAGTTCAAGAGATAGCCTTGTATGACAATCTCTTAACCGGACCAATACCTTCTTCTTTTGGAAACCTAACCAAACTAGCCAACCTCTACCTATTCATCAACCAGCTTACCGGTTCGATTCCTCCCGAGATCGGAAACTTACCCAGCCTAGCTGAGCTATGCCTAGATAGAAACAACTTAACCGGTCAAATCCCTTCCTCTTTTGGAAACTTGAAGAATGTAACACTTGTCAACATGTTTGAAAACCAGCTCTCTGGTGAAATCCCTCCTGAGATTGGTAACATGACCTCTCTAGACACCCTTAGCCTCCACACAAACAAGCTCACCGGTTCGATTCCTTCCACGCTAGGGAACATCAAAACCTTAGCCATTCTTCATCTTTACCAGAATAAGCTTAACGGTACTATCCCGCCCGAGTTAGGAGACATGGAGGAAATGATTGATTTGGAGATAAGTGAGAACAAACTCACTGGCTCTGTTCCTAACTCGTTTGGCAAGTTATCAAAGCTGGAATGGCTTTTCCTCCGCGATAACCAGCTCTCCGGTTCTCTCCCCCCGGGTATCGCCAACTCTTCCGTGCTAACCGTCCTGCAGCTCGACACCAACAGGTTCACCGGTGTACTGCCTGACACTATCTGTAAAAGCGGCAAGCTCGAGAACATCACGCTGGATGATAATCTCCTCCGAGGTCCCATTCCTAAAAGCTTGAGAGACTGCAAGAGCTTGATCAGAGCAAGGTTCAAGGGGAACAACTTCACCGGAGACATCTCTGAGTCTTTCGGAGTTTACCCGAATCTCAACTTCATTGATCTCAGCAACAACAAGTTCCACGGAGAAATCTCATCCCGGTGGGAACAAAGTCGGAAGCTGGTTGCATTCATCGCAACTGCCAACAACATCACCGGACCGATCCCACCTGAGATTTGGAACATGACGCAGCTAAGCCAGCTCGATCTCTCCTCAAACAACATCTCCGGCGAGCTCCCAGAATCAATCAGCAAACTCACCCGTTTGTCGAAACTACAACTGAATGGGAATCAGATATCTGGCAAAATCCCTTCAGGAATCAGACTCTTGGCCAATCTTGAGTATCTTGATCTATCTTCAAACAGGTTCGGCTTCGAAATCCCGGAAACACTCAGCTCCTTGCCAAGGCTTTACCACATGAACCTGAGCAGAAACGAGCTTGATCAAAACATCCCCATCGGATTAACAAAGCTCTCTCAGCTACAAGTTCTTGATCTCAGCCACAACCACCTCGACGGAGGAATCCCATCACAGTTCACTTCTCTACAGAACCTAGAGAGGCTTGACCTCTCACACAACAATCTCTCAGGCTCGATTCCACCGAGCTTCAGTCAAATGGCGTCACTCACACACGTCGACGTATCGCACAACAACCTCGAAGGTACGATTCCGGATAACAAAGCGTTTGAAGACGCAGGCCCTGACGCATTGGTAGGCAACAAAGACTTGTGTGGTAGCAACGAAAGGCAAGGTTTGAAGCCATGCCCACTCATATCCTCCAAGAACAAAAAATCAAACAAGGAGAAGAACCTTCTCATCTACATAGTAGTCCCGATCGTCGGAGCGATTATAATCCTCTCCGTCTGCGCCGGAATATTCGTCTGCTTCCGCAAGAGAAAGCCCCAAATCGAAGAGAATTCAGATTCCGAATCAGGCGAGACGTTGTCGATATTTAGCTTCGACGGGAAAGTAAGATACCAGGAAATCATCAAAGCTACGGGAGAGTTCGATTCAAAGTACCTAATCGGAACCGGAGGACACGGCAAAGTCTACAAAGCGAAGCTACCGGCGATGACTATGGCGGTGAAAAAGCTAAACGAGACAACCGACGAAGAGATCTCGAAACCTACGGTGAAGCAAGAGTTCCTAAACGAGATCAGAGCACTTACGGAGATCCGTCACCGGAATGTGGTAAAACTCTTCGGATTCTGCTCGCATCGCCGGAATACTTTTCTGGTGTACGAATACATGGAGAGAGGAAGTTTGAGGAAAGTGTTGTCGAACGATGAGGAAGCGAAGCAATTGGATTGGGGGAAAAGGATCAATGTGGTGAAAGGTGTGGCTCATGCTTTGTCGTATATGCATCATGATCGATCTCCGCCGATTGTTCACCGTGATATTAGCAGTGGAAACATTCTTCTCGGCGATGATTACGAAGCGAAGATCTCCGATTTCGGTACGGCGAAGCTTCTCAAGGCCGATTCTTCGAATTGGTCCGCCGTTGCTGGCACTTACGGCTATGTTGCTCCAGGTACTTACTTCTTCTTCCTTTTGACCCGTTAAACTATATTGATCCGGAATTGGAAACGGGTCGGGTCGGTTTTGGTTGAAAATTTGATATCACTAGACCGGTTTTAATTAGGAGTGGGTCGGTTTTTGGGTTTCGCAAATTTATAAACCGAGCTTGTTGGTTTGAACTTTGTATGCTGACGTCACTCCTATAAGAGCAAATATATATATATATATATATATATATATATATTTTTTTTGGGTTTGATATATTTTAGTGATAATGTTTTTTTTTTTTTGAACAACAGTGATAATGTTCTAATATGTTTTATGAAATTGAACGTGACAGAATTAGCTTATGCGATGAAAGTGACGGAGAAATGTGATGTGTATAGCTTCGGAGTATTAACTCTTGAAGTGATCAAAGGGGAGCATCCGGGTGATTTGGTTTCGACTTTGTCATCGTCTCCTCCTGACAAAACTCTGTCGTTAAAAGGAATCTCCGACCGTCGGCTGCCGGAGCCAGCGCCGGAGATCAAAGATGAGATCTTAGAGATTGTGAAAGTTGCAGTTTTGTGCTTACATTCTGATCCAAATTCTCGCCCAACAATGATGTCAATCTCCTCTGCCTTTTCTTAGAAGCAGCCTATTTGTGATTGTGACTATCCCAAGCTGAAAGTGATGCTAAGTATAGTTTATACATTATTGTGTTTTCAGGATTATGGAGTCAATAGTTTTGCATTATGGAATGTTAGTTATATTTTTGCACTACTCTCTTTTGTTAGAGATAAATTATATACTAGTCTACATTTTGTTGTAAATAGTGTCTTTTTTTTCTCTCACTAAGAAAAATAAAATGCATTTCGTCTTTTATTTGTTTGTGTTTTGAAATCGTAACCGAGCTGATCCAATTTTACTTGGAAACCAAAAAACAAAAAAGAGATTTAACAAGATTGTGAGAGTTGACCCAAGGAGAAGAGAAGTATTACTGACCAATTGACTCTTTCTCTCTCTTTCTCACGCAAGCAACATTTCATTTGTGAACTACTTGCCTATAATTTAATAGCTTAAATAAAAATATGCGAATAATATGTCACTTCCAGACGGAGTTGGAAGTTTTTATTTGGGCTATACAATGTATGATAAAGAATAACAAGTTAGTAACGGTTTTCCAGACGGACTGTTCCGATATGGTGAAAATAGTGTCTAAATCAGAGGAGTGGCCGGCGTTCTCACTACTACTTGACGAGGTTGTGAGATGCAAGGGGAGGTTCACCTCGTTTTCCATCCAGTATATACCAAGGACGAAAAACACGAAGACAGACAAGTTAGTACGAGTGCTCGAGCTCTACCTACTGATGTGTACTATGTAAACTCTGTTTCACCAGTTTGGATTCCCGAGCTGTTCTAGAGATAGAGGTTGTTGACAACAAAAAAAAATATATATATATATATATATATATATCACTTCCATTTATAGTAACATATTGATTACTATACTAATCATAGTTACCATTCTTAATTTATATTACATTAAAATTCAAATCTTTGTATTCATATGGTATAGTTTTTAAAAAATTTATAAACAAAACGGAAATCACAACAATCAAGTCTTTAACTCTTTGTAAATCGGGGGGGATTGATTTCAAAAAGTATTTTCAAAATTTTAAGAATCTATTGCTATTGGTTTATAGATTCTGACAATATTATTAAAATATATTTTTATTGGTTTAGTGATTTTTAAAATCCAGATAAAATTAGTTGTTATTCAAAAAGTTTGTGTGTTTCATGATTTCATGAATCCATTAAAATCCTTGTTGTTGGGACATGGATTTGAAACAACTTAACTCATGGAACAAGATTTCCAAAATACTACCTATAATCTTTAACAAAATATTTGATTGATTTTATGAATATACAAACTCTCTCCAAATCTAGCATAAACTTTTAATAAATTTAACAAATCTCTTAACTTTTAAAATTTATCAACTCTACATAAATTCATCTCCCAGTAACCTCACTTGGACACAAATGACAAAACATATAAAAAAGAAAGAAAACTATCTTAGTTTTATGACTTCACAATAAAAAAAACTCAAAATAATCAGTAAGAGACAAAATAGAGAATATTACAACTTCAAAAATACAAATGAAAACAGTTTTGTTTTTCATTTTTCTAATTATTGTTTCCTCATGTAAGTTAATTCTAGATTACTTAGGATAAATATGTATAATCTTTTATACTTTTTAGTTATATGATACTAACGACATTACTCAATATATGTTTTTCTAGGTGCATCCTATCGACTATGATGAGTTACATATTCCGATATTCGTGAAGACATATATCCACTTGCTTTTTGTTATAAATGTGTAAACCACTGTATTACAATGAACAAACGTCATGTAGTCAGTTTATCTGCATTTGTTCAGCCACAAATCCTTCTTCCAATTTGGCATTGAGTCCCCAAACTGATTTTCACGTAAAACATCGTAGTACAAATGACGACCAAAAAGTATTACATCCTCAAAATCATTATTGATATATCTGTTATGAAACGTCCACATCATTGTTTTATAAAGAATAAATATCAGCAAACTTTTCCCTAATATTATTTGTCTTTAGGATCACCCACGGTTATAAAAAAAAAAAAAAAAAAATATATATATATATATATATATATTATTTGTCTTTGTATACCCAAAAATATTGATTAATAAAGATTTATAGTTCTTTCTGTTAAACGATTTATATATAGAACAAAAATTTAAGTTATAAAATCAAATTAAATTGATGTTCTTGTTTACATATACCCTATAAGTTATACAATTAAAACTCTATTTGTTTTTATATGTGTATATCTGCCCAAACATTATTTGTACATTTACCGACTAAAAGTTTGGAAATGATCACCATATCAACTGAGTACGCAATGCTCATATATTTTGACCTTTAAGTTTGCAATCTTGATACATATATCTTATCAACTCAAAGTTTCGTGTAAAACTCATCTATTGTAATAATGTAAGGTTTTAAAATTAATTATCTTCTAATCCACATCAATATTTTTTTTAAAATAACAAAATGTTATAATTTATGAATTAAAAAATTAAAATTATATAAACTAGTAAACATTTCATATTTTAGTAAAAATGTAATGGAAACCCCTTAGAATATTCAAGTAAGAAAAAAAAAACAAAGGAAAATTATAAATCTAGAGAAAGAGAAGTCGAATGCTGTTTTTTCCTGAAAATTTTATTATTATACAAAATTTTATAAAATAAATAATAAACACTTACCTCCCAAGTAGCACTTCCAACATGTCTAGATGTGAGGCTGTGACGAGCTTAGGATCACTATGCTTTCTTTCACCCATGTACACGATGTGCATCTATACATATATTATATAATGCATACAATCATTCCGCGAAGATAGGTTCTCCATACGGATCCGTGGAAGCTAAACTAATTGAGAAAAAATCATTATATCTTGATAAAGTAATTTATACTACAACTATATAGTACACTGAAAATGCACATGTATGTTTTATAAAATCACCAATCACACACAAACATGACAGTTGAAGACTGATTCATTTGAAGAAAAAAAAACTGATGAAAAGAGCATTTTTATCTCAAAAACATTGAGTTAATATTGAGAAATTTAAAACTTCATTGTCTTGAGAAAATTTTGGTGAAATCGTTGTCGGTAGAGTTGATCATTTTACAAATGAAATTGCATGGATGTTGAACTCAAGTGTTGTGCTTATAGAAAATATGTTGATGAGTCATAAGGTTAAATGATTTGTATCATGTTATTGGCGATGATGTTGTCAATGTCAATTGTCCTTAAGTTAGATAAGCTTCCCTTTTGTTAAAATGGTATTTGTTAAAACAAAGATTATCTTATGTTAGGATCAAATAATATTATTGTTTACCTATGTTTTGCTTATATTTTACATATGTTATGCTCTTTTTTTTTTAATTAATATGGTATGATGAGTTAAGAAAATCTCATAAATGAAAAAGCAAAAATAATAACATTTTATTGAATGAGTCTTTCAAATAGTTGAGAAATCAATCAAAATATAAGATAGTTGTGAGCTATGGACTCTCTCACACATTTTCTTTTGTTTTGTTTTAACAACCACAATATCGTTAGTTCAGAACTATTGGCATGGTTTCTGGGACTTTGCGGGTCATCTTACAAGTTATCAAGCAAAGAAAAATTCAATTGTGTAATTATGTAAAAACAGTAGAGATTAAAAAAAGTTTATATAATAAGATGTTTTCCTCAATATTATGTGTATATCCATCCAAAGCATCCATATGTAGTTCAAGTGACCCCTTATCGTTACTATGCGCTGCAAACTACAAGGACATTTGATTACTTGGGACTTACTCAAAACACTTCACAAGCCCTTCGCCGTGAGGCCGAGATAGGTGAAGACATTATCATTTGTGTCTTTCACTCAGGTGATAGTCAAAATTGTTGTTAAGACTAATCACAGAAAGGTGGAAAGAGAAGTATGTCGATGGTCATACGCTGTGGTGTGATAAGTGCCTATATTTTTTTGTTGTTTGGTCCAAAGCCACTTTGATTTCTAATCACCAGTTCAATTGAATTAAGAATGTGAAAGTTTTTAGCCACTTAATTAGAATCATATTGCCTACAAACTATACAATAAAAAATTAGATCGTTTTTTCAAAGATCTTGGAGGTAAAATGTTCCAATCTAGTGGCTCGGACGTCACTGATCCTTTTGACTTACTCCCAAAGCATAAAACTCAACAAAATTTAGAAAGAAAATTTAAATCGCTGAGATTTTTCGTTCCTAAATTTAAGTAAGAAAAGATCGGGAAAATAAATAACAAACTAATTAAAGTAAGAAAGAAGAAGAAGAAAGACTAGAAGAAGTTCACTAAAGTCCATTTTTCTTACTTCCCAAAAGCAAAAATTCGCCGATTGATTTCGCATCAGATCTGCTCTGTTTCTCTCTGTGTGATTCTCATTTCTTTCGTTGTTTTCGATTCAATCTCATCGGAATTGGCTAATTAGGTTTCCGATTTCCCGCCGTAAAATCCATGAAGGAATCGGATCTGACCACCGAACCCATCGCCCAGAATCTCATCAAGCTAATCAGCAATGTCTGTTTCTCAGTCTTCGTCTTCACCGTCCTCATCTTCACAGTAATCGCCGTCACATACCAACCGCCAGATCCATGGCTCGAATCCGCTCCAGCGCTAACCAAACTCCTCACCGGAACCGAAAACGCAACTTTCAAAATCGACGGCACTACACTCAACACCGGCGAAGACATCGCTTCCTCTTCTTCTCCGATACCACCTCCGGCGAACTCCACGGAACCGGTCACCGAAGCAACGATCGAGCTATCCGAGGAGAAGATCGGGAACATGACGGTGGTGAACTCTTCTTCCGTCGATTGCGACGATCTGAAAACCGTGAATTGCTCGGATCCGAGAGTCTTAGTCGCTGTTGAGAGATTCAACCTGAGAGTTTTCAAATCGATAGTCTTCTTAGAGTACGAAACTCCCGTTAACGGATCGAATCCAGACGAATGCGACGTCTCCTGGAGATTCAGGAACAAAAAGGAGAAATCGTGGAGAAGATACAGAGATTTCAGGAGGTTCAAATTCGGATTCGGCGAGAATTGTACATACAAAGTGTTTCACACCAGTGGTTGGCACTCTGGCGTCAATGCTCGTAAGCCTAGGATCAAGCCAAGCTCGCCGACGACGAGCAGAGGCAAAGGAAGTCGCGACCCCGAGATCAACGACACGATCCCGACTCTCGGCTCGCAGACGAATTTCAGGAGAGGGAAGTATCTGTATTACTCGAGAGGAGGAGATTACTGTAAAGGTATGAATCAGTACATGTGGAGTTTCTTGTGTGGGTTAGGTGAAGCAATGTACTTGAATCGGACGTTCGTGATGGATTTGAGTCTGTGTTTGTCTTCAAGTTACAGCTCAAAGGGGAGAGACGAAGAAGGTAAAGACTTTAGGTACTACTTCGATTTCGAGCATTTGAAAGAAACTGCCTCCATTGTTGAAGAAGGTGAGTTCGTGAGAGACTGGAGGAAATGGAACCGGTTGCATAAACGGAAAGTTCCGGTTAGGAAGGTGAGATCGCATAAAGTTTCTCCTTTGCAGCTGAGTAAAGACAAGAGCACGATTATATGGAGGCAGTTCGATGCGCCTGAGCCTGAGAACTATTGGTATCGAGTGTGCGAAGGGCAGGCCTCGAAGTATGTGGAGAGGCCGTGGCACTCGCTGTGGAAGTCGAAGAGGTTGATGAACATTGTGTCTGAGATCAGTGGGAAGATGGATTGGGACTTTGATGCGGTTCATGTGGTGAGAGGAGAGAAAGCGCAGAACAAGAAGCTCTGGCCGCGTTTGGATGCGGATACATGGCCTGATGCGATTTTGAGCAAGCTTAAAGGAATGGTTCAACAGTGGAGGAATTTGTATGTTGCTACTAATGAACCGTTTTATAATTACTTTGATAAGTTGA
Source organism: Microthlaspi erraticum (assembly GCA_902728155.2). Classification (NCBI taxonomy): domain Eukaryota; kingdom Viridiplantae; phylum Streptophyta; class Magnoliopsida; order Brassicales; family Brassicaceae; genus Microthlaspi; species Microthlaspi erraticum. The sequence continues at coordinate 224,133 of CACVBM020001706.1, read as the reverse complement.
GGTCTCAGTACAAGGTTCACTTGCTTGATGATTATAGCTACTTGTGGGGGAACAAGAGTGAGTGGTACAATGAGACGAGTCTGTTGAATAATGGTAAACCGGTGGAGTTTGATGGGTACATGAGAGTAGCTGTTGATACGGAAGTGTTTATTCGGGCGAAGACGAGAGTTGAGACGTTCTATAACCTTACCACGGATTGTAAAGATGGGATCAATACATGCTGAGATTTGATTAGTCTCAGGTTGTGAATTGTGATGATGTGTTTTCTCTTTATAACTTTTTGTACCTTACCATTTCATTTTACATTTGTTCTTTTTTTTGTATCCTTAATTCAATTATGGTTTTGTTGTTTCTTCCTTGTGTTCTACTAGCAATTGATGTTCTTGGTGGTGAATGAGTGTACGTAATGTTTACATTATTTATACAGTTTCTTAAATCATGTAAGAGTGCAACAGCAGTTACCGTTTTTTTTTTTTTAAGATTTTGGTATACTGTATTATCTTATCAACTAGAGAGAAAATAGCTGATTTGTGTTTGTATTGTTTCTTGTTCTTGATTTAAATAGCTCTTTTATTCACCGAAAAAATACCACAAAATGTAATTTCAAAAATACCACAAAACTTATTTTCCAAAAATTCCACAGAATACAATTTTGTCAATTTTCCAAAAATACCACAAAATTTAGTTTCCAAAAATACCACACATTTTTTCATAAATATCACAAAATAATCTGGATATATTTCTTTCGACCTAGTAACTTTGAAAGAAGAGCAGATTTCATCAAATTGGTATACAAAATGTGCAAGAAAATAAAATAGCATAACTAAAAATATCGTGTAAATATTGTAGAAAATAGCCATAGCCATGTTCAATTCACGGATCCAGAAATAATGAAATAAGGATCAGAATCTTGATTCAGAAAAAGTTTTAATAAACAAGGTAATCAAAATCTTCCACAATTGTGGTGAATAAGCTTGTGACTGACATGATTCAATGTAATTTATGTTGTTCTTTATGAAAACTCGGACATTGTACAAACTTTTGGTTGAATTAATTGCAGATTGTAAACAGAATTTCAATTGTCTCGTATAATACTCCTTTGGCTTTGATTTATTCCATTTAGCAAAGAAGTGTCGAGTCTAGTGGAAAATTGGAAACCGATTTTTGTTTAACTAAAATTAAGAATATGTATACAATATTCAACAACGTAACAAAAAGAGAACAAAATATTAACTCCTAGAGCTAGTAGCATTGTTGTTCGGAGGAACGCTACGAAGGAAAGAAGAACTTTTTGTGAGTTCTCTGAGTGGCTTATCCGTAAATCTGATAAAGTTGTAAACAAAACCTCAGGCCATAATTCCGATGATAGGACCAACCATGTAAACCCAAATTCCTTTATATTTTCCCATCACTATCGCTGGTTCTAGACTTCTTGCTGGATTCATTGATGCTCCCGAAATAGGTCTAATAAAATAATCAAAACCAAAATTAATATTTTCACTAATACAAGAATTATTTTTGTAATAAAATGAGATAACATCATATTATTACCCAGCTACAAAGACGTTTAACACTATAGTCATCCCAACCGCAATTCCTGCTAACTCTCCAATCTGTAAAAACAAATTAAAAACAATCCATCAACATGAGAAACTTTCATTTCCATACTTTTTTTTCTTATATGACTATGGTTTTTATATAATAAGTCCACTGTTTGGGTTTAATTTCGTTAATCATGTTTTTTTTTGTATGAATGTTATTTATATTTTGTGCCCATTTCTATTCAACGATCTACCAATATGGATAAATATTTGAAAAACATAACAAGAAAAAGAAAGGGTGCTATATGAAAAAACACTAACCGCTCGATTATCAGTGGCAACACCAGAGATAACAAACATGAGGAGGAATGAGATAATGATCTCTGCGACAAGTGCTCGTGCGTACGAATCAGTCGGAATTGTTCCGAAGTAAGCTTCGGGTGTGATTTTGAACATTATTTTCAGTGTCAAACTTGCTAGTAACGATCCCGCAAGTTGTGCACATATATACGATGGTACCTGTCCAAAAATTACACAGTTAATATTTTGTTCTTGTTAAATGCAAACGCAAGAGATAGAGAGTAAGTAGTGACCTGAGACCAGGGAAACCGCCGGAAAACGGCGAAGCTGATGGTAACCGCAGGGTTAAAGTGTGCACCGGAAATGTGACCGACTGAGTAAATCATGACCATAACAATGAGACCCCAAGTCAAACAAATCCCGGAAATGTCACTGTTCCACCGTACAACACATTCACCACCACAACTCCACAACCAGAAAACATTATGAAATATGTTCCAATCATTTCTGCTATTAACTGCAATATAAAAAGAAAAACTATAAATGAATTTGTTCAAAATATTTGTTATCATTATAACTATGCACTAAAAGAAAAAAAAACTACCTTTTGGGTAAGGCAAACAATGCTGGGAGAAGTACATATGACAGTTTCGATTCCTCCATGGCAATCTGTTGATATGCCTTCCTCAATTCTTGATATTTGTTCTTCTTCGATTCCTTCACCATGAGAAGTCATTTTTATGGATAACTAAACAAGATATATTTTTTGTTTTTTTTTTTCAAAAAGTAGAGTGGAGGGTTTTTTGTTTGAGAAAGAAGAAACTAAAATTGTTGTGATTGGAGAATTTGGAGAGTAAGGGGTTTTTATACATGTGAAACAGAAATAAACTGTAACTGTCACATGATGATTAGATTAGATCTAATGAGTTGGAATAACGACCTCTGATTTGATGTAACAGATAAAATAGGGTGAAAGTTTGACTGTTATGTGGAGATGGGTAAAAAGTCAACTAAGATTGGTTATATTTATACTTATGCAACTCCACATTGTCAAAAGAAGTTGTATATATATTTGTAGGAGTATCCAAACTTAACAAATTGTTTTTTAGAAAACGAGAGTTTTAGGCAGTAGATCTAGCCACCATTCTTGACGGAGAAAATAACTATTTAGTAAATAGTAGAAATAAAGTAATTATAGAAATTTCTAGATATTTTAAAGTAATACAAATACTTTTAATAATTTATAAAACTTTAACCATGTTTCTATATGTATAAAATGAATAAACGATATAACAAGTAACAACATCACCATTCACCACCCATCATTTTTCTCTGTTACATTCGTTCTTTTAACTCAAATTTATCTATTACAAATGATGATATTATATACGAAATTTAATTTTAGTGGTATTTTTGGAAACAATAATTTTAGTGGTATTTTTGGAAAAAATAAATGTTTGTGGTATTTTTGGAAACTAAATTTTGTGGTATTTATGGAAAATTATATTTTGTTGTATTTTTGAAAAATAAGTTTTGTGATATTTTTGAAATTATATGAGATTTTCACTACAAGAAAATTGAGTAAAGATAGCATTAAAACATAGCGTTTTTTTCGATTATGCTATCTTTGACATAAAGCTTAGTATAAGATAGCGTTTTTTAAAATACCAATGCTATCTTTTAGTAACTCTTTATCTTAGATAGCATGTGCTAAGTAAAAACGCTATGCTTACTTTAGATAGAAAAATTATTTAATTCGTGGCTAAATACTTAGTGAAAAAAGAAGCGGCAATTATTTTTCATTCTCCCCAAAAATTAATTCATGAACTCAGATCTATCGTCTTTCTCCCCACACACTCGAAACGCCGCCGGTCGGTGGGATTTCATAACAGTTCTTTTAATTTCTTGCACTTTTGTGGTACTTTTGAAAATCCAAGAATGCAACAACAGTTACCCTTTTTTGAGATTTTGATATACATGATTGTTGTAGATGCAATATATTTCTGCAATTTGTAGCCTTGATTATCTTGTCAAATAGAGAGAAAATAGCTGCTTTGTGTTTGGATTGTTTCTTGTTATTGATATAAGAGAAAATTGCCAATTTACCCCAAAAAAAGGCCTTTCTTGTCCCACTACACCTTTCCATCTCGTTGTTGTCTTAATACACTTTTTTTAAAATAATTTGGACATTTTTGACCTTCAAATTGAATTGGTAATGTGTTTGGAGAAATCCTCTAAAACCATCGCTTTTAGGTCGTCAAACCTAGTATTAGATTCCACACAAACTACTCTTCCTCCTTTCCTCTCATCAGCAACAAATATCCACCCATTAATTTGACACCTCTTCCATGAACCACATACTACATAGATTTGGATTTGAACCATATTGGATAGAGAGAAAGAGGACTACAGAGGAGGAAGGGGATGAAGAAGATGAGGAAGAAGATCATGGAGGATTATTTTCGGATAGTTGGATGAAAATAAGGAAACAAAGATTTGAAAAATATTTTTTTGCAATATTCTCTCGATTTTTGCAGATGATGAACTCTACACAATGTAGAACTAACCTATTTAGTAGAATATCCTGTGAAAACACGAATACTACGCCTTGCAGAAAAACATGAAATATGTAGTACACGAAAACTATGACTGGTAGATAGCAGTGTTTACCGTAGAATTTAGAATCTACGAGTAGTAGCGGATGGTGTATTCTGTAGAATATTTTTGGAGCGAATTCTACAAAATGGTAGAGTGTATTGTATATGGTAGATATCGAAGTCTAATCCGGAAGATGAATGAAGAAATTGTAGATATCATATCCTACGACGGTTAGACTTGCGAATAACTTGTAGAAAGCGTATTCTGCTTTGATATTTTACTTTGTAGAACCAAAACTTCAAAGAATTTTTTAACCATCCAAAACATTTTTAAAAATATTCAAATATTTTACACATTCTTTAGATCATTTATAGGACTTTTAGAAATTGTGTTCACTTAAAAAAATATTCATTATCATGTTTAAACAATATTGAAGGGCAATTATGGAAAAAAATGGCCAAAGTCAAAAAAGGAGTAATAGGACAAGAAAGACCTTTTTTGGGGTACTTTGCCAATTTCCCCTTGATATAAATAGCTCTTTTATCCACCGAAAAATGTACATATACATGTTATTTTCAATTTTTGTAAGAGAAGTGATAATTTTCAATTTTTGTAAGAGAAGTGATATGTAAGTTTAGAGAGACATTCGAGTATATATGATTGATTATAGCTGTAGCCTTAGTTTTTTGGCTATTATTTATATTATTTTTTTAATGTAAAATTTTAGCTATTGATTTCTTTTTTTTTTACCGTGGCTTTGAAACTTTGGCTGTGACATTTTAAAGATGTAAAAATTATATGTAAACATACTATAATATATATATATATATATATATTAGAGAAATACAGTAGAAACTTTATAAATTAATACTCCGTAAATTAATAAACACGATAAACTAATAAAATCTTCCGGTCCCGAGTTGGGCAGATGTACAAAATGACATAAGTCGATAAGATAACAAGATAATAATATTTTTGAAACTCCTATGTAAAATATGGTCCCAATAATATTATAAATTAATAATCATCATATTAAAAATTATATATATACCTAAAATACATGTCTACTAAAATCTGAATCTATAACACATCAGAAAATATAGAATTGAAAAGGAAAATGGAATTTAAAACGAGATGGCAAGTATGAAAAAATGTAAACGATAAAGTAAATATAAAAATATCAAAAAGTTAAGAAAATATACTATAAATGAAAGTTCTTATTTAGTTTGAATGTAAATTTAAAAGATTATAAATATTTGATTTTCTTTATTGATTTTTTTTAAGTCAAAACTTATATATTAATAACTCTATAAATTAATAAAATACAGTAGAAATTCTATAAATTAATAATGTTGGGACCATGATATTTTATTAATTTAGCGAATTATTAATTTATCGAGAGACAATTTGAATCAAAAACTTAGTTTGGAACCGAAATTGATTAATCGAGTTATTAATTTATCGAGTATTAATTTATAGAGTTTTTACTGTATCAAAGTCCCGACATTATTAATTTATAGAGTTTCATTAATAATTCTATAAATTAATAAAATATCAAAGTCCCAAATTATTAATTTATAGAGTTTCTACTATAATAGATTTTGTTGAAAGAGTCTTAAAGAACTTGAAATAGTGTTGTATAAAAACATAAGATCAGAAAAATGTTAATACAATGTTTTCTATTTTTCAAAATTTTGTGATTAAGATGATTTTTGAAATAATAATTCGATAATTAGAATGATTTATTTAGTCCAAATGTGGATGGAATATAAATAGGTGTAGATTCCCAAAGCTATATAAAAATTAACATTTTTTTTTTCCAATTTCCCCCAAACTCATTCCTACAATCGTTCAATTTCTTTCCACAGCCATAAAAGAAAAGAAAAAAGGCTGTAAATTTTGAAAATGGAAGCTCAGCTGTAAATTTTTTAAAAATGGAAGCACAGCTTAATTTGTTACTTAGTAATGCTTTTGAGAGAAATAAAGTTGTGCACAGCATTTACAATTCACACTCATCCATGTAATTCTTTCTTTTTATTTCTATCACAATGGCTAACGATAACAAGTCAGCATTAGGATTAACATAATTTGACAACTAAGATATGCTAAAAATAAGTATCCTTTTTTATCCATGTGTGCATGTCCATTACAACTAGAGCATGATTTCTTTTAATAAATCTTTTACTAGAAAAATTGATTAAAACAAATAAATTTAAAGGCTCCTAAAACCATTTTCGTAATTAACTTGAATTTTTAATAAAAGTTTTACCGGAAAACTGTGAGTCACTTCCCAACAAAATTAACCAGTTGAAGATAATTTTTGTACCTGATAAAAATTAAAATCGTCAATTTTCGTTGTTTATGTATAAAAGTTGTACCGTTTATAATAGTGAAAGAAATAAGTAGGTAGGGGTAAAAATTTGGATATTTACCTCAATATTAAAAAATAAAATATTAGAACTCCATTTAATTTTTAAATTTAGTTTATAGATATAATAATAATTATCTATATATGTAATAAATTTGAATATATTACATTTGTTGGATATATACTTATAAACCGTAAAAAAAAAATAAAGTTTGTTGTTTTAACTGTAATAGGTAAAAAAGAAACTATTTGTTATCGTCCGGTTTCTTCTTACATAATTTATAAAAACAAAAACAAAAAGTCCCGCGCGAAACATGAACTACCCACTAGTAAGCCAAAAAGGAGAGAATTTGAAAATATTACCATAAAACAAAGATTTGTGATTTATGTATTTTACATCTCTTTATATATATATCATGTAGTAATGTAAACCAAAACCTTCTCTGATCTGTCTTTGAAGGAATTGTTCAAGTCCCACCTACCTGTTTTCTGACACAGGTAACAAGAAATGTTTTCCTCTGAATGACTTAGGTCTCAGCAAGATTCGATAATTGTAGGATGAGCTTTCATTTTTTCTCCTGAATTATGTTTGGAGATATTTATGCATATATTGTGAAATAATGTTTAGATTAAGCTAAGTTGAAAATTTGTGGTTGGTAGCCTCGAATCTCATTGCACTCCTATGGTTGTTCTCTGATTACAATATATGATGATTGTTTGTTTTTGTTCGTATATTGGGATGATTTTGGATCTGATTATTTAAATTTTTAGGTTTTGATTTATTTTAATTTTTACTGCGGCTTATAACTGATTTGTATTGATTTATGTTTGGAGATATTTATGCATATATTGTGAAATAATGTTTAGATTAAGCTAAGTTAAAATTTTCTGGTTGGTAGCCTCGAATCTCATTGCACTCCTATGGTTGTTCTCTGATTACAATATATGATGATTGTTTGTTTTCGTTCGTATATTGGGATGATTTTGGATCTGATTATTTGAATTTTTAGGTTTTGATTTATTTTAATTTTTATTGCGGCTTATAACTGATTTGTATTGATTTATTTACTCTTTCTCACAATGATTAGTGAACTCTTGGAAATCTCAAACTATGGCACCAGTGAGTCAGAGCCCAACTATGAAGAATGCATTTGACTTTCTCAAGGTTGCACGGAATACATTCAAAGACAATCGTGAAACATATAACGAATTTGTTAAGGTGGTGAGCCAAGCAAAAACTAAGAGGTATGTTTTCAGTCTTAATGGTTGATTTTCAATATTTCTATCCACATGATAAACACTAATGATTTATGAGGAGTTGAAGAATTTGATCTTATTAATTTTATTACAGCATGTGTCGTACTTGTATCAAATCAAGAGTGGAAGAACTCTTTAAAGATCACCAAGAGCTGATTATCGGTTTCAATAAATTCATGCCAAAGTCTAACCAGCAAATGGTCGAGTGTTGCCAAACTTTACGAAAGAGGCTTGATGTGGGTTTTGTGGACAAGGTCAAGGTAAGCGTATTCATTCATGGTAGAAAATAGATAGGGAATATTTGATTCACGATTTGATTAGATGATTTTTATATATCAAATATACAAATCTACAAATCTTTTTCAATTTTTTATTATTTTTCTCATAAATATCGTTTGGCGATAGGCGAGGTTTCAAGATGATGATCGCTCGTACGAATCATTTGAGGAGATGCTGCAAATGCATGAGGAGGGCAAGAAAAGCATTGATGAAGTATGCGATGAGGTATATATATATGTTTTTTAACTAATTAGTGTATGATATTGAAACTATTTCTTCTTTCATTACTCTCATACTGAATTTTGTAACATGTGAATATTTTGTAGGCGTTTCATGTCTTCTTCCCAAACGATCACGACTTGCGTGTGGAATTTCTCAACTTATACTTGAAGTCTTGAATAAGCTCGTATAATGAGATATGTATGCAATAAAGTGATGTCGTAATCACACCAGTCTGCTGTTGAACTCGCAGAAACTAGAAACTCATTTCAGTTATTTTCTTCATTGTTTACTCATAAAACTCATTTTTCAAGTTTCTTATACAATTTTGCAATATTGTTTTAATTTCCAATATCTTCATTTTCACATAACCGGAACCTTCTCTCTGTGAAAGAGGGTCTGAAAGGATGCAGATCTGAGAAAATGATTTCTTTTAAAATGGGGTATTGATTTCTTTTGGCGTCACTATATAAACGACCATGTAACTAGTGTAGGAAATGCTTTTTGGGAAACAAAGATGGAAAAGAAGAAGAAGAGTGAGAGTCTCAAGCTGGTGAAACTAAAAGACGCCATTAATCTCATCAACCAAGAAGTTAATCTGCTTGGTGTCGTCACTGAACGAAGAGAACGGTTTGATCGTTGCATAAACGGAAAGTTCCTGTGAGGAAGGTGAGATCGCATAAAGTTTCGCCTTTGCAGCTGAGTAAAGACAAGAGCACGATTATATGGAGGCAGTTCGATGCGCCTGATGATAGGATTTGTGTGTGGGTGTGAAAGATATGATATGAAATGTGGTGGAATGCAACAGTGGTATATAAGATGAGGTGGTAAGATGCAAACACAATCACAGTCAACAATTCCCTTTAACCATCATAGTCATTATAGCATAAAGGGTATCAATCCAAAATGGGTGAAGTTGTCACTCTATGAGAATATGAAATAACAAGGAAGTCAAGCAAGCAGTAAATGAATGGGGTAACACTAACAACCTAATGAAACAGAAATGCAATGCAATAAGTAAATAAAGCAGTAGAGCAACAGCTCGACCAAGGACTCGAGTCGAGTGGGAACAGAGTAACCGAGCTCGATCGAGTTTAGGGTCGAGTTGAAGTAAAAAGCAATAAAGGCAGCGACTTTAACAAGCTAATGCGAAATTAGGGTCTAAGACAGGGTTTACAATCAGAGGAAGGCTATACTTAATCAATCTTGCTCTCAAACAACTTGTATCAAGGTATCTCTTGATATTGAGCTTCTCAATGCCTAGCTAACCCTTTCCCAAGGTGAAAGCTATCAACCAAGACTTGATCTCAGAAACAGGGGGTTAGCCAGTGAGAATCAAGCCTTGGAGGCCATAGGATCATTGCTCAAACTAATCCATCCAACCCCTATGAACTCCATTTCGAGAGCAAGAGTTATTGGAGCTCTTAGTGGACCTTTTCCAACGATTTCCATCACTTCCATGTGGAGAATCGCCTAATGACATACAAGCCAGGGGTAGTGGTCATGTAGCCTTAAGGTTTGTCCAAAAGAGAGAGATTTCTAGATTAAGAACATAAGCAAGAAGGATTAAGCATAAAGATCCCCTAATCTAGCCCATCTTTGACCCTAAGGGAAACTACTCACTACACATGAATGTAAACACAAGCAAATGCAATGAAAGAGACATCATATGAAAGAGGAGATGAAGATAAACAACTTTTATTGAAATAAGCAAGTGCAAATACAAAAGATAGAGCCAAGATCTAGGATTCAAGAGCAAGAGCTCAAGAACACAAAGATGGCTTAGGGTTGCAAAAAGTAAAAGACAATAAATTAAAAGAAAGCTAAAACAAAATAATCTAAAGCTTGGTGGTTTTTTCGTGGCTTTTAGCCTTTAAATACAAGAGGATTAGGTTTAGGGTCAAAGGAAAGTCAAGGGGGAAGCAACATTTTTCGGGTTTGACTTTGACTTCTCAGCTCGATCGAGTTGAAGCTTGGCCGGTCGAGTAGGTGGTCGAGCTGGTCTTCAAGATGGCTTCCTCCTTCTTCCTTTGCGTATCCAGTTGAGCTGCGTCCATGCACCAAGTCCTTCCTTGCTCCTCACGTCCCATATGCTCCAAAATGCTCCAAAAGACCTATTTCAAAGGACCAAACATGCATATGTATGCAAATGCAACCTAAAACTACTATGAATGCATAAGAAGAGAAAAGGAACAAGATATGATGCTAATGGATGCTAAAACTATGCAAAAGATGCATAAAAGATGTACTAAAACTATGCAAAATGCAAGTACATCAGCGCCTGAGCCTGAGAACTATTGGTATCGAGTGTGCGAAGGGCAGGCCTCGAAGTACGTGGAGAGGCCGTGGCATTCGCTGTGGAAGTCGAAGCGGTTGATGAACATTGTGTCTGAGATCAGTGGGAAGATGGATTGGGACTTTGATGCAGTTCATGTGGTGAGAGGAGAGAAAGCGAAGAACAAGAAGCTTTGGCCGCGTTTGGATGCAGATTGTAGAATTAGGTATTCAACTGACTTGATTATTGACAATCCCAATCTTGGGTATTTGTACAACATGTCTTTGGAGCTAGATAACCCTAAACTCCTAAATCCAAGAAAACTTAACATTATCACAAAACAATGAATTAGGAAACTTAACATAATGAATCCTTTTCCGTAATACTCCCCCTCAAGTTGGAGCGTGGAGGTTACGGACGCCGACGCCTGCGATTCGATTCTTTGCCTAGTCTCGGTGAGGTCTATGCAAAGATTGTGCGAGAAGAACAGCGATTGACCTCAGCAAAGGCTCGTGAGCAACAGCAAGAGGCGATCGGTTTTGTCACTCGACGGAAAGAGCTCCCTACTTTTGTCCGTCCTAGCCAAACTGAGACTCGTTCGGACTCAGCCACTTCTATTCGTCGTGATCGCAACGCTCTCTGCAGTCATTGTGGACGTTCCGGACATGAGAAGAAAGAAGGTTGGCAGTTAGTTGGCTTTCCCGAGTGGTGGTTAGACAGAAACAAGAATCCGAGTGGAGGTCGAGACAGAGGAGGAGGTCGTGGTGATACAACAACTCTGGTCGTGGATGTGGTCAGGCCAATGCTGCACACGCCACAAGTTCCAACGCGTCTTCCTTTCCGGAGTTTACAGCCGACCAATGGAAGGCTCTTTCCAAGTTGATTCAAGAGAAGTCTGGCGAAGAGAATCCTGACAAGTTGTTGATAGTAGGATTTTTGCTACCAATTACTCAAATCCACTACTCATGTCATTGTAGTATTTGAGGTGTCAATCCAATGGGATCAAGATTAAAGCACTAGGAATGCATGAAACTTATTAAGCTAAGCCAAATCAAAGAAGGGTTTTTATCTAGCAACCTAAATGAGAATCAAAGATAAATATTGAAGCAAGAGTTTGAAACAAGAAGCCAAACTCAAGAGATAAATACAAAAACGAAAATTAAAGAAGTAAAACAAGCAAAGCAAATGGGTCTTGGGATGGGATCATTGAACTAGAGAGACTCTATGACTAATCTATGATGCTCAAACAATCAAATGAATGATAATCCTTAGGCAATAACACATTAAGCAAGACTAATCCAGTCTCATGGAACTAATCACTTTGCTAAATACAAATCTCATAACTAATCATCATTAGTGAAATTCGAAATTAGCAAGCATTATAAACAAGTTCTATCAAGCCAATAAACACCTTAAACAATCATTATCATGAGCTAAGAATGTAAATCTCTTGATTTAGTTGGTTGGGACATTTTATCAAACACCTTGTGGGTGTGAAATGTCCTTTGATCTAAATCACTTTTCTCAAAGTTAATCTAGCATTAAGATCACTAAACAAGAAAGGATATAAGCAATCTAAGCCTAAGCATCATCAATCAATCATTAAATCTCTCTAAATCTAACCCATCCCTAAACCCTAAAACAACTACTCCCTAATCATGATTAAATCAACTAGCCCAAAGAAAAGGGAGTTAATAATCATGATTAGGAAGATGAAGGGAGAAACAATGATCAAGTAAACACTCTCAAATAGATTAAACTCATAAAAGATCCAAATTTTGATTAAGAACAAAGGGATAAGAGTTTTTAGTCTAAGAGAAAGAGATTACAAGATGCCTAAAATAATAGGACTTTAATCTATTTATACTTGGAGACTCCAAAACCCTTGGTCAACTCATTTAGCTTGACTTTTCTTCTTCCCAAATGGTTTGGCTCCAAACTTTGCGTTTTGGTCCCTTTTGGTACAGCTGGATAGTGGTCAAAGCTCAGTCAACGCGGGTCAACTCGTCCTCTTGGTCAACACTCAGCTGAAAGGCGAGAAACAGGTTTCTGAACCTGTTTGACATCCTGGTTGCGAACTCCTGAGTATTCTTTTAATCTCCAACCTCCCATACTAGCTCCAAACTCCTCAAAAACACCTAAATACAACTCCAAATGCAGAATGTATGCAATGTATGCTCTAAATGGTATGAATGATACAATGGAAGGTAATTGACCTAAAATGAGTGAAATGAATGTCAAGAACATGCAAATATGTATGAAATTATATGTCTAAATGATGTAAATATGAGTACATCAACACCCCCAAACTTATCACTTGCTTGCCCTCAAGCAAGAAGAACAAATCTGAGAGTATTGGATTAGGAGAAAGACTCAGATTCCAAGGTGCAATGAGAAGAAATGAGATCAATGTCCTAGTTGAGAATTATAAGATGCAAAGTGAGTTTGCTTTACTTCAAAAACTTTAGCCACATTCATCAAAGCAAAAAATGACACTAGACCCAATCTACACATGCATTCATATCACTCTCACCTTTTGACATTCAATTAATACAAACCATGAATCAAAACTCATGCACTTCAAGATTTGCTCATTTGGTTAAGGGTTTAGGCTTTTTAGGAGATATGAAAGGTTTCTCCAAAGTGGTTTACTCATTTTTAAAACAGGGATCTCTCAAAGATGGATTGAGCTTGGGCAAAATGCTAAGAGTCAAGTCCAAGGATGATACAAAGCTGAACTTCCATCTACCCAAAACAGAGCTGAGAACCCAAAGATACCCACTGAAATCCTAGCTACCCTTTTCTTCAAGAAAATGAAACTCAAATGAACCCAAATGACACTCTCTCTTTTCTTTCTTTTCTGGACCTTGAGAGGGTTATAAACTAGGACTTAAGGGAGGATAAACTTTCTTTTCAAAACAGAGGAGTAAACTTTTTTTTGAACTTTTGTGGCTTAAGGCTTTTCTTTTCTAGGCTTTGATTTTCTCTTTTTCTTTTTTCTTGCCTAACTTTGACAACTTCACTCACAGCCACCACTCTTTTTAACTCTCCTCTTTCTTTTCTTTTTCTTTCTCCCATCCTTTCTCTCTTTTACTTTCTGCCACTCTCAAGGTCTCTTTTAAACTCACTCTCTTCCTCACAAACTCCCAACCACCCAATTCCTAAGCCTACTCTAGCTCAAAAACGTGAGCTAGTTCTACATGGAAGCTCAAACTTTGTCGGTCAAGACTCAACACTTTTTGCTTAGCTCAATCTGGAAAAGGCCTCACATCTCTCAGTAAAAGCTTTGGCTTGAAAGAAAGGTTTGGTTCAGGGAGGGTTATCAAACAAACTTGGACACACAAAGAAGGATGAAAATTGGATAAAGAGTGTCCAAGGGAAACAAAATCCATGAGCAGAAACTTTCAATGCATGAGAATGATATTTAAATGATCAAATTAGGTTCCAATAGATAAGGTGAGAGTTCAATTCAAAGCAATGATTCAACCAAGTCATGATGTCAAAATGTGCATTCCAAATGTGGTTCTATCTTAACTTCAAACTCACTCAATATGCACCAAATAATTAACAACTAGGCCATTGAAAACTTTTCGAAAAATCACACCTTTTAATGGAAATGATCAATATTTTTCTTATGCAAGTGCAAGTAACTACATGAGATGCATCTAGACTCAATCCTAATGTGCAAATGCAAATGATGCTTTTCTTTTTGTGTTATGCAATTTTTGAAAATTTTGAATTTTCTATGCTTTGAATGAATGACATGATGCATGAGACTCAAGATAAGAATCAAAAGAAACAATGGTCAAATCTATGGACCTCTCCCCCAAACTTAAACTGCACAGTCCCTTGTGTAATAAAAGTTCAAGAGAGAGCAATCAATAAGACAATACTAAAAAGAATGTAATGTATTTACAATGGTTTGGAGTGTGGTACCTTTTAGAATGAACTGAGGATGATGGAGAATATTCATGTTGGAAGATGGGTTGCTAGACTCCAGAGTTGGCAATCTCATAGCTCTCCTCTTTCTGGGTTGGGTCGAGAATCGGGTTGTGAATCCCGATTGTCAACCTGTTTGCCTTGGACTTTGACCAACTTTGCCTTCAAACATAATACACCAAACCTACAATGCAAAACACTGAAAAACACACAAAATAACAGAATTATAAAGCACAAAAAAAATGTATAAGGATATACATGAGACTTCCTCTCAAGTGTGCTTGTTTTAAGTCTCTAGCTTGACTTTTCTTAGCACTTGCTAGTGAGGAGTAAGAGGTGGAACGCCTTCAAGAGTAATGGTTAGGACTTGAGAGAGAAGCTCTTGAAGCTGGCTTGGATCTCTTTGAAGGCTAGGACTGATGACGGCTTTGGCACTTGAGAATGGTTTAGACTTTCTCTTGCTTTTGACTTTGTACTCAATCTTCCCATCCTTAAATCTTAAAGGTATCAAGCTTAGTATGTTGGGAGATGGATCAATGGAGAGAGACTGGGGTTCTTTCATCTTTCTTGTGGTTCCCAGATTAGCCATTTCAGCTCCACCCACTTTCATCTCTTGGACTCTTCCCATGTGCTCACCAAACAAGCTTTGTAGACATTCTCCATCTAGGACGCCTTTGACACATTCACTAAGCTTGTTATGATCCCTTTTCTTCACCATTACACCCTCATCATGTTCAGCAAAACTATTCTCCTTGGACTCCAGTGAGGAATAGAAGAAAGAGTTTAGACATTTTCCATTAAAAGCACCTCTTGAAACTCTTCAAGCACACTCTTTTTTTCATGAACCCCTTGGTTTGAATCCATATCACATGGTAAAGTTGTGCCCACGTCCTTAGCCTCTTCTTCATGCTGGGGTTCACCAAGTTGTCCATCAAAACCAAATGGTGTCTTTTCCTCATTAACCTCAACAGCAACATTGTTAGAATTTGAGAAGGTTCATGGTTCTGTTGGTAGCTTGTTGGATTTCATGGTTAGACCAATTGATTGAGGAAGCATACTCTCTTGGTTGGAGATCCCATTCTTGACCACGAAATTGGCTTCCTCTTGGCGCTGCTCAAGATCCAAACAAACTCCTCTATTTTGCACACTTAGGAGCTTTTCTAGTCTATCCAACTTATCTTGCAAAGCTGTCCATGTGGAGTCTTCATATGAACTTTCTTTGGGGGTTACATCATGGCTTTCATTGTAGCTTTCCTCACTCTTGGCTAAGTTCTCAACCAGTAGCTCTCCTTGCTCTATGGTCAGGTTTAGAAAACTCCCTTGGCTAGCTACATCAATGTCCATTTCTGCTCCTTAGCAACTCCCCAATAGAAATGGCTAAGTATAGCTTCTCTTGTAAACCCATGATGTGGACAATCCCTAGTGTATCCTCTCAACCTTTCCCATGCCTCATGAAAGGTCTCATGGCTGTCCTTGTTGGAAGCTTCAAGATGTTTCTCCTCATTTGGTATGGGTTCTTTGTGGGATAGAACTTTAAAAGAAAGACCTCTTGCAATCATCCCAAGACTTGACCAAATGAGATGGTATAGCTCTTTCCCATTTGCTTGCCTTTTCTCCAAGTGAAAATGGAAACAAAAGGAGCTTGATACTATCTTAGGAACACCAGCAACGCCTAAATGTGCCACACAACCTCTCAAAGTAGTCCAAGTGATCATAAGGATTCTCCAATCCATTTCCCAAGAACTTAGAGCTTTGAATTAACCTTATCAAGCTTGGCTTGATCTCATAGGCGTGGGCTTCAATGGGAGGTGGATGGATTCCATAACTAAGCCCATCATAGTGAGGAACATCACAAGTTCCAATTGTAGGCGTGACCACTTGAGCTTGGTCAGGAGTTGGTCTGACGTCTTGAGGTTGTGGAGCTTGAGGAACGCTCTGGTGACTGTCCATATCCAGCACCTCACATGATATTGTCTTCCCAGTTCTCTTCTTCTTAGTTTGGTACCTTGGAAAGCATAAGAGAATAAGAGAACACAAGTTAGTAACAACATAAATGAAAAAGTTCATCATTTCCATGAGAGATGAACAAACAAGGAACAATAAAAGCTTAGTCTTAAATGAATTCAAATCCTAATGCTTAATGCTAAACCCCAATGGCAACGGCGCCAAATTGATAGTAGGATTTTTGCTATCAATTACTCAATCCACTACTCATGTCATTGTAGCATTTGAGGTATCAATCCATAGGGGTTAAGATTAAGACAATAGGAATGCAAGAAACAATTAATCCAAGCCAAATCAAAGAGGGGTTTTTATCTAGCAACCTAAATGAGAATCAAACATAAAACTTAAAGCAAATTAAAACAAGAAGCCAAACTCAAGAGATAAATACAAAAACGAAAATTAAAAAGTAAAACAAGCAAAGCAAATGGGTCTTGGGATGGGGTCATTGAACTAGAGAGACTCTTTGACTAATCTATGATGCTCAAACAATCAAGTGAATGCTAATCCTTAGGCATAGAACTCTTAAACAAGACTAATCCATTCTCATGAACTAATCACTTTGCTAATTACAAATCTCAAACTAATCATCATTAGTGAAATTCGAAATTAGCAAGCATTATAAACAAGTTCTATCAAGCCAATAAACACCTTAAACAATCATTATCATGAGCTAAGAATGTAAATCTCTTGATTTAGTTGGTTGGGACATTTCATCAAACACCTTGTGGGTGTGAAATGTCCTTTGATCTAAATCACTTTTCTCAAAGCTAATCTAGCATTAAGATCACTAAACAAGAAAGGATATAAGCAATCTAAGCCTAAGCATCATCAATCAATCATTAAATCTCTCTAAATCTAACCCATCCCTAAACCCTAAAACAACTACTCCCTAATCATGATTAAATCAACTAGCCCAAAGAAAAGGGAGTTGATAATCATGATTAGGAAGATGAAGGGAGAAACAATGATCAAGTAAACACTCTCAAATAGATTAAACTCATAAAAGATCCAAATTTTGATTAAGAACAAAGGGATAAGAGTTTTTAGTCTAAGAGAAAGAGATTACAAGATGCCTAAAATAATAGGACTTTAATCTATTTATACTTGGAGACTCCAAAACCCTTGGTCAACTCATTTAGCTTGACTTTTCTTCTTCCCAATGGTTTGGCTCCAAAGACTTTGCGTTTTAATCCCTTTTGGTACAGCTGGATAGTGGTCAAAGCTCAGTCAACGCGGGTCAACTCGTCCTCTTGGTCAACACTCAGCTGAAAGGCGAGAAACAGGTTTCTGAACCTGTTTGACATCCTGGTTGCGAACTCCTGAGTATTCTTTTAATCTCCAACCTCCCATACTAGCTCCAAACTCCTCAAAACACCTAAATACAACTCCAAATGCAGAATGTATGCAATGTATGCTCTAAATGGTATGAATGATACAATGGAAGGTAATTGACCTAAAATGAGTGAAATGAATGTCAAGAACATGCAAATATGTATGAAATTATATGTCTAAATGATGTAAATATGAGTACATCAACACCCCCAAACTTATCACTTGCTTGCCCTCAAGCAAGAAGAACAAATCTGAGAGTATTGGATTAGGAGAAAGACTCAGATTCCCAAGGTGCAATGAGAAGAAATGAGGTCAATGTCCTAGTTGAGAATTATAAGATGCAAAGTGAGTTTGCTTTACTTCAAAAACTTTAGCCACATTCATCAAAGCAAAAAATGACACTAGACCCAATCTACACATGCATTCATATCACTCTCACCTTTTGACATTCAATTAATACAAACCATGAATCAAAACTCATGCACTTCAAGATTTGCTCATTTGGTTAAGGGTTTAGGCTTTTTAGGAGATATGAAAGGTTTCTCCAAAGTGGTTTACTCATTTTTAAAACAGGGATCTCTCAAAGATGGATTGAGCTTGGGCAAAATGCTAAGAGTCAAGTCCAAGGATGATACAAAGCTGAACTTCCATCTACCCAAAACAGAGCTGAGAACCCAAAGATACCCACTGAAATCCTAGCTACCCTTTTCTTCAAGAAAATGAAACTCAAATGAACCCAAATGACACTCTCTCTTTTCTTTCTTTTCTGGACCTTGAGAGGGTTATAAACTAGGACTTAAGGGAAGATAAACTTTCTTTTCAAAACAGAGGAGTAAACTTTTTTTTGAACTTTTGTGGCTTAAGGCTTTTCTTTTCTAGGCTTTGATTTTCTCTTTTTCTTTTTTCTTGCCTAACTTTGACAACTTCACTCACAGCCACCACTCTTTTTAACTCTCCTTTTCTTTTCTTTTTCTTTCTCCCATCCTTTCTCTCTTTTACTTTCTGCCACTCTCAAGGTCTTTCATAAACTCACTCTCTTCCTCACTGTCTAAATGATGTAAATATTGAGTACATCAGTTGTC
Source organism: Microthlaspi erraticum (assembly GCA_902728155.2). NCBI lineage: Eukaryota > Viridiplantae > Streptophyta > Magnoliopsida > Brassicales > Brassicaceae > Microthlaspi > Microthlaspi erraticum. The sequence goes on along the minus strand of CACVBM020001706.1, from coordinate 204,939 downwards.
TGGTAAGAATGGTTTCGGTGATGTTATTCTAGATACCGGCGCCTCACATCACATGACAGGGAACCTGTCGTTGTTACGGAACATTGAGAATATCATTCCATACTTTGTGGGGTTCGCGGATGGTGGAAAGACTCACTCGCTTAGCAAAGGCTCCTTAACGATATCATCTAAGCTCACGTTACATAATGTCTTATATGTCAAAGATCTTAACTGCACTTTGATTTTGGTCTCCAAATTGCTGAAACAAACCGGTGGCGTAGCTATGTTCACTGATACTCTTTGTGTTTTACAGGACCGTTTCACGAGGACTTTGATTGGAGTCGGTGAGGAACGTGATGGGGTCTACTATTTTAAGGATGTTATGGCAGCTAGGATACATCGAGCAGACGCAGTAATGAACTCTACTTTGTGGCACCAGAGGCTAGGACATCCTTCGTTTTCAGTGCTTTCTTCTTTACCATTGTTTTCTGGTTCTTCTAGACCTGCTTGTTCTGGTCCGTGTGACGTTTGTTTTAGGGCTAAGCAGACTAGGGAAGTGTTTCCAGACGGTATTAATAAAAGCACAGAATATTTTTCTCTTATTCATTGTGACGTATGGAGTCCATACAGAGTTCCATCTTTGACTGGTGCTGTTTATTTTCTTACAATTGTGGATGATTTCTCTCGAGCAGTGTGGACATATCTTTTACTTGAGAAATCGGAGGTTAGCAAGGTTCTCAAAAACTTTATGTTATATACAGAGAGATAATTTGGAAAGACAGTCAAGATGGTTAGAAGTGATAATGGCACAGAGTTCATGTGTCTTTCGACGTTTTTTCGTGAGAAAGGGATTGTTCATCAAACGTCATATGTAGCTACTCCGCAGCAGAATGGTCGTGTCGAGAGGAAGCATAGACACATTCTTAATGTGGCGCGAGCGCTCTTGTTTCAGAGTAACTTGCCAATTAAATTTGATCAGTTAAGAGTTTTTGGTTGTGAGTGCTACACACCTCGGACCACACGCGACAAAGATAAGTTTGGCCAGAGAAGTCGTCGGTGTATGTTCTTAGGTTATCCAGTTGGAAAAAAAGTATGGAAGGTGTATGATATTGAAAGGAACGAGTTTGTCGTCTCTCGTGATGTCATTTTTAAGGAAACTGTTTTTCCTTTTACTCTAGTGAGCTTCCTTCTCTCTCTCAGTCGTCACGTGTGACCGATATTGATGATGACTGGTTCGTTGCTCCCACGAATGTTGTAAGGGGGAGCGTTGTTCCGCTTATGCCTGAAAGGGGGAGCTCTGCTGCAGCTGGAACAGAACATCCACAAGAACCTGTTTCAGTACAAACAACAGAATCAGAACATCCACAAGAACATGGTTCTGTAATTGCAGTTGATTCCTCCCTTAATAATGTTACTACACAGAACGAAACAAAGGTTATTCCCATCGTTTATGCGCCTGCTCTTGGACGAGGTCTTCGCCAGAAAACATAGTCTGTAAAACTGAAAGACTATGTTACGTACAATGCCGTGTGTGTTCAAGATCCCCATCACGCTCCTCCCGACTCATCGTCTCAGTCCTCCTCAGTCCAAGGTAACTCACTCTATCCTCTCTCTCATTTCGTCTCAGATGAATCTTTCTCGCCGAACCGGTGAGCTTTCTTTGCAGCTATTACGGCGGGAGATGAGCCCAAAAGTTTCAAAAATGCTGTTCAGATCAAAGTTTGGAATGATGCAATGGGTTCAGTAGTTGATGCCTTGGAGTTCAAGAAAACGTGGGATATAGTTGATTTACCTCCCAGAAAGGAGGCGCTTGGCTACTTGTGGGTGTTCAAAACCAAGTACAACTCTGACGGAACGATAGAGCGGTATAAGGCTTGACTTGTAGTTCAAGGCAACAATCAGATTGCGGGCGAGGATTATGACGAGACGTTCGCTCCAGGGGTCAAAATGAATATTGTACGGACAGTTCTTCGCACAATTGCAGCAAATAATTGGGAGGTTTATCAGATGGATGTGCATAACGCTTTTCTTCATGGGGATCTCGAGGAAGAGGTCTATATGAAACTTCCGCCAGGCTTCAGGCATTCTCATCTCAGCAAAGTTTGTCGGCTCCGGAAATCCTTGTATGGTCTAAAACAAGCACCTCGTTGTTGGTTTAAGAAGTTATATGATGCTCTGCTCCGCTTCGGCTTTGTGGAATCTTACGATGACTACTCTTTGTTCTCTTATTCGTCTAAAGGTATTAAACTTTGAGTGTTGGTGTATGTTGACGATTTAGTAATATGTGGGAATCATGAGTATATGATTCAGAAATTCAAAGACTACTTGAGTCGCTGTTTCTCCATGAAAGATTTAGGCCGCCTCAAATACTTTCCCGGCATTGAAATCTCTCGAGGTCCAACAAGAATGTTTCTTTCTCAACGAAAGTATGCTTTGAACATTATCGCTGAAACTGGAAATCTCGGGTCTCGCCCGGCTGCGACTCCTCTCGAGCAAAATCATCAACTCCCCACGGTTGATAGTCCACTTCTCGATGATCCTAAGAAGTACTGTCGTCTCCTAGGACGTTTGATTTATTTACTCAACACAAGGCCGGAGCTGTTCTACTCGGTCCATTTGCGGTCTCAGTTTATGCAAGCACCCACGTTGGCTCACTGGGAAGCTGCTTTACGTGTTGTACGTTACCTAAAGGGTTCGCCTGGTCAAGGCATTTTTCTTCACTCTGATCCCGATCTTACGCTTACTGTGTACTGTGACGCAGACTATGATTCATGTCCGTTGACTCGTCGTTCTCTCAGTGCCTTCGTCATTATGCTTGGAGGCTCACCTGTGGCTTGGAAAACAAAGAAGCAGGTATTTGACTGTGTATGTTGTAGACCATACAAGGATTCTAGCTCCAAAGACATGCAGTAATAACCAGGTGGCCAGTGGCGAAAAAGGATTCATTATGTTAAGTTTCCTAATTCATTGTGTTGTGATAATGCTAAGTTTCCTTGTATTTAGGAGTCTAGGGTTATCTAGCTCTAAAGACACGTTGTATAAATACCCAAGTTTGGGATTGTGAATAATCAAGTCAGTTGAATACCTAATTCTACATGGTATCAGAGCAAAAGATCTTCAAAGCTAAAATTACTTTTTGATCTCTTTCGCTCTTTGTTATGGCTGGAGACGATGTCGATGCTTCAGCCAGTGGAGATGGTGCCAGTGGTAACCAGGTGGCCAGTGGCGGTTCCGGTGGAGCTGTGGTCGGTGTTGGTGTTATCTCGCCGTACACGTTGTCGGCGTAGATAACCCGGGAGTTTTGATTACTTCCGTTCAGTTGAATGGAGAAAATTACAACGAATGGGCTTCGGAGATGCTTAACGCTCTTCAAGCTAAATGCAAGATGATTTCATTCACGGTGTTCTTCCAAAACCTGCGAGTGGTAGCCCGGATTTGGAGAATTGGTTAACGGTCAACTCCATGATCGTTGGCTGGATTAGGTCTTCGATAGAACCTAAAGTACGTTCGACGGTGTCGTATATCACGGATGCTCATCTCCTGTGGACTGAGCTTAAGGAACGTTTCTCAGTGGGGAATAAAGTTCGTATACACCAAATCAAGTCTCAACTTGCGTCATGTAAGCAGGACGGTCAAACTGTTTTGGAGTATTATGGTCGTCTTGCTATGTTGTGGAAGGAACTACAAACTTATCAGCCGGTGATTTCGTGCTCTTGTGGAGCAGCTGGCGTACTTGCCAAAGAAAAAGAAGAAGAAAAGCTGCACCAATTTGTTATGGGATTGGACGATGCTCGGTTTGGTGGTTTGTGTACGAGCATCGTAGCTTCTGATCCTTTGCCTAGTCTTGGTGAAGTCTATGCAAAGATTGTGCGAGAAGAGCAACGTTTGACATCAGCGAAAGCTCGCGAGCAACAGCAAGAGGCGATCGGATTTGTCGCTCGCCGAGAAGAGGTCCTTGCTCCTGTTCGTCCTAGCCAAACTGAGACACGTTCAGACTCAGCTAATTCTGTTCGTCGTGATCGCAATGCTCTCTGCAGTCATTGTGGACGTACCGGTCATGACAAGAAGGAATGTTGGCAGTTAGTTGGCTTTCCCGAGTGGTGGTTGGACAGAAACAAGAATCTAAGTGGAGGTCGTGGAAGAGGAGGAGGTCGCAATGGTTACAACAACCCTGGTCGTGGTCGTGGTCAGGCCAATGCTGCACACGCCACAAGTTCCAACGCTTCTTCTTTTCCGGAGTTTACAGCCGACCAAGTGGAAGGCTCTATCCAAGTTGATTCAAGAGAAGTCTGGTGAGGCGAATCCTGACAAGTTGTCTGGTAAGAATACTTCGGTGATGTTATTCTAGATACCGGCGCCTCACATCACATGACAGGGAACCTTTCTCTGTTACGGAACATCGAGAATATTATTCCATGTACTGTGGGGTTCGCGGATGGTGGAAAGACTCTCTCGCTTAGCAAAGGATCTTTGACGATATCATCTAAGCTCACGTTACATAACGTCTTATATGTCAAAGATCTTAATTGCACTTTGATTTCAGTTTCCAAGTTACTGAAACAAACCGGTGGTGTAGCTATGTTCACTGATACTCTTTGTGTTTTACAGGACCGTTTCACGAGGACTTTGATTGGAGCCGGTGAGGAACGTGATGGGGTCTACTATTTTAAGGATGTTATGGCAGCTAGGATACATCGAGCAGATGCAGCAATGGACTCTGCTTTGTGGCACCAGAGGCTAGGACATCCTTCGTTTTCAGTGCTTTCTTCTTTGCCATTGTTTTCTGGTTCTTCTAGACCTGCTTGTTCTGGTCCGTGTGACGTTTGTTTTAGGCTAAGCAGACTAGAGAGGTGTTTCCAGACAGTATTAATAAAACACAGAATGTTTTTCACTTATTCATTGCGATGTATGGGGTCCATACAGAGTTCCATCTTTGACTGGTGCTGTTTATTTTCTTACAATTGTGGATGATTTTCTCGAGCCGTGTGGACATATCTTTTACTGAGAAATCGGAGGTTAGCAAGGTTCTCAAAAACTTTATGTTATACAGAGAGACAATTTGGAAAGACATTCAAGATGGTTAGAAGTGATAATGGCACAGAGTTCATGTGTCTTTCGTCGTTTTTTCGTGAAAAAGGGATTGTACATCAAACTTCATGTGTAGCCACTCCGCAGCAGAATGGTCGTGTCGAGAGGAAGCATAGACACATTCTTAATGTGGCGCGAGCGCTCTTGTTTCAGAGTAACTTGCCAATTAAATTCTGGGGTGAAGCTATTCTCACTGCGTCGTATCTCATCAATAGAACACCATCTGCCATTCATCTTGGTCGTTCCCCGTATGAGATTCTACATGGTGAGAAACCCTCTTATGACCAGTTAAGAGTTTTTGGTTGTGAGTGCTATACACATCGGACCACACGCGACAAAGATAAGTTTGGCCAGAGAAGTCGTCGGTGTGTGTTCTTAGGTTATCCAGTTGGAAAGAAAGCATGGAAGGTGTATGATATTGAAAGGGACGAGTTTGTTGTCTCTCGTGATGTCATTTTTAAGGAAACTGTTTTTCCTTACTCTAGTGAGATTCCTTTTCTCTCTCAGTCGTCACGAGTGACCGGTGTTGATGATGACGGGTTCGTTGCTCCCACGAATGTCGTAAGGGGGAGCGTTGTTCCGCTTATGCCTGAAAGGGGGAGCTCTGCTGCAGCTGGAACAAAACATCCACAAGAACCTGTTTCAGTACCAACAACAGAATCAGAACATCCACAAGAACCTGGTTCTGTAATTGCAGTTGATTCCTCCCCTAATAATGTTACTACACAGAACGAAACAGAGGTTATTCCAATCGTTTCTGCGCCTGCTCTTGGACGAGGTCTTCGCAAGAAAACAGAGTCTGTAAAACTGACAGACTATGTTACGTACAATGTCGTGTGTTCTCAAGATCCCCATCACGCTCCTCCCGACACATCGTTTCAGTCTTCCTCGGTCCAAGGTAACTCACTCTATCCTCTCTCTCTCTCATTTCATCTCAGATGAATCTTTCCCGCCGAACCAGCGAGCTTTCTTTGCAGCTATTACGGTGGGAGATGAGCCCAAAAGTTTCAAAGATGCTGTTCAGATCAAATTTTGGAATGATGCAATGGGTTCAGAAGTTGATGTCTTGGAGTTCAAGAAAATGTGGGATATAGTTGATTTACCTCCCGGAAAGGAGGCGCTTAGCTGCTTGTGGGTGTTCAAAACCAAGTACAACTCTGACGGAACAATAGAGCGGTATAAGGCTCGACTTGTAGTTCAATGCAACAATCAGATTGCGGGCGAGGATTATGACGAGACGTTCGCTCCGGTGGTCAAAATGAATATTGTACGGACAGTTCTTCGCACAGTTGCAGCAAATAATTGGGAGGTTTATCAGATGGATGTGCATAACGCTTTTCTTCATGGGGATCTCGAGGAAGAGGTCTATATTAAACTTCCACCAGGCTTCAGGCATTCTCATCCCGGCAAAGTTTGTCGGCTCCGGAAATCCTTGTATGGTCTAAAACAAGCACCTCGTTGTTGGTTTTGTTGGTTTAAGAAGTTATTTGATTCTCTGCTCCGCTTCGGCTTTGTGCAATCTTATGATGACTACTCGTTGTTCTCTTATTTGTCTAAAGGTATTAAACTTCGAGTGTTGGTATATGTTGACGATTTAATAATATGTGGGAATCATGAGTATATGATTCAGAAATTCAAAGACTATTTGAGTCGCTGTTTCTCCATGAAAGATTTAGGCCGCCTCAAATACTTTCTCAGCATTGAAATCTCTCGAGGTCCAACAGGAATGTTTCTTTCTCAGCGAAAGTATGCTTTGGACATTATCGCTGAACTGGAAATCTCGGGTCTCGCCCGGCTGCGACTCCTCTCGAGCAAAATCATCAACTCGCCACGGTTGACAGTCCACTTCTCGATGATCCTAAGAAGTACCGTCGTCTCCTAGTGATGTAGCGGAAGCTACGATAAACACAGCTCAACCAATGATTCAATGAAATCAATTGGGACCTGCCAGCTCAACCAAGGAATTCAATAGAATTCTCACTTGGGACCTGCTTCTTGAACTCGTTGAGATCTCTCTTGATCTACCGAAAACAAGGATGGAGAATACTCTTCTCTCAAAGCCTAAGCTCTTTTATTAATAATCAACAACTTCTTGAAATACAATAGGCCTAAACGGCTATTTATAAGAAAACCATAAAACCCTAAAACACCAATAATAATTAATTTAAATAATAAAATAAATAATCTAAATATTTGGAATATTTCCAATTATCTTCCTGCATCATTCTCTCCGGGTTGGAGAAGATTCGTCCTCGAATCTTAGCCATGATCTTCGTTTCCAAAACTCCATCCAGAAAAATCATTCAACAATTTACTTTCCCTTTTTTCTAGGGGTGTTCAATCCGGATATTGGTTCGGTTTCGGTATTCGGTTTTTCGGTTAATAAAAAATAGGTACCATACTAGAACCATACATACTTCGGTTTGGTTGGGTTTGGATAATCTCGGTTATCGGTTTTCTCGGTTTGGATATTTTCGGATCGAATAATCTTGGTTTTCGGGTTATTTGTACATTTTGTTTGATTATTATTTTATTATATAGATATTTTAATTTTTCTGATAATCGAATGATAAATTCAAATAATAAAATGTAAATTTTTGTCTTATTTTAAATTATAAAACTCTAAAGATCTATATTTTAGTATTTAGAATTTCTTAATTGTTAAATTTTGGTAAATTAAAGATATATAATTTTATATAAGATTACTCTAAACTTATATTATTATATATCATATGTGTATACTATATATTATTATACTAATATATAGAACTATTCGGTTTTTTCGATTTTTGCGGTTCGGTCGGTTAATATCCAAACCATATCAATATCCACGGTTTATATAAAATTGCATCCATACGGTTTATACAGTGTATCCAAATCCAAACCATATGACCTATTTCGGTTCGGTTCGGATCGGTTCGGTTCGGTTCGGTTTTACCAAATTGAACAGCGCTACTTTTTTCTAATCTTCCACGAATAAAATCTTTTATACAAAAGAATATTATGTTGCACCTTAATTCCTTTAATCTTCTGATTTCCAATAAAAAAATAACATCCAATATTTGCTATGATGTATTCCTTGACTACCTTCGAATCACAAGACCAAATCTCCACTATCTCCTTTTCACGTAAGAGAACATGCTTTTGAATACCTCGTAGAAGAAAACCATCTTCAGTATCGAAGCACACCATCTTGCATATTTGGACGTCTTCATTCAGATCCACATGTTGAGATTGATACAAAAGGGCATCATTATCTTCTCGATATGTATCATAAATTGGATCACCAATAAGTTCTCTAAAATTTTCAGAAAAATCTTCACTTGAAACAAATAGATCTGTGGAACAAAAACTCCCAAACAACATGATAATCAAAACAGAATCGAACCTTGATTGAAAAATCAAAGTGTTGTCTCTGATACCAACTGATGTAGCGGAAGCTACAATAAACACAGTTCAACCAATGATTCAATGAAATCAATTGGGACCTGCCAGCTCAACCAAGGAATTCAATAGAATTCTCACTTGGGACATGCTTCTTGAACTCGTTGAGATCTCTCTAGATCTACCGAAAACAAGGATGGAGAATACTCTTCTCTCAAAGCCTAAGCTCTTTTATTAATAATCAACAACTTCTTGAAATACAATAGGCCTAAACGGCTATTTATAAGAAAATCATAAAACCCTAAAACACCAATAATAATTAATTTAAATAATAAAATAAATAATCTAAATATTTGGAATATTTCCAATTATCTTCCTGCATCACCTAGGACGTCTGATTATTTACTCAACACAAGGCCGGAGCTGTGCTACTCGGTCCATTTGCTGTCTCAGTTTATGCAAGCACCCACGTTGGCTCACTGGGAAGCTGCTTTACGTGTTGTACGTTACCTAAAGGGTTCGCCTGGTCAAGGCATTTTTCTTCACTCCGATCCCGATCTTACGCTTATTGTGTACTGTGACGCAGACTATGATTCATGTCCGTTGACTCGTCGTTCTCTTAGTGCCTTCGTCATTATGCTTGGAGGCTCACTTGTGGCTTGGAAAACAAAGAAGCAGGTATTCGACTGTGTATGTTGTAGACCATACAAGGATTCTAGCTCCAAAGACATGCAGTAATAACCAGGTGCCAGTGGCGGAAAAGGATTCATTATGTTAAGTTTCCTAATTCATTGTGTTGTGATAATGTTAAGTTTCCTTGTATTTAGGAGTCTAGGGTTATCTAGCTCCAAAGACATGTTGTAAAAATTCCCAAGTTTGGGATTGTGAATAATCAAGTCAGTTGAACACCTAATTCTACAAGGTATCAGAGCAGAAGATCTTCAAACCTAAAATTTCTTTTTGATCTCTTTCGCTCTTTGTTATGGCTGGAGACGATGTCGATGCTTCAGCCAGTGGCGGTTCCGGTGGAGCTGTGGTCGGTGTTGGTGTTATCTCGCCGTACACGTTGTCGGCGTCAGATAAACCGGGAGCTTTGATTACTTCCGTTCAGTTGAATGGAGAAAATTACAACGAATGGGCTTTGGAGATGCTTAACGCTCTTCAAGCTAAACGCAAGATGGGTTTCATTCACGGTGTTCTTCCAAAACATGCGAGTGGTAGCCCGGATTTGGAGAATTGGTTAACGGTCAACTCCATGATCGTTGGCTGGATTAGGTCTTTAATAGAACCTAAAGTTCGTTCGATTGTGTCGTATATCTCAGATGCTCATCTCCTGTGGACTGAGCTTAAGGAACAATTCTCAGTGGGGAATAAAGTTCGTATACACCAAATCAAGTCTCAACTTGCGTCATGTAAGTAGGACGGTCAAACTGTTTTGGAGTATTATGGTCGTCTCGCTATGTTGTGGGAGGAACTACAAACCTATCAGCCGGTGATTTCGTGCTCTTGTGGAGCTGCTGGTGTATCCTTAATTCAATTATGGTTTTGTTGTTTCTTCCTTGTGTTCTACTAGCAATTGATGTTCTTGGTGGTGAATGAGTGTACGTAATGTTTACATTATTTATACAGTTTCTTAAATCATGTAAGAGTGCAACAGCAGTTACCGTTTTTTTTTTTTTAAGATTTTGGTATACTGTATTATCTTATCAACTAGAGAGAAAATAGCTGATTTGTGTTTGTATTGTTTCTTGTTCTTGATTTAAATAGCTCTTTTATTCACCGAAAAAATACCACAAAATGTAATTTCAAAAATACCACAAAACTTATTTTCCAAAAATTCCACAGAATACAATTTTGTCAATTTTCCAAAAATACCACAAAATTTAGTTTCCAAAAATACCACACATTTTTTCATAAATATCACAAAATAATCTGGATATATTTCTTTCGACCTAGTAACTTTGAAAGAAGAGCAGATTTCATCAAATTGGTATACAAAATGTGCAAGAAAATAAAATAGCATAACTAAAAATATCGTGTAAATATTGTAGAAAATAGCCATAGCCATGTTCAATTCACGGATCCAGAAATAATGAAATAAGGATCAGAATCTTGATTCAGAAAAAGTTTTAATAAACAAGGTAATCAAAATCTTCCACAATTGTGGTGAATAAGCTTGTGACTGACATGATTCAATGTAATTTATGTTGTTCTTTATGAAAACTCGGACATTGTACAAACTTTTGGTTGAATTAATTGCAGATTGTAAACAGAATTTCAATTGTCTCGTATAATACTCCTTTGGCTTTGATTTATTCCATTTAGCAAAGAAGTGTCGAGTCTAGTGGAAAATTGGAAACCGATTTTTGTTTAACTAAAATTAAGAATATGTATACAATATTCAACAACGTAACAAAAAGAGAACAAAATATTAACTCCTAGAGCTAGTAGCATTGTTGTTCGGAGGAACGCTACGAAGGAAAGAAGAACTTTTTGTGAGTTCTCTGAGTGGCTTATCCGTAAATCTGATAAAGTTGTAAACAAAACCTCAGGCCATAATTCCGATGATAGGACCAACCATGTAAACCCAAATTCCTTTATATTTTCCCATCACTATCGCTGGTTCTAGACTTCTTGCTGGATTCATTGATGCTCCCGAAATAGGTCTAATAAAATAATCAAAACCAAAATTAATATTTTCACTAATACAAGAATTATTTTTGTAATAAAATGAGATAACATCATATTATTACCCAGCTACAAAGACGTTTAACACTATAGTCATCCCAACCGCAATTCCTGCTAACTCTCCAATCTGTAAAAACAAATTAAAAACAATCCATCAACATGAGAAACTTTCATTTCCATACTTTTTTTTCTTATATGACTATGGTTTTTATATAATAAGTCCACTGTTTGGGTTTAATTTCGTTAATCATGTTTTTTTTTGTATGAATGTTATTTATATTTTGTGCCCATTTCTATTCAACGATCTACCAATATGGATAAATATTTGAAAAACATAACAAGAAAAAGAAAGGGTGCTATATGAAAAAACACTAACCGCTCGATTATCAGTGGCATCACTAGAGATAACAAACATGAGGAGGAATGAGATAATGATCTCTGCGACAAGTGCCCGTGCGTACGAATCAGTCGGAATTGTTCCGAAGTAAGCTTCGGGTGTGATTTTGAACATTATTTTCAGTGTCAAACTTGCTAGTAACGATCCCGCAAGTTGTGCACATATATACGATGGTACCTGTCCAAAACGTTACACAGTTAATATTTTGTTCTTGTTAAATGCAAACGCAAGAGATAGAGAGTAAGTAGTGACCTGAGACCAGGGAAACCGCCGGAAAACGGCGAAGCTGATGGTAACCGCAGGGTTAAAGTGTGCACCAGAAATGTGACCGATAGAGTAAATCATGACCATAACAATGAGACCCCAAGTCAAACAAATTCCCGGAAATGTCACTGTTCCACCGTACAACACATTCACCACCACAACTCCACAACCAGAAAACATTATGAAATATGTTCCAATCATTTCTGCTATTAACTGCAATATAAAAAAGAAAAACTATAAATTAATTTGTTCAAAATATTTGTTATCATTATAACTATGCACTACAAAGAAAAAGAAAAATCTCCCTTTTGGGTAAGGCAAACAATGTTGGGAGAAGAACATATGACAGTTTCGATTCCTCCATGGCAATCTGTTGATATGCCTTCCTCAATTCTTGATATTTGTTCTTCTTCGATTCCTTCACCATGAGAAGTCATTTTTATGGATAACTAAACAAGATATATTTTTTGTTTTTTTTTTTTCAAAAAGTAGAGTGGAGGGTTTTTTGTTTGAGAAAGAAGAAACTAAAATTGTTGTGATTGGAGAATTTGGAGAGTAAGGGGTTTTTATACATGTGAAACATAAATAAACTGTAACTGTCACATGATGATTAGATTAGATCTAATGAGTTGGAATAATGACCTCTGATTTGATGTAACAGATAAAATAGGGTGAAAGTTTAACTGTTATGTGGAGATGGGTAAAAAGTCAACTAAGATTAGTTATATTTATACTTATGCAACTCCACATTGTCAAAAGAAGTTGTATATATATTTGTAGGAGTATCTAAACTTAACAAATTGTTTTTTAGAAAACGAGAGGTTTAGGCAGTAGATCTAGCCACCATTCTTGATGGAGAAAATAGTAGAAATCAAGTAATTATAGAAATTTCTAGATATTTTAAAGTAATACAAATACATTTAATAATTTATCAAACTTTAACCATTTTTCTATATGTATAAAATGATTAAATGATCATAACAAGTAACAGCATCACAATTCACCACACATCAATTTTCTCTGTTACATTCGTTCTTTTAACTCAAATTTATCTATTACAAATGATGAGATTATATACGAAATTTAATTTTAGTGGTATTTTTGGAAACAATAATTTTAGTGGTATTTTTGGAAAAAATAATGTGTGGTATTTTTGGAAACTAAATTTTGTGGTATTTATGGAAAATTATATTTTGTGGTATTTTTGGAAAATAAGTTTTGTGGTATTTTTGAAATTATATGAGATTTTGAGAGCAGATTTCATAACAGTTCTTTTAATTTCTTGCACTTTTGTGGTATATTTGAAATTCCAAGAGTGCAACAACAATTACCGTTTTTGAGATTTTGATATACATGATTGTTGTAGATGCAATATATTTCTGCAATTTGTAGCCTTGATTATCTTGCCAACTAGAGAGAAAATAGCTGCTTTGTGTTTGGATTGTTTCTTGTTCTTGATATAAAAAGCTCTTTTATCCACCGAAAAATGTACATATACATGTTATTTTCAATTTTTGTAAGAGAAGTGATATGTAAGTTTCGAGAGACATTCGAGTATATATGATTGATTATAGCTGTAACTTTAGTTTCTGGCTATTATTTATATTAGTTTTTTATGTAAAATTTTAGCTATTGATTTCTTTTTTTCTACCGTGGCTTTGAAACTTTGGCTGTGACATTTTAAAGATGTAAAAATTATATGTAAGCATACTATATTATATATATATATATATATTAGACAAATACAGTAATAGATTTTGTTGAAAGAGTCTTAAAGCACTTGAAATAGTGTTGTATAAAAACATAAGATCAGAAAAATGTTAATACAATATTTTTCTATTTTTCAAATTTTTTTGATTAAGATGATTTTTGAAATAATAATTCGATAATTAGAATGATTTATTTTGTCCAAAAGTGGATGGAATATAAATAGGTGTAGATCCCCAAAGCTATATAAAAATTAACATTTTTTTTTCCAATTTCCCCCAAACTCATTCCTACAATCGTTCAATTTCTTTCCACAGCCATAAAAGAAAAGAAAAAAGGCTGTAAATTTTGAAAATGGAAGCTCAGCTGTAAATTTTTTAGAAATGGAAGCACAGCTTAATTTGTTACTTTGTAATGCTCTTGAGAGAAATAAAGTTGTGCACAGCATTTACAGTTCACACTCATCCATGTAATTCTTTCTTTTTATTTCTATCACAATGGCTAACGATAACAAGTCAGCATTAGGATTAACATAATTTGACAACTAAGATATGCTAAAAATAAGTATCCTTTTTTATCCATGTGTGCATGTCCATTACAACCAGAGCATGATTTCTTTTAATAAATCTTTTACTAGAAAAATTGATTAAAACAAATAAATTTAAAGGCTCCTAAAACCATTTTCGTAATTAACTTGAATTTTTAATAAAAGTTTTACTGGAAAACTGTGAGTCACTTCCCAACAAAATTAACCAGTTGAAGATAATTTTTGTACCTGATAAAAATTAAAATCGTCAATTTTCGTTGTTTATGTATAAAAGTTGTACCGTTTATAATAGTGAAAGAAATAAGTAGGTAGGGGTAAAAATTTGGATATTTACCTCAATATTAAAAAATAAAATATTAGAACTCCATTTAATTTTTAAATTTAGTTTATAGATATAATAATAATTATCTATATATGTAATAAATTTAAATATATTACATTTGTTGGATATATACTTATAAACCGTAAAAAAAATTAAAGTTTGTTGTTTTAACTGTAATAGGTAAAAAAGAAACTATTTGTTATCGTCCGGTTTCTTCTAATATAATTTATAAAAACAAAAACAACAAGTCCCGCGCGAAACATGAACTACCCACTAGTAACCCAAAAAGGAGAGAATTTGAAATTATTAACATAAAACAAAGATTTGTGATTTATGTATTTTACATCTCTTTATATATATCATGTAGTAATGTAAACCAAAACCTTCTCTGATCTGTCTTTTGAAGGAATTGTTCAAGTCCCACCTACCTGTTTTCTGAGACAGGTAACAAGAAATGTTTTCCTCTGAATGACTTAGGTCTAGGATGAGCTTTCATTTTTCTCCTGAATTATGTTTGGAGATATTTATGCATATATTGTGAAATAATGTTTAGATTAAGCTAAGTTGAAATTTTCTGGTTGGTAGCCTCGAATCTCATTACACTCCTATGGTTGTTCTCTGATTACAATATATGATGATTGTTTGTTTTTTGTTCGTATATTGGGATGATTTTGGATCTGATTATTTGAATTTTTAGGTTTTGATTTATTTTAATTTTTCTTGCGGCTTATAACTGATTTGTATTGATTTATTTACTCTTTCTCACAATAATTAGTGAACTCTTGGAAATCTCAAACTATGGCACCAGTGAGTCAGAGCCCAACTATGAAGAATGCATGTGACTTTCTCAAGGTTGCAAGGAATACATTCAAAGACAATCGTGAAACATATAACGAATTTGTTAAGGTGGTGAGCCACGCAAAAACTAAGAGGTATGTTTTCAGTCTTAATGGTTGATTTTCAATATATCTATCCAATTCCAAATGATAATAAACACTAATGATTTATGAGGAGTTGGAGAATTTGATCTTATTAATTTTATTACAGCATGTGTCGTACTTGTATCAAATCAAGAGTGGAAGAACTCTTTAAAGATCACCAAGAGCTGATTATCGGTTTCAATAAATTCATGCCAAAGTCTAACCAGCAAATGGTCGAGTGTTGCCAAACTTTACGAAAGAGGCTTGATGTGGGTTTTGTGGACAAGGTCAAGGTAAGCGTATTCATTCATGGTAGAAAATAGATAGGGAATATTTGATTCACGATTTGATTAGATGATTTTTATATATCAAATATACAAATCTACAAATCTTTTTCAATTTTTTATTATTTTTCTCATAAATATCGTTTGGCGATAGGCGAGGTTTCAAGATGATGATCGCTCGTACGAATCATTTGAGGAGATGCTGCAAATGCATGAGGAGGGCAAGAAAAGCATTGATGAAGTATGCGATGAGGTATATATATATGTTTTGTAACTAATTAGTGTATGATATTGAAACTATTTCTTCTTCATTACTCTCATACTGAATTTTGTAACATGTGTATATTTTGTAGGCGTTTCATGTCTTCTTCCCAAACGATCACGACTTGCGTGTGGAGTTTCTCAACTTATACTTGAAGTCTTGAATAAGCTCGTATAATGAGATATGTATGCAATAAAGTGATGTTGTAATCACCAGTCTGCAGTTGAACTCGCAGAAACTAGAAACTCATTTCAGTTATTTTTCTTCATTGTTTAGACATAAAACTCATTTTTCAAGTTTCTTTTACAATTTTGCAATATTGTTTTAATTTCCAATATCTTCATTTTCACATAACCGGAACCTTCTCTCTGTGAAAGAGGGTCCAAAAGCAAATGATGCAGATCTGAGAAAATGGTTTCTTTTAAAACGGGGTATTGATTTCTTTTGGCGTCACTATATAAACGATCATGTAAACTAGTGTAGGAGAAGCTTTTTGGGAAACAAAGATGGAAAAGAAGAAGAAGAGTGAGAGTCTCAAGCTGGTGAAAATAAGAGACGCCATTAATCTCATTAACCAAGAAGTGAATCTGCTTGGTGTCGTCATTGAACGAAGAGAACCCAAACAATGTCGCAATAAAGGTAATCGAAACCCCCAAATTTTTCCCATTTCTTAATCTCAATTCATCGTTTTTCTTGTTCATCTAATTGGGTTTGGTTTGTGAAACCCTAAAAGTCTCAACCTTTAACATTGATTCTAGATTTCAAAGTTCGGATTTTTAACTTTTCAGCTTGGATCTGTACGCTACGGATAATTGATGATTCGTACCATGAACCTGGACTTACAGTAAACGTGTTTAGTAACAAGATTGAAGAGCTTCCTGATATCAAGAACAAGTACCACAATGACATGATTCTGTTTACACGAATCAAGGTACAAAAGACTCTAAAAATCCAATCTTTTTGAGGGTAAGAAGATGAAGACACTAAAAATCCAATCTTTTTCTCTGTAGATGCAATCTTTCGGCGGTGATGGAAAAGGAGTAAGTGGTGCCTGTAGACAACGGGCCTCTTCCTTTGCAGTGTATGAAGGAAGAAGAAGACAAGAGTTACAAGACGGATTTGTATGTTACCAATACACTTCGAATTTTCTTGAAGAAGCGCAATACAAGAGTTCCATTGCTTATCTAGGCAAAGTGTTTGCCAGTAGCAGCAGCTATGATGAAGGTGACAACATTTTGATGTGAGCTTGTTTAGCTTTCAAAATTTCATCTTTTTTTCCCAAAGATTTATAGTCTAAAGTAGAGAGCTTTCAATGGCGTTAGGATAGCTAAAATATATTAATAGTTCCATTTATTGTTTGCCAGTAGTAACAGAGTTGATGAAGGTAACATTGTGATCTTGTTTAGCTTTCAAATTTTCATCTTTTCCAAAGATTTATAGTCTAAAGTAGTGAACTTACTGTGGTTTTTAGAATAGGTATACTATTGTTACACGGTTTCAGGAACACACTGTGAATGATTCTCATAAAGCTTTGATTTTTTTCAAAAGATTTGTAGTCTAAAGTAGTGAACTTACAGTGGTTTTTGGAGTAGGTGTACTATTGTTACACGATTTCATGAAAACACTGTGAATGATTCTCCTAAAGCTTTGATTTTTCCAAAGATTTATCGTCTAAAATAGTGAACTTACAGTGGTTTTAGAATAGGTGTACTATTGCTACACAGTTTCATGAATACACTGTGAATGATTCTCATAAAGCTTTGATTTTTTCCACTTTGAGGTTCTTAGATTTACAGAGTTCATCTTACAGAACAAAAGCTAAAACTCCAGAAAAGTTTTCATTTTTGAGAGAGATCAAGGAAAGAAAACGCTTTGATTTGCTGTGTAAGGTAAAAACAATGACTTAATTCATACTTGCCTTTGCTTCAATACTCTGAATTACTTTAACCTATATCTTAACCTTGTTTTCTACTGTTTCTTGTAATGGAGATCCTCCATGTCAGTGAAGATATGAGCACCATTTTCGTTTGGGATGGTACTGATGCACCCCCAGCATCTTTTTCATCAAAGTAAGTTTTTTTTCAAGTGTCAAAGTTTAACTATCATTGGATTTGTTGGTTCTTGAGTTGTTTTTATGTACAATGTTGAGTATTAACAGTGCGATTAAAGACAAGGAATTTAGCAGTCTCTCAGTTAATACTCTTCTCTCAAGAGAGACATTGCTCGGCTTACCTACTGTTGGAACCATCTTGAGAGTCTCTTTAAGCAGTCATCTGTTTCATTTGGTGAAACCTGGTGAATGGATGAAACTATACCAGTTACTCTGTGAAGTTCATTGTGGTTCTTGGATAGGTAAAGCAACGAACTCTACAACGGTTAGTCTCGCACAAGATGATCCTTTAGTACAAAAGATTACAAGGTTAGTACTCTTTCTGACTTCTTTTCCTTTCGGCTAATTTCGTCTCTTGAGATAAAAAAACTCCTGACCTTTATTTGTCATGTTCACAAAACGTAGGATTTATGATAAGAGAGTATCATCAAAGCTTGGACACATTCCGTTTTGGAGTTTTCCTTCTCCTCCTGGATTAACAGGTTGCAATGATTTACAATGTCAAACATTTTGCTTTTGCTGCCTCGTTTCATTCTAACAGATTCGGTTTCTTGCAGAGACAGATGAAGATCAAGCTCCATTTGTTACACTCATGGACATTATAACATTCCCTAAGGTACGTAACATACCGGTTTTATTGTTATCTATATTGTAGTATGTTTTTCAAGTGTGAAAACGACTTTGTTGTTGTTGGATTTATCACAGGTTACATACAAATACAGATGCATTGTTAGAGTTGTAGCTTCATATCCTTGGCAAGTAGAGGAACTTTCTTCAGATGGCCACAGAGTTTTGTTGACCTTAGAGGATCCAACAGCGACTTTAGACGCTTTCTTATGCGATCAAGATGCAGTAAAAAAAACAACCCCATTTTGGTTTATGCATCTAAACAAAGTAAACAGAGATTGTCTCTTACTTATAATCATCTTTATTTTATTGAGCAGGAGTACTTTTGGGGCTTAGGGTTGCAGAACAGAGAGATATTGAGGACGAAGTGGAATCGGTTGGTGGGAATAAAGGAGAGCTCTCCAAGAAAACCACCGTGGATAGAGTGTTGTCTCTTCTCTTACTATGCTGATAAAGCTGATCCTTGGAACACAAGATTGTACAGAATCTTTGGTACTCGTTTTCTTAATTAAGTAGTGATTAGTGTGCTAAAAGTTTAGTAGTTAGTATTTAGATCATCTTCCTATTTTTTTGTAGTTCTAATGTTCTATGCATTAACAAAGCAACCTCAAAACCAACTTCAGTCCCTGTTGTTTCGTACTATTTACATAATTGGCGTTTTACTTTTGAATCTATCAACAAACCCCTTAGTAGAATGATTCCAAACTTTCAAATTGATCAATTTAACCCAACTGTTTTTAACGTTAAGTCAAAACTCTAAAGTAAACACAATCGTGTTTCATCCGAACCAAAGTAGGTGTGTGCTTATGAACGCTTACTTTGGTTCTGTCGCATTGACGAAAGCTTCTCCGATTACGCAGATTCCGCTTCCAATGGCCACCGTGAAGAAGACTGTTCGCGTCGCAGCTGCTCAGATGACATCTATCAATGATCTGATTGCCAATTTCAACACTTGCTCTCGTCTCGTTCAAGTAAAATCGATCCTCCCTATCTCTAGATTCATTTCCCGATTAATTCTAGTTGTAGCTCGTAAAACGGTTTAAAATTTGACTTAGGAAGCAGCATCGGCTGGTGCGAAGCTGATTTGTTTCCCTGAGAACTTCTCCTACATGGGTGAGAAATCAGGGGACAGTGTGAAGATCGCCGAACCATTAGACGGACCGGTGATGCAACGGTATTGCTCTCTAGCCAGGTAAAAAGATTGTGTTTTTATGTAACATTTTGAGACGTTTTTGCTCTGCATTGCCTTTAACATGTTCGGTGTTTGTTTTTGCAGGGATTCGAATATTTGGTTGTCTCTTGGTGGCTTCCAAGAGAGATTTGATGATACACATTTGTGTAATACTCATGTTGTGATTGATGATGCTGGGATCATCCAAAGCAGTTATCAGAAAATGCATTTGTAATATATATTTTTTTTTACTCTTCTTGGGATTTCAGAAAAACTATTTCTGCATATCTATCGCATATTTTGATCGTTTTAAGTTGTGTTTTTTACGAAGGTTTGATGTTGATGTTCCTGGTGGAAGCTCGTACAAAGAAAGTAGCTTTACGGTTCCAGGTAAAAAACTCTGTATCTTTTAGTAATCTTCTTGATTCTATGGTCACATCTAATCTAGTTCTTGACTGAATGTTCTGAATTCATTCCAAGACTTTCTTGAGTGGAAAGTATCTTAGGAAGTACTGTTGTTTGGGGGATGATTTAACAGTTTAAAATCCGAATTTGTTGTTTAGAACACATGAAGTTGTATCTCACAACTTGATAATCCCTGGAAGAGCACCAAGATCCATGCTTAATAACAACTTTTTTTCGTCACATCTATAACAGATTCTCCTTGTGTATAGACTTAAGTAGACTGATAAATCTTTAACTTTTTCTTCTTCTCAGGAACAAAGGTTGTTTCTTTAGACAGCCCTATTGGGCGCTTAGGCCTTACTGTTTGCTACGATTTGAGATTCCCTAAGATTTATCAGCAACTGAGATTCGAGCAGAAAGCTCAGGTAATATCCAATGTAATTCAGTTCAGTTTTTCAAAAGTTGTTGTTCAAAAAAAAATTCAGTTCAGTTTTTCTATCTTATTGGTGGTATTGCTTATGAAACGTAGTCAAGGAGAGAAATGATAAAATGAATTATTGAAACAATATTTTTGTTTCAAAACTCTGAAGAATAACAATGAAACATTAATTTGATGAAACTTTGTTTTTACACCAATTTTTTTCTTTCAGACTTGTGTATGAATTGATCTTTTTTAAAATGGTTGTCCTGTGAACTTAAAAACCCTTGCAGGTTTTACTTGTACCATCAGCTTTCACTATGGTCACTGGGGAGGCACACTGGGAGATTCTTCTTCGAGCCCGAGCAATTGAAACACAATGTTATGTACGTCATTACACTTTTCTCTCACGCTTTAACCACTCATTACAATGTTATGATCAATGTTGTGTCGATTTACATTTGATTTTATTGGTCTCTGTTTGATTTTTGTTGCTTTAACTAAATCGTCAGGTCATAGCTGCTGCTCAAGCTGGAAAGCATAGCGAGAAAAGAGAAAGTTACGGCGACACACTGATCATTGATCCATGGGGATCTGTGATTGGAAGATTGCCTGGTGAGAATCTTGATTTCATTCATCTGTTATATACAATTCTTGATGTGTTTTTTGGATCATATTTGATATTTCTTGCTGTTTTGTAGATCGTGTTTCGACTGGAATTGTCGTGGCAGATATTGATTTTTCACTTCTTGATTCGGTGAGAACAAAAATGCCAATTGATAAGGTAAAAAAATACAAACTTTGACAAAATGCAAAAATGAGACAAAAATCTCTGTTTCTGTGTAGTTACGTTTTCAGCTTCTTTGTTCTTGCAGCAACGGATGTCAATAGAGCTTTGAAGACACATGTGACATTTGGAGAAAATTGTAAATGTTTTTTTTTATCTAAATCATAACATCTTGATAACATTTTATTATTAGAAAGAAACACATAAGCTCCTCACATTGAGCTAACAAAGTCAACATCATCTACCACATCCATGATCTTGGACTTCTTATTCGCCACCCTACAATTCAATCTGATTTCTCCTTGCTTCCCTGTTAAAGGTGAAAGTCTTGCCATCCTTAACATTGCCTCCACGAACGCATTGAAAAACTTCTCTTTACCATCTGCGTATGCTCGGACTAAAGGGATAGTGTCCGAGGCATCAGGACTAGAGAACAACTCTTGGTCGCTCTGGATTAGTCCTTTGTTCTCTTTGAGATTCACATAGAATTTGTTGTCGAAAACTGTCGGCGTACGTAAATCGAAATCTACCAAGACACTCTGGTTTCCATTGCGAGGACATTGTTTTCTAAGCGCTGCGAGGTAAGATTTGTCAAGGGTTGGATCAGGTAAACCTGTGTTGCTGAAGTTGTAAAGCCTGTCCATTATGAATTGGCATTGGTTCTTGCCAAAAGTGTGACCACCTAAAGAAAGAAAGATATCAAAAGAATTATACAAACGTAACCAATAATTTTGTTAATGATTATAACTATGTGCTTATGTACCGGAAAGAGCAACGAGATCAGAAGGACGGTCGAGTCCAACTTTCTTGAAGCTTTCTTTAAGTTCTTTAAGGGTAAAGAATGGAGCAGGAAGGTTTATATTAGCAAGATCCATAAACCCTCTTAAGCCGTCTCTTCTTCCACTTTCAACAAACCATGAAGGACCTCCTGCCTTTACATATGTTTAATATATAGAGTCAACAAGATGGACTAAAACGTTTTGAAATGGCAAAAAGAGAATCTATGATGTATGTTTGTGTAGAATTGTATAAGATGCATATGTATACGTACCAAGACGACACCTTCTTGAGCTGCGATGGCGAGCAAATCAGCACATGAAACGGTTTTAGGACATGCTTTCTCCACAGCAGCCTTCATTTCATCGATCACGTCAAAGCCCCTAGCTGAATTTGCGTTTCCAAACGCATCTTTCTCCGTTCGAAATGATGTTGTGTTGTCTAACAAGATCGATGCATCACATCCCTATTACAAAACAAAATAGTTTCCTTTTGATTTAGTCAACATCTAACTGATATAGTAAATCACACTGTAACTATATATTAACTTATATTCAACATTTGGTAGGTATCGTTTTCATTTTTCTGTTATTATCATTATTACTAATATTATTACCAATTTACCATCGTGCTTAAAACAAGGATTATATCATCAAATCTACAACACAATCTTTGTGGAGTTATGTGAACTAATCAAATTACATGTTGTAGTTTATGCAATATTAAAAACTAAAAAAGATAAAACATTGTAATTATTAGAAAATATCTATAGGAGATTAAGACATTAACATGAGCAGAAGCCAGAAGCATTGAGTAATTATCATATTCATCATTAATTATAGTGGAAAAGCATACAAGAGACTAAATCTCATTAATGTCAAGCCATACCACACTAGCTTAACTATATTAAGGTGACGGTTTACAATTGAAGTATGCAAACAGTTCTTTTACTTGGGTTAAACGAAATAAGTTGTTTGACCTTGTTATTATATACGTGAATATGTTGAATCTAGTGGTATCTTACATTAACAAAGCAGTCGTGGAAGTGAAGACGGAGGATGCTCGCTGCGATGCGAGGGTCTGATCTCAACGCTTTGATAATGGTATTGGTTGCAATGTCAAAGACTTGCGGACATGTTTTGTCGTAAAAGGAAGAGCTTAGTTGAGCATGAGACAGCGACACATGAAGAACTAAACAAAGAGCCCCCAGTTTTATTAGGGTTGTCATATGGAAGGAGGAAGAAGAAGAGGAACGCATATTTTTGTTGGTCTCTGAAGACTAAAGATATACTATTTGGTTAAGTTTAAGTGTGTGAATGAAGTTCATGATAACGAGTCCTTTTATAGGCAAAAAGGTCTAACTTGGAGGCCAAAGAGTCTAACGAATCCTTTTATTTTAAAATCGAAAAATATCATCTAACTTGATGGCTTTTTCTTTTGTAGATCACTTAAAATATTTCTGTTCAAGTGGTCTATACATAGTCTATATTTACATATGGAAGAGGATACATTGTGTTATGCTAAATAATTATGCTGTTTTCTTTTTGGCATAGTGGTTTGAAGTTTAACAAAAAAAATCACTTTATCACGCGTTTCCAATACAGAATCTATTGATTTTCTCGCATTTTTAACACATTCAAACTCAAGTACTCAATATTTATGTAATTACTAAAGTGTGTACGTATTCTCTTCGATCAAGTTGGACATTTGTTGACCCCAAAAAAGTTGGACACTTTGGTCTATTCATTCAGCTAAGTTTTCTATGTATATATGATGCACTTATGATTGTTGTTAAAAAGGGAATATAGCAGATAAAAATAAGAAAACAAAAATCATGTATCAAGATATATGCGGATGTCTTTCAACATGTTTTTTTTTTTGTTAAAATCTTTGAATATGTTTCGGTTATCCAAATTGCCAAATTGATATAATGTATTGGTTTTGTTATTGCAGAATATAAAGATGAATGTGTCTAGCACATACCGATACAAAGAAGACCAAACAAAACAAAACATGTGCCTAGTACTGCGTTCTTTCCTCCATTATTAAAGATGTTTTCTGCATTTTCCACGTTAGAGTTGGTAGAGTTCTTGGTCTTTAACCTTTATCTTAGATTCTTAGCCATCGTATTAGGTAATGACCGAAATGTACGTCCTAGCCTCCCAGGCGTTGTTTATTAATATGATTGAGACCCTAAATTTTAAGAGTATTATCTTGGGAGCTATTTTTCTTCTTCTGTTTTTCAAAACACTGACTATCATCTTAAAAGATAGTGTTTTGAAAAAAAGAATAGTATCTTGTTATTTACTCAATTTTATTAACTTTTACATTGTTTCAACTTAAAACCAAAAAAAAATAAAATATATATAATGTTTATTAATGTTTGCAATTGACTGAAATTGCATTCCCGAAATAGATTAAAAATCAGTATAAAATTATTCAACTTTTTTAAAAAAGCAGAAAAATCTAAACCCTAAATCCAAATTCTAAACCTTAAACCCAAAAATCTAAACCATAAACCCAAAAAAGTAAACCATAATTTTGGGAAAAGAACCAAAATATAATGCTAATTTTAGTTTTATATGACATTTAGTTAGGTACACAAATATTTGTTCACAAAATTATTAGTTCAAATTGGTCATCCAAGTTTTTGTTTCTGTCCATTTTAGGATATTTGTTTCGTTAATGTTATATGAGAAAGAATCAAAATTTCAAGTAGCAAAGAAAGAGAGAGATACTGCCATTAATCATTTTTATTTTTATTTTATTGTCAAACCATTCATCAATTGTTCACTAAATTTTAGTATATTTTTTTTTTTCAAAATCGTTTTTGAAATTAACATTAACAAGCAAGCAATCATAAATTGTTGGAAAAAAGTTTTTATGAAAACATAAATTGCACTAAAAATAGAAAAATAGATTCACTGCATGGTCAAAAATAAATGTTAGTTCAGTTGCAATTGCACTGTCAATGTCATGCACCGTATAATGACGTAAAATTTTGACGATAAAGTTGCAAAAATTCATAAGAGAGAACTAAGACCATGCTTGTTAAGATGATCACATTTACATAAACATCTAAAAGTTGCATAGATCCCTATTCGTAAAACCTACATAAAACGCCTGCTCATGAAATCTTCTACGCATTAGCTATGCATGATCAACATTTTATGTGCATCCATCAATGATTGTACGTCTTGTTCTCCTTTAGCTTCATCTACCTTGATCTGAATGGCATTGTTGACTTTGTTCCTCGAAGCCTCGTCCCTCGCAACATCCTTCATACAAACGTCTTCTACAGCCAAGTTATTCTCATTTGTCTCACTCTCACCACTTGTACGCACATCAAAGCCCTTTCTTTCACTATAAATTTCAGATTCATTCTCTACAACCTCCCCGTTACCATCATCACCAACAACCATATCTCGCCTCTCGAGATACTGTAACCTTCTTTTAAACTCACCAAAGTCTATTTCCATCGTAGACAACTTTTCCTTCATAGTCAAGTTATCTTCCTCTAGTTGAGCAATATGACTATCGTGATCATCAACTCGGTTTTCCAAAACATTATGATTCGGATAAATCATCTCGAACCGGCTTAAATCCTGATCTAATCTCCTCTCAACCTCTACATGCTCATCTAATTCACTCTCACACGATCCTCCTTCATCTTCATCCTCATCATCATCGAAAGGTTCCATTTCATGTCCCCATTCTTCCTTCGCCATATCTCCCAAAACCTCTCTCGACGGAGAGAACGTCGGAGTAGGCAACACCGATGGTGTCCTGGACATGGAGACACTAAATCAGCAATGCCACCAGATTTCTTCGCTCGGATAATAAACGACGTTGTGTTCCTTGGAGCATAAGGAACGTATCTATTACCATACTTTTTCTTCGGATTAAACTTCTTGTTTTGAGATCGAAACTTGTTCACTCTGTTACCACCAGTGCTATGCATTCTCCTGACTGGATCCATCTTCTTATCTTCCCAATTGTGACAATAGTTATTAGGGTTTTTCAAATTAGGGTTAGGGCTAAAGTTTGGGGGATTCATCATAGCGTGAGGCTGACCTAATAACGGAGGATGGTTCATAATCCAAGACTGAAATACCTGTGAAGACGGAGGAATTTGATTCATAATCTGAAACGGCCGTGGATTCATCATATTCGACTCAACACAAGAGACACAAACACGAAACAAAAATCAAGCCCCAACAAGAAATTGAAAAAGAATAAAACCCTAATTTCGAAAATTGAGGGATCTCAAACGATTAATTGAAGAAAGATCAGTAAATCAGCGAGAGATCAGTTCCGATGTTTGGTAGTTGAATCGTTAAGACACAAACAACAGATCAAACAAAAGCAAAACAAGATAAACTCTTCGGATTTTGGTTGTTTTCAAGAGACGAATATAGATCGATTCTGTATCAGAATATCTTTGTTAATTTAACTGGACTATGTGTTGTGTTTTTGTGACTGATTCTTCAATAAATTTTTGCAGCAGGAGACAATTTGAAACTTTTTGGTAAAAGCAGTTCATGAGACGATGAAGATTGTTTATATAGAGGAGAAGGGAAAAGAATGAATGGCTGAGATGATAGAAGTCAAAAACAACGGCTAAGATGAACAATGTTGGTATTGGGCTTTGTAACCGCATTTTACTGGGCCCAAATATCTAAAGGCGCCTCCTTTTAACTAATTTTGGAAACTAAACTGAGAGATTAACAAATACTTCTTTGAAAATATCTTATTTTGAAAATGTTTAAGTTTCATATTTTAAATTTGTTTGTTTTCTATGCAAACCACATATTTATCATCATAGTTTGTTTTTTATTATAAATATTTTTAGTCATGGAGATACAATAATCATATCAAAGAAAATTAAACATGAAAACATGCACATTCATGGCCAGTAGAATTATCGATACATTCACAACGAGGATAATATGTATCTTGAATTTCAAATACGCATTGTTTGGCTCCCTCAGTAGGAGTAGGACTGCATTTTGTGTCGGTAAAGAGTGCAACAAGTTCAAAAGGACGATCTTCTTTTGCCTCAACTACATTATATCCACCACAAAAGATCAAATAATGAATAATATATCTTACATAAATAACAATATTTTTTATCATACAATGTTTACATAATATGGGAATAACCGATCAAATAACAATAATAATATATTACCTTGCGCATGATGCATAGCGAAGAACATAATAGCACAAAAAACTACAGATGAAATAGCAGGCTTCATTGCAAAAATTGATAAAAGATCGTTTATGTTTCTTGCAAAATTTTCTTGTATATCTCGTAATAAAAAATGTTATATCAACATTTTATATATATACAAGCACTTTTGTAAACATATAAACCTTCATAATAATTGTATATCTGACTATATTTAAACCAAAAACATAAAAACCTCTATATCTTGAATTATTATACTAACTTTCCAAATAAATATATCTTTTTAATAAAAAATTACTTTGAAAAATACAATGTTTTAATTAATAACTTTTGTAAAGTAGACTTCTTTCTAACTTGTCCAAATATTAAAATTAATGAGAATTATGGACAAGTTAAATTATTCATTAATAATTGTATATTTAACTATATTTAAACCAAAAAAACATAAAAATCTCTATATCTTGAATTATTACGAACTTTCCAAATAAATATATCTTTTTAACAAAAAGTTACTTTGAAAAATACAATGCTTTAATTAATAACTTTTCTAAAGTAGACTTGTCCAAATATCAAAACTAATGAGAATTATGGACAAATTAAATTATTAATTAATAATTGTATATTTAACTATATTTAAACCAAAAAACATAAAAATCTCTATATCTTTAATTATTACTAACTTTCCAAATAAATATATCTTTTTAACGAAAAATATACTTTGAAAAATACAATGTTTTAATTAATAACTTTTGTAAAGTAGACTTCTTTCTCACGAAAAGTCCAAATATCCAAAGGTGTTCTTTTGACTTATGAGAATTATGGACAAGTTAAATTATTATGACTTGTTTTCGAATCTCATATCTTGAGTTATTATTATTTATTATTATTTTTTTCATTTTGGAGAATTTCTACTTGTAATCCTAACCTTTGTATGGATAGCAAAATTACAAAGTTCACCGCATGAATAGACGATAAAATTTTGAGAAATTTTAAGAAATACACCTCTTGAGGTGCAAATTTCAAAACTACACCTATAGTGTGGAAATTTTCAAAAATACATTTTTTCCTAATTTTAATATATATGTTTGGATTCACTAATCCTAGATTAGGGTTTAGATTTTTGGGTTTAGGGTTCAATGTTAGATTTTAGGGTTTTGAGTTTATATTTTAGGGTTTTGAGTTCTTTTACTAAATGAAAAAGTGTAGGTTATATTTTAGGATTTTAGGGTTGTGCTTTGATTTCAGCTTAAATAGTGATCTTATTTGATGGAATATATATATATATATATATGTGATCACATCTTCACTAAGAGCATAGAAGATCAAGATCAATTCTTTGTTCAAAAGTCTGATCAAAATCGAGATCAATTCATTGCGGTAAATGTTTGTTTTGGTTTTAGACTAAGATTATTTGTGAGATTTGGTAGCGAAGTTTCTGAAATTCGTATGAGCTTGTGTGATTGGTGTCTGGGAGATTAGAATATCTATGGTATTGTGCATTTGGCTTCTCTAAGATGAGATTGTGTATTTGACAATGTAGCTCGAAAATGCGTGTCTCTATTTGATGGAATATATGTCTGTTTGATTCTCTCTTCTATACTCTTAGTTTTGCTTATTGTGGTCATGTATGTTCTAGGATCGAAAACAAATTAAAACTGAAAATAAGTGATTTTGCTCACTGTTTTTGTTTTTTCAATGATTTAGGTTAATATGGATATGGAATCATGGCACGTTTACAGATCATTTTCACAAATCTTGGAAACCCTCATGCTTTAGGACAAAAGCCTCTGACTTTTCCTCGCCAGGTCTTTACAAAAATTCTCTATACTTTGTTGACTAATTCAATCCTAGATTAAGCCTATAAAGATAAAAAATTTGCTCTATGCCATCTGCTAGATCACCCAAATGTTGGCGTGTTATTCCCAGAAGATGTTATTGCAAGAGCTAAGCATTATCTTTTCCTATACTTCTGGTGGTCTTGGTATGTCTTCTTTATTTCAACAACTCACCTGAGCTAGTTCTTGTTTAGGTTTTCTACTTTGTTTACAAGTAAAATTCTGCTTTATCAGGTGCTTTCTTGAGGTTCAATAAGAAAGCGATAGTAACCAGTTCTTGTCTCGCTAAAACTTTCTAAACTATTTGACTTATTGTCTTTCAATTACAACTTACAAACAAATGTAAAGACCAAACTCCAATATCATTGATACCCATAAACAGAAGAATAAACATCACAAATAGAGATTGTGAAAACATTACCGAAAGAATTGTTATCCACCACTATCAAGTCACAAGCCTAGAAATTTGCTTCCCTTGTTTTTTTTATTTTTTACAGATTCTCTGGTGACATTACTAGCAACTTTGTGTTTGCTGATCTCTGATGCTCTGGCTCCAATGGTCAAGAAGTGCTGATGCAGAATTGCATATTTTCCTGTCTTTGTGCCTCGTTAGATAAGCAAGCTTGTCCATGATCCGACTTGTTTCAGGAGCTGCTGAGCTGATTGGGAACTCGATGAGTAAAGAGAGAGTGTCCACACATATCGACGTCTCCTTTGTAGCCAAGAGAAGTCCCTTTGCGTTAGCCACATCTGCAGATTTCTTGGCTATCTCGAAGAGCTCCAACATCTCTGTTGCATTCTTTTCAGATACTTTCTTCTTCATCTGGAGAGGCCTTGATGTTTCTGGAACAGACTTGCAGCGAACGTCAGGCTTGTTCAGATTTTGCTTACTCTGTCTCGCTTCATGAGCCAGAGATCTAGGGTTTGTAGAAAGAGCGGATTGCTTCTTCGCTGCAGCGAAAGGCTTGCGATCATCAGTCTTCTTTAGGTTTTGTTTAGTCTCGCACACTTGATCATGAGCCCTAGATCTCTCAACTTTTTTCTTCTTCAGCACGGAAGGTACTTTCACAACACGAGCTTTGTTGTTGCAAGTAGAAGAAGGGTTTCTTCTTCTTCTTCCTTCGTCGGTGGAAGAAACAGTCTTCATCCAGGAACTTAACAAGACTTTAGCTCCCGTCCGAATCTTCGGGTTACTGTGATGTCTCAAACTCTCCAAAGGAAGTATCTCTTCTCTAGACACGCGACTAATATCCTTGTCTGAGAGATTCAGGCTCTTCAAGAATCGAAGGATATCTAAACATCTCTCGACGCCCTCTACGCTGTCTGAATTAGCGTCTCTGACTGCAATAGAAACCAAACAGTGAAGATCAGATCTCTCCTCCGTCATCTTCTTTGTCAGGTGTTGATTTTAGTTTTCGAATGGGTTGTGGAACTTGGAAAGAGGAAAGCAGAGAAAATAGGGTTTCAATCAGAGTATGGAAAAGAGATAGTTAAAGTCAGAGAGGCACAGAAACTGGACCCGATTGTTATATAGAGCGTAGAGAATCGGAGAAAGGATATAAAAAAAGAAGTTTCCCTAGGTCCCAAGATCATAGGTCGACTTGAAAACGACGTCGCGAGATTCTGCTATTTCCTTTTTTCTTTCACTCCCGAGGGTAAATGTGTCAGAACAAATATCTCAACGTTTAACAAAATCAAGGTGATGTTTAGACTTTAGACCATAACGATTTTGTCGTTGCATCATTAATTGCGTTTATCAAAATTAATTTCCAGCCTCGTTATGAAAACAGAAATATAGAAACTCAGGAAAGAAAAGAAATATTGAATTATGTCAAAAAAAAAAATAATAAAAAATTGAACCTCATTTCCAGGAAACCAAGAGATCCTAACGGTGATGGATTCTACACTTTGTTCAATGGATTTCGATCTCGAAGGACTCCAAAACGACGGCTTCCTTGTAAAGCAAGTAAGCATATCTATTTGGTAGACGTTGAGAAACTTTAAACGATATACTTTAGAATTTTTACTGTTATATATAATCTTGATCTCCCCCCTACGTTACTCTGTGAGTTGATATACCAGTATAGATCTTTTTCTGCTTTCAACTTGTGATTGTTGTTTCTTGCCGGAGACATGTACAATTATATCTGCTACATGTTTTCCACTGGATGTACAATTTTGAAGTCAAACTTGGAAGAACACAAAGGGTCTAATAAATCAAGAAAAGGAAAAAAAAAATATCAGCGGCAAAATATCTCTGTTTTTAGTTGACCCAAATGGAAAACGTGCATTAAAATTGTTGAGAAGGATCTTGTTGGAATTGGGAAGAAGTAGAAAAAGCCAGAAAGGACTGATTTTTAGGGTTTTATGATGCCTTGCAAAGAATATTAAAATTAAAATTAGTGAACCAATAGTAAACCAAATTTAGTCAATTGTTAATCAGTGTTTGATTTGTCCTTAACCGGTCTAGAACTGAACCCTAAAAATCGTTCCTTTTTCCTCCCAAAATTTGGATCTTTCGGAGTTTTGAGGGAAGTCGTAAAACGGAGGAGATTGCGAATTCTTGAACAATCCAACACTTTAATTCCATGAGTTACTGCTGAGCTATGGCCTATGAGTGAGTCCTTCTCTTCTTCTCGGCTCTTTCTAGAGAAGTTTAGAGACTGAGCATCGAAGCTTCTGGTTCTCTTGTGCTCCATCTATGTATGCTCTGCGGAAGGAGGTCTATTGAGTTACAAAGAATATGATGCGAAATTTGAGTGTTAATGTATTCTCTGCTAGTGCTGCTGCAGATGTGTGTGAGCCCTCGAGATGTTCGTAAAGGTCAGAACTTTACGGTTTCTGTTTATCTACAAAACTCGCTGAATCGATCTCGAGGACAAAGGAAATCCTGATTCTGTTCTGAATCTTCTCAAGTGTTATGGTTTCACAGATTCTCAGATCTCCACCATCATTACGGATTATCCACAATTGCTTTTAGCAGAAATCTCTTGCTCCCAAGCTGAAGTCTTTGTATTCCAGAGGAGGAGCTTCAAGCTCTGACTATGATTTCGCCCAAGAGATTATCAAAGCGGATAAGAGTTTCGATAACAAAAAGCTATGTCATTCTTCTTTGCAACAAGATAGAGCACAGGAGAATAAAATCAGAAATGTATTGGTCTTGAGAGAATTTGGGTGTGCCTCAGAGTTTGTTATCTCATTGCTTTTATCAGATTGCCAAATTGAAGAATCCCTCAAGAAGGTTGTTGAGATGGGTTTTGATCCGACCTCCTCAAGAAAGTTTATCGAAGCTCTGCATGCTGTTTACCAATTGAGTGACAAAACTATACAAGAAAAGGTCAATCTCTACCAAAGGTTAGGCTTTGCTGTGGGAGAAACATGGGGAATCTTCAACAAGTATTCAAACATGTGAAATTTGCTTGGTTCTCTCTCCTTGTCGTCGTCATGTATTCTCTGATACTCCATGGAAGAAAACGTTCCCATGCATAAATGGATCTCCACTCTTGTCCAAGTCTTTAAATTTTAAAATTAATAATGTAATTTGGGTATTAGGAATTTTTTTTATTATTATTAATTATGTATATACAAGTGTTGTAATTTAAACTATAACAGTCAAAATTTGAAAATATAAACTTAGACCATATAGGTTATCAATCTCTTGTCTATGATAACAGATAAATGAATGGATGTTTGTATTTCTAACCCACAATTTGTGGTCAATAACAAAAGTAACCTCATGTATTTTTCATTTTGGCTTTACTCAGTTTTGTCCAGATAATAACGTAAATGCCATTACTTTTCTCTCTTGTGGTCTACGGCCGAGGTCTACGTTTTCGGCCAGAAGACCAACAGAACCTCATCCTCTACACTTATTAACGAAACTGTCACTCTCATCAATGAACTCAACCACCATTTTCAACCAATTCCAAACTTTTAATGCTTCATACTCATAATTGTGAAACTCCAAACATAATTGCACATCTCATACACTCTAACTCTATCATTTTCTCCACATTTGCATCCCAAAAACTCTCTAATTCTACTTTTCCATATTTCAAGTTATTGAATTTCTCAAAATCGGGTTTGTGGCTTTCCTCACCACCGCCGAACGGTTCTGAAGGCTTAAAGAGACAGTTTCAGCCCTCGGACAGGCTTAAAGAGACAGTTTCAACAGATAGTTTCGATCCAATTGACCTAGAGACAAATAATCTCCATTGTTTTCTTGAAATTTCAAAGATATGATTTTTAAATTAGAGAAAAGGAATCAAAGAGATTTGATGAATTTGTTTGATGAGTTTGTGAATAAGAAATAAAAAGACTATTTAACTCTCATAGGGGTTCACGTAACCTATTTTCCATGTACTTATAGTAAATTTAGTTTACTTACCTCTTCCATGTACTAATAAGATTTTATTTATTACACTATTTTTAATTTAATATGTGTTTGGCTAATATAAAATTGATAAATGGGAAATCTTTTTCTATTAGGATATGACAAATATAATTTTTTCCTTTAACTATAATAGATTAATATATTTTTTTTAATTTTTCTTTTTTTAACATTTTTTTTTAATTTCCTTTTTCTCTCCCAAGACACATGTCACGATCTTAACAGACGTAAAATTAAAAGTAACACATGTCACGATCCTATAAATTATAAAAATCCTACGTGTCGCAACCACATCATGTGTTATACACATGAAACTTTATATAGTAAGATTTAGTTAGGGTAAACAAATATTTGTTCACAAAATTATTAGTTCAAATTGGTCATCCAAGTTTTTGTTTTTGTCTATTTTAGAATATTTGTTTCGGTGATGTTAGATTAGAAAGAAGGTTTCAAAATTTTAAGCAGCAAAGAAAAACAGAGATTCTGCCATTATTCATTTTTATTTTTATTTTTATTTTATAGTCAAACCATTCATCAATTGATCACTCAATTTTACTTTTTTCAAACTCGTTTTTGAAATTAACATTAACAAGCAATCATAGTTGTTAGAATAAATTTTTTATTAAAATATAAATTGCACTAAAAATAGAAAAATAGATTCAGTGCATGGTGTAAAAAAAATGTTAGATAAGTTGCAATTGCAGTGTCAATGTCATGCACCGTATGAAATACAATTTTGACTATAAAGTTGCATAATTTTATAAGAGAGAACTAAGATCATGCTTGTTAAGACTTTTACAATCTATATAATTGAAAGGGCTTGTGACATTCTCCAACTGATGTCACATCAGCTTCCCTAGAGAGTGCCACGTCACCCTCTCCCAACACTTACTCCAAAACGACGCCGTTTTTTATATCTGACATGTCAGCTTTTTTCCGCTGCTACCAAAACGACGTCGTTTTGTTTAATTCTTTTTAATTTTTGATCCCCTAACTTTTCTCGCATGTTCCGTCTTCTCGACTCCCTCTCTTCTTCACTGCGATGAACTGTTACAGATATACAGTCGGTTTAGCTTGAGCTTTAATGTTCCTCCCTCTTTAATCCCCTCTTCCACTATAAATTCGGTTACCCAACTACCCCATTCGATTATCGGATTACCACAAAACCCGTCGCCTTCCTCTCTTTCCCGTTCAGGCGGCCGATTTCACGATTTAGCTTCCATCCATTACAGAACCTCTGTTGTTCCCGCCCAATCAAACCACTCTCTCGCCAATGCCACTACTCAGAACCCGAAGAAGAAGAAACAACAACCCGCATCCACCGCCGCATCTGCCTCCGCCTCCTCCTTCCCGGCTTCACGTTTTTCACCACAATTACATTGAAATTCTGGTTTTGGTTTTCGTATTATATCTTGTGTTTGCAATTTAGGACAAAAGGAATTCAACTGTACAACTTCATCTGGAGACCAATCTCATTACCTTTGTTTCATTATCATTAGTGACACACAAATTGGTGTTTGCTATGTAGAATGTCTGTGTTCCGAACCAAGGCTGTGGAGAAATGGCGGAGAAGAAGACACAATATTTTCAATATCTATCTAGGGATAATATTGAGCAGATTTTGATTTCGATTTTTTTGGTTATGTGATTACTTCTGTTTAATATTGACTAGACACTGTTCTGATTGTGAATTGAGATCTAGAACTTACACACGTTAAACCTTTTGACCGAACGAAATTTAATACATGTTTTATGAATATTGTATTCTTGAGGGAGTTTTCAGATCAGTCTTGTATTTTTTTTTAAATGTTCATGACGTGTTTTATTTGCTACTTAACTAACTATTTAGATGACATTGCTGCAGAAACAGAGCATTGTTTTGATGGCAAGACTACCACTTGGGGATTTCCAGCAATGCTTCCCCTTTCACAACTTCATGACAAAGATGGTGGATTTCTTGTGAACGGAGAACTCATGATTGTCGCAGAGTTGGATGTTTATGAAGTTCTTGGCTCATATATGCATCAACGAAATCTTGAGAGGCATCCGAGCTTGTGAGCAAGAAAATGGAGAATGATGTTGTTGCTGAATCTAATGACTTGCTCAAGAAAATTTCACCAGTAAAGGAAATCAATGACGTCAATGGGACTAAAAAGGTATGAAAATGTCATATTGGTTTCAAACTTTGCGTTAGTTTACAAGAGAGAAGTTTAATATCACATTATAATGTTTCCTTATAAAGAGAGAGTGTTGTGTGTTCTGTGTTCTGTTTCCTCAAGTAATTGCTAGATTTAGCCCTCAAGTAAGAAAAAAGTCCCATCAGTTTCAGGTTTTTGCTTTTTAAGGACAAAATCATAAAGGCTAAAATTGTATCAGGTTATGGTGTGTTCTCTATGCCTCCAAAGACTTATGTTTATACACCTGTTTCCACTTGCAGGTTCAAAATTCTGTAAAACCCAGCCCAAAGAAGAAACTTATGTGGAAAGTGTTATTGATTCTCTTCTTCTTTTTCTTTGCTTGGCGCCATACTTGAACATGAGGAACTCTTGGCTGCAAGAAATAGAATTTCTGCTTTGGAGAAATTGTTGCAGAAGAAGTGATCACTGATCAGACCTGGAAGGTCTCGTTCGATGAAGTTGCTTGATCGATGCGCTCTTTCATTATTACTTATTAGGCATTTTTGATATTTTTCGTTTGTTCGTTTCCATCTTTTGTTTATGACTTGTGCGCTTCTCTAAATGAAGGGCCAATCGATTTTCTTTGGCTGGCTTTGATTTTGTTTGACCTGAATCAAAGTCAATTTGGTGGATTAACCTAAAAATCATATATCTAAAAATCATAAATCTTACTCTTCTTATGCCGGAAGTAATAGATTACATAGATAAACTGATAAAAATAGAGACGATCTACCACAAGGATGTACACGTGTTCATGTAGGTAATATGCTTCTGAATTCATTTTATTGTGGTCGCGTTTAACGTTATCCTACGACTAGCATTATGGTTGTTTCTCATCATCAATTAAACACCAAACATAATTATTAGACTAACATATATACTGTATATATGCTCACTTATTACATATAAAGAAGAGATGTACCAAGTATGGGTACCTTTCTCGACTGAAAAACCATCACCAGAAACAATTTACAACACTTTTAAAGTACGTTTACATTTTCACATATGAATCACAAATATATACTATAATAGAATTAATCATACTATCAACGCTGTAATATACTTTTAGTGTAAATAAATAAATTCTTATTCCATTTGTTGAACATTTAAAGAAAATTTACCCCAAAAGATAATCTTTGTACATACACAAATGATATTTAAACAAAATAAAATAATATCAAGACTAGAAATTACAATTAAAACAAAAACCCACGCATTGTGGGTTCTCCTAGTAAACATCTAAAAGTTGCATAGATCCCCTATTCGTAAAACCTACATAAAACGCATTGGCTAATGCATGATCAACTTTCTTTCACAATAAATTTCAGACTCATTCTCTACAACCTCCCCACTACCATCTTCACCAACAACCATATCTCGGCTCTCGAGATATTGTAACCTTCTTTTAAACTCACCAAAGTCCATTTCCATCATAGACAACTTTTCCTTCATAGTCAAGTTATCTTCCTCTAGTTGAGCAATATGAGTATCCTGATCATCAACTCGGTTTTCCAAAACATTATGATTCGGATAAATCATCTCAAATCGGCTTAAATCCTGATCTAATCTCCTCTCAACCTCTACATGCTCATCTAATTCACTCTCACACGATCCTCCTTCATCTTCATCCTCATCATCATCGAAAGGTTCCATTTCATGTCCTGCATCAGATCTCAACCTAATCAAACCTTTCATTGATCCATACCCATCAACTCCCCATCTTCCTTCGCCATATCGCCTAAAACCTCTCTGGATGGAGAGAATGTCGGAGTAGGCAACACCGATGGTGTCACGGGACATGGAGACACTAAATCAGTAATGCCACCAGATTTCTTCGCTCGGATAATAAACGAAGTTGTGTTCCTTGGAGCATAAGGAACATATCTATTAGCATACTTCTTCTTCGCATAAAACTTCCTGTTTTGAGACTGAAACTCGTTCAAAGCCCTAGGCTTGTTCACTCTGTTATCACCAGAATTACGCATTCTCCTGACTGGATCCATCTTCTTACCTTCCCAATTGTGAGAATAGTTAGTAGGGTTTATCAAATTAGGGTTAGGGCTAAAGTTTGGAACATTCATCATTGGAGGCTGATTTTTCATCATAGCATGAGACTGACCTAATAACGGAGCATGGTTCACAATCTGAAACGGCGGTGGATTCATCATATTCGACTCAACACAAGAGACACAAACACGAGCCAAAAATCAAACCCCAAAAAGAAATTGAAAAAGAAAAACCCTAATTTCGAAAATTCAGGGATCTCAAGCGATTAGATGAAGAAATATCAGTAAATCAGATAGAGATCAGTTCAGATGTTTGGTAGTTGAATCGTTAAGACACAAACAACAGATCAAACAAGATAAATTCTTCGGATTTGATTGCTTTCAAGAGAAAAATATTGATCGATTTTCGTATCAGAATATCTTTGTTTATTTAACTGGATTCTGTGTTGTGTTTTTTTGTGACTGATTCTTCAATAAATTTTGGCAGCAGAAGACAATTTGAAACTTTTTGATCGGAGCAGTTTATGAGACGATGAAGATTGTTTATATAGAGGAGAAGGGAAAAGACGCGATTTGTAGAATGAATGGCTGAGATGATAGAAGTCAAAACCAACGGCTAAGATATAGTTATCTTCAAAGTAGAGTCGGTTACGGTTTAAGTAGTATAATACAATGTTGGTATTGGGCTTTGTAACCGCATTTTACTGGGCCCAAATATCTAAAGGCGCGTCCTTTTGACTATGAGTCTGAATGTTGAAAACTAAACTGAGAGATTAACAAATACTCCTTTGAAAATATCTTATTTTGAAAATGTTTAAGTTTCATGTTTTAAATTTGTTTGTTTTCTATGCAAACCACATATTTATCATCATAGTTTTTTTTATTATAAATATTTTTAGTCATGGAGATACAATAATCATATCAAAGAAAATTAAACATGAAAACATGCACATTCATGGCCAGTAGAATTATCGATACAATTACAACGAGGATAATATTTATCTTGAATTTCGAATACGCATTGTTGGGCTCCCTCAGTAGGACTGCATTTTGTGTCGGTAAAGAGTGCAACAAGTTCAAAAGGGCGATCTTCTTTTGCCTCAACTACGTTATATCCACCACAAAAGATCAAATAATGAATAATATATCTTATTATATAAAGCTGGATGCGCACGACGTGGTTGCGACACGTAGGATTTTTATAAAATTCAGGATCGCGACATGTGTCACTTTTAAGTTTATGTCCGTTAAGATCGTGACACGTGTCTTAGGAAAAAAAGAACTTAAAAAAAAATTCCAGAAAAATGTTAATTAAAAAAAACGAAATTTAATTTAATCTATTATATCAAAAAGGAAAAAATAATATTTGTCATATCCAAACAGAAAAAGGTTTCCATTCATCAATTTTTTATTATATAAAGTTGGATGCGCACGACGTGGTTGCGACACATAGGATTTTTATAATTTATAAGATCGCGACATGTGTCACTTTTAATGTTACGTCCGTTAAGATCGTGACACATGTCTTAGAGAAAAAAAATAATAATAAAAATTTAGATAAAGGAAATTTGTTTAAAAAATTAATCCATTACAGTTAAAAGAAATAAAAATATATTTGTCATATCCTAATAGAGAAAGGTTTCCATTCATCAAATTAATATTATCCAAACAAATAATAAAATCAAAATAATGTAATAAATAAAATCCTATTTGTACATGGAATATGTTATGTAAACTAAATTTCCTATAACTGCATGTAATAGGTTACTTGAACCCCTATAAAAGAGAGTCAAGATTTCTCATAAATTCATCAAATTCATCAAATCCCTTTGATTCTATTTCTCCAATTTAAAAATCATGTTTTTGAAAGTTTTGCGATACATAGGATTTTTATAACTGACAAAATTGCGACATGTGTTTTAGAAAAAAAAAATTCTGGAAGTATGAAGATCGTAACATGTGTCATGGAATAAAAATAATAAAAAAATTAATATGTATAAAACTAACTAAAAGTTAATAAAAACAGATAACAAATAATTTAAATTCTTTTGTTACATCTATTAAGAAAAGAAAAGAAAAGGAAAAATACCAATATATAGTATTTATAATGGTCGAGGCAAAAACAAAATTGAGAAAGAAAAAAATAAATAGAAAACTAACAAAATAATTATCAAGCAATTAACTAATATTAAAAAATTATAATTGATATTCTAATTTTAAATAGTTTGATTTTCAATTTTTGTTAGGTAAAAAAATTGAAATAAAGATTTCATCAATTAAAATCTCTTGAATGGAATAATAAAAGTTTGATTAATTAATCAGTTGATCAGATTTAGACATGTGTAAGTCTTTCTGTATTGGATAAAAATAATAGTAAAACAAATTAATTCATTTTTTATCATTTATTTACAATAAAAATGTAAAAGTATTACCAATCTTATTTTATTTAATTTTAATATTTTTATCGGGTTTTCAATATTATTTTGTTTACGTTTAAAAATGATCAAATTTTGTTTAATATTTTCCATGCTTTTATTATAAAATCTTAAAATATACCCGCGTATACGCGGGCCTTAATCTAGTCTTACATAAATAACAATATTTTTTATCATACAATGTTTACATAATATGGGAATAACCGATCAAATAACAATAATAATATATTACCTTGCGCATGATGCATAGCGAAGAACATAATAGCACAAAAAACTACAGATGAGAGATTAACAAATACTCCTTTGAATATATCTTATTTTGAAAATGTTTAAGTTTCATATTTTAAATTTGTTTGTTTTCTATGCAAACCACATATTTATCATCATAGTTTTTTTTTATTATAAATATTTTTAGTCATGGAGATACAATAATCATATCAAAGAAAATTAAACATGAAAACATGCACATTCATGGCCAGTAGAATTATCGATACATTCACAACGAGGATAATATGTATCTTGAATTTCGAATACGCATTGTTTGGCTCCCTCAGTAGGAGTAGGACTGCATTTTGTGTCGGTAAAGAGTGCAACAAGTTCAAAAGGACGATCTTCTTTTGCCTCAACTACGTTATATCCACCACAAAAGATCAAATAATGAATAATATATCTTACATAAATAACAATATTTTTTATCATTCAATGTTTACATAATATGGGAATAACCGATCAAATAACAATAATAATATATTACCTTGCGCATGATGCATAGCGAAGAACATGATAGCACAAAAAACTACAGATGAGATAGCAGGCTTCATTGCAAAATTTGATAAAAGATCGTTTATGTTTCTTGCAAAATTTTCTTGTATATCTCGTAATAAAAAAATGTTATATCAACATTTTATATATATACAAGCACTTTTGTAAACAACAAAGAAACTTTCATAATAATTGTATATCTGACTATATTTAAACCAAAAACATAAAAACCTCTATATCTTGAATTATTATACTAACTTTCCAAATAAATATATCTTTTTAATAAAAAAAATACTTTGCAAAATACAATGTTTTAATTAATAACTTTTGTAAAGTAGACTTCTTTCTAACTTGTCCAAATATTAAAACTAATGAGAATTATGGACAAATTAAATTATTAATTAATAATTGTATATTTAACTATATTTAAACCAAAAACATAAAAACCTCTATATCTTGAATTATTACTAACTTTCCAAATAAATATATCTTTTTAACAAAAATTACTTTTAAAATACATTGTTTTAATTAATAACTTTTGTAAAATACACTTCTTTCTAATTTGTCCAAAATATCAAAACTAATGAGAATTATGGACAAGTTAAATTATTAAATAAGAATTGTATATTTAACTATATTTAAACCAAAAAACATAAAAACCTCTATATCTTGAATTATTACTAACTTTCCAAATAAATATATCTTTTTAACAAAAAATACTTTGAAAATACAGTGTTTTAATTAATAACTTTTGTAAAGTAGACTTCTTTCTCACGAAAAGTCCAAATATCCAAAGGTAT
This sequence comes from Microthlaspi erraticum, assembly GCA_902728155.2. Lineage (NCBI taxonomy): Eukaryota > Viridiplantae > Streptophyta > Magnoliopsida > Brassicales > Brassicaceae > Microthlaspi > Microthlaspi erraticum. The sequence continues at coordinate 163,206 of CACVBM020001706.1, read as the reverse complement.
TCTTTTATCTTATGAGAATTATGGACAAGTTAAATTATTATGACTTGTTTTCGAATCTCATATCTTGAGTTATTATTTTTTTTCATTTAAAAAAAAGAATAATTCATAGCCCATTTATGTATGGGAGAATTTCCACTTGTAATCCAGAATTTGTTTGTTTTCAGGAAATCTAACCCATAATTTGAATGTTAAGCAAAAGTAATCTGTTCGGATAGCGAAATTACAAAGTTCACCCCGTTGAACAGACAATAAAATTTTGCTGCGATTACCAAAGTAATTAGGTCAACGTAGTATTTATATTTTATATTTTAATTGCAAAAATATTAAAAAATATTTGATGAAACTATTTGCATACATAAATAAAAAAATATACATTTTCATCTAGGAAAATTATAATTGCATAAAAAGAGTCAAATTAAACTAACATAGCCAATTTAGGTTGAAAAGCTATAAAAACATGCGAGGTCTAAGAATTAAATAAATCTTAAACTTAATTTATAAAATACTAGATTAGGCCCCGCGTATACGCGGGTTTATTTTAATTTCCTTTTATAAAAATCATGAAAGAATATTAAACAAAATTTGATCACTTTTAAAAATAAGTAAAATAATATTAAAAACCCGATAATAAATCTCTAAATAAACTAAGATATGTAATATTTTTACATTTTAATTTTGAATTCATGATATGAAATAGAAAAGCTTACATGTGTCTAAATCTAATGGACTCGTTAATTTATGAAACTTTGATTATTCCATTGCTGAAACCTTTATTCTAAATATTGATGATTTTTTTAATATTGTTTTATCTAACAAAAAAATGGAAAATTTAACTATTTAATATTAGAAGATTGGTCCATTATAAAACTTTCTTTTTAATATTATTTAAGTTCCTTGATAATTATTTTATTAGTTTTCTATTTATATTGTTTCTTTTTCAATTTTGTGTTTGCCTCTTACCATTATAAATTTTCATTTTCATTATTAATTAGTTGTTTTAAATTATTTTGTTAGTTTATTTATTTATGTTACTACATTTTTCCAATTTTATTGTGTTGACATATGTAATCACCAGATCAAATATTAGACACATGTAGCGATCTAAAGTTAATTATTCTTCATTGATATCTTGAACTTTTAAAACATGATTTTTTATTTCTTAATGAGAAAGAAACTTAAAAAAATATAGCTTGTTATATTTTCCTTTTCGTATTTGGAATATGTTTTTTTATTCCTTATCTTATTGGATGTAACAATTTTTTAATTATTTCTTCATAATTTTCTGATTTTTCGTTTTTTTTTCCTTTTCGTAATAGGATTATGTTTCTTCTTTACTTTTCCTAATGGATGTAATAATTTTTTCTTTTTAATTGTTTATTTCTTTTTTTTCTTCTGATTTTTCCTAATGTACAAATAGGATTTTATTTATTACATTATTTTGAATTTTAATATGTGTTTGGACAATATAAATTTGATGAATGAGAAAATTTTCTATTATGATATGAAAAATATGATTTTTCTTCTTTTTACTCTAATAGATTTTTTTTTAAATTTTCCTTTTTCTAACATTTTTTAATTATTTGTTTTTTTTTCCAAGACACGTGTCATGATCTTAACAGACGTAACATTAAAAAGTGACATATGTCGCGATCCTATAAATTATAAAAATCCTACATGTCGCAACCATCTAGCTTTATATAATAAGATATGTGTTTGGATAATATAAATTTGATAAATGGGAAAACCTTTTTCTGTTAGGATATGACAAATATTAATTTTACTTTTTTTAATATAATAGATTAAATTTCGTTTTTTTAATTATCCTTTTTCTAGTATTTTTAAAAATATTTTTTCCCCTAATACATGTGTCACGATCTTAACGGACATAATCTTAAAAGTGACACATGTCACGATCCTATATTTTATAAAAATCCTACGTGTCGCAACCACGTCGCGCGCATCCAACTTTATATAATAAGATGTATAAAGTATTTTGACGAAAACTTTGTATTCATAAACAATACATAGACATTTAGAGATAATATAAAATAAACATGCATGCTAATAAGTCAATTTAGATTAATAAAAAAAAATTATGCTAGAAACTTGTAAAACCGTGAGAGGTCTACCAATGAGATCTACAACAAAATGAAATCTTGAAATTAAATTATAAAATTTATAAAAAAAATAATTTGATAATAAACGTGTATGCATAATTAATTCTTATACATTTGACATCTATTAAAAATAAATTATACGAAAAATGAATCAATCTATATATGTCATGACTATATGCTTCAAATTGATAAGAGTTTGGTTAGATAGTTTAGGGTTTAAGGGTCCAATTCTTAGGGTTTAGATAGTTTCAATATGAATTTTTGTTTTTGGTTAGTTTTTTAATCTATGTTTAATAGTTTTGTTATCCAAACCGTAAAGATTGTAATTGGCAAACAAAATAAATATTTGGTTCATGTTGTTTTATAAAATTTGTGGTTTAGGTTTTGTAGACCTCACCTGTAGACCGCGCTAGAAGGTGAAATTGAAACTAAAATTGCGGGAATTCAAAAATTTGAAAATCAAATGAGCGCAAACCATGAGTGCGAACAAAAATTTCAAAATCAGTTAGACCGCTAATTGGGACATGTGTTTAAATACAGACCTAAACCCTAATTCTCCGGAAAAGAAATTTTGTAGTCCGAGCCACCGCTCATCCTCGGCCCGGTCTCTCTATAACCGCAGTTCTCATCCTTTTTCTTTCTCGCCGTCGACAGTATCCCGGGTTCCAGCAGTCGTATTGGTTAGGTTTTCTTCTATTTCATTGTGCGGTTCAGAACTGTTCATTGAATTATTTTAATTACTGTTTTAAAAATAACATATAGCTTCTCATTGTACACAGGAATGGGGCGCTTTAACTGTTTAACGGAGGCTTCGAGTAGCTCTGCTAGGCTAGTCAGTAACGATGAAGAAGATGTGAGTTCTCATGCCAGTCGAGATATAAGCGTTGGAATAACAACCAGATGCTACTCTGGTTTCGTGACTCCACTGAAAATGATGGACCATACGGACGAACATCCTAGGCGGATGATCTTTGGCTGCAAGGATTATAAGGTACTGTAAACAGTTTTCATGGGCTTTTGTTTTAAAAAAAAATCACTTTCATTTTTGTCTTCACTCAAACATGGTTTGCGTTATCCTTGTAGTTAGGTTTCCCACATCATATGAAATAGTGGGACGAGGCTATGATGGAGGAATTTCTACAACTCAGATAGGCCGTCGATAACCCAGGTTTTGGCTTTCGCCAACCTGAAACTGAAGAACGTTAAACCTTGCTTCGGACTGAGGCAGAATTAGCTCAAGTGAGGAAGCAATGCTCATCTGTCCTTTTAGAAGAGTCGAGGTGACGTCGGCGGTTGCTGTAATTGCAGTGCTCATCTGTCCTTTTAGCTACTCGGTGTTTGGTTGAGCAACATTTTAGTTGGTTGTATGTAATGCAAATCATCGGATTCCCTTGGTAGACTTCGATTGTTAACAGAGTTGGCATAAACGCAAGGTAAATCTCCATCATAGACTTCCATTGTATACCTCCATAATAGACCTCCTAAACAGACCGACTCCCACAATTAACTATAATAAAGTAATATCAATAGACGAAACCGTAATTTAATTAAATTTATGTAACATCTACACTAAGATAAAAGATAAACCATACCGGATTGAGTTTAATCGAATAGAATTAACCTTAACCGGTTCAGTTAAATCGAACCGAAAACGAACCAAATTAAATCATTTAACCAACATATATATACGAATAACAGAAGACGTAACCCTCATTCGTAACCCTAATCCGTGTCTGACCTTCCGCTCTCTGCAAGAGGCGATCCGCCGTTTACCGAACCTGTTGTTGCCGGTAAGTTCTTCATTCTAGTTAAATGTTAACTACTTTAAGTTTCTCTTCCGCTGATAGTTATTTGACGTTTGCTTGTGGTGATATAATCATTACTGTTTCGTCTACTCACTAACGTCGACGCCGCGGTTTGAACATAGATGTCTTTATTTTTTTCTTCTCTTCCTACTTTATCCCGGTAAGACTCGTTTCTGGCATTGATTATCAACGTTAATTTTACTTTACATACTGCTATTATGCAACTCAATATGGTAATATTATTTCTGTTCGAAGTTCTGCCTCAGATTCCCATATTTGGTAATCCGCGCTTTGCGAGTAGACCTGAGACGTCAAGATTCCGCGAAGAACATGTATCATAACCGTATTCCCCATTATTATACCTCAATTGTAGACCTCAAATGTAGACCTTGTGCGTTCACCTAATTTGTAGACCTCACGTGTAGACATACTATGTACACCTCATGTGTAGAACTCTTTAATGAAGCGTAGTCCTCTTGGTTAATTGCTGACTTACTCTACTCGCTTTATAATCGTTTTGTAGGATGTCAAAGCCTACATTCCTAAGGAGATTCTACACCAAAGGAGGTGACCCGGACCCAGGGAAAAGCATTTCTAAGTGTAGCAACAACACCAAGCTCTTTGATAGTCTCATAAAATTCCTCACCGACGACGAATGGAATGAAATCAGTGACTCCAGGGTTAGTATCTTTCTAAGGTTCTGTGACCTTGAATTCGAGTGGGCTTCAAGGATAGTGCATGCTATGATTTCTTTCCACATTGCATGCAAGAAGAAGTATGAGATATGGAGCGTTGTTGGGGCAAATCCGATCAAAAACTGTAGACCTCAAACAGGTTACTTTTGCAATTGATTGAAATTTTTTACCACATTTAGACCTCCTTCGTAGACCTCTTACTATTTTGCATTGACCAACTTATTGATGTAGACATAAACCTCATGTCTGAAAACTGTGTGGACCTCATAAGTAGAGGTAAAGCGAAAAATAGTCTGTGCATTCATTTTCTCTTTTTTTTTTTTTTTACTTATAATGACCCACACGAGACTAACATTTACATTGATCCTAAACCCAACTAAACCCATTTACATTAAATCCAACCAGAAAAATCTGATCTAAAATCCGACTTCTTCTTCCCCAGAAAAAAATGAGTTCTTATTTGTTTTCAAAAGAGCCTCAGATCGATGATTAAGAACATCTCTAAGAGGTGAGAGGACTCACGTGAGGAGAGCTCCGGCGGCATCTCCGTGGAGCAGTAAAGCTGAAACCATGGCTTGAAACATCTGGCACAATCTTAAGTTCCGTTCTACCTAATTGGAGCATCGGATCATCACCACCACCACAATCAGCAACATCGACCCAATCGTCTTTCCCTGCCTTCACGAACAGCTCAGCAGTCGTCTCAGATCGATCCATGGAACCACTAAATCTTCAATTTCGTTTCTCTTTCTCATCCTCTGGTCTTTGCGATCTCTCTACTCTCTCTTACGTTTCTTTCGTTCTTCTCCTTCATTCTCTCTATTCCCTTTCTCATTCCTCATCTCTCTTCTCTCTTTCGCTTCATATCACTGTTGCTTTCTCTCTCTTCTCTGCGTTTTCTCTCTAAAAAGACCAATTTCTCTGACAGAATCGTGCCGTTTTCTCTCGATCTCTTCACTCTCCTCGTCTCAAATCAAACTCGTACTCGCTAAATCGGGTTATTTTCTATCCATTGTTTTCCTCCTCCGTTTCCAATCTCTCTGTTCTGCTATGATTTAAGCTGAGCTCTCAAGTACAATCTCTGCTAGAATTTTATTGGAGGCTCCAAATCGACGATAATGGTGGAATTGGATCATTGGGTGAAACTCGAGAAATGGGATCAGAGTGAAAGAGATAAGACATGGTTTTGGTAGAATTTCGTCGATTTGATTTTGGGATGGCGGAGGAGAGAAGAAAAAAATTAGGGGAAGAAGACGAACAAGTATTGGGTCGGGTCTGATTTTATTTGGTTGGGTCATGTTTGGTTGTAATCCGGTTTAATATTGGTTTGATATCAAGTTTAGAAAATTAGTGGTTTATTTATACATAATAAACCAAATAAAATCGGATTTGTGTGTATTGAGATTTCAAACTTTCAATTTGGGTAGATACAAGTCTAAAACTTTCGATCTAGGGAGATATAGATTTAGAACTTTGTTGTCAGGGAGAAATAGCACGAAGTCTTAGTTTGGTGTGGATCTAATACGACACCATACTTATCGTGGGGAAATAGATCGTCTAACCCCACAACTTTAGAGAAGAAGAGTAACACGCTTCCCGCTCAAGCTCAATTATTAGTGAAGCTGGACAAGACATAAAAGTTGTCGTACTATGCATGCACCAGCACCGTCAATTTGGAGATGCTGTTTATAATTTTTTCACACAAAAAAAATCATATTATTTTCTACTCTTTAAAAAAAAAAAAAAAAAAAAATTAATTAAGAGAAAAATTCTCGAAGATCCTCACTTTTCAATCTTGAAGCAGAAAACGATTCATCCATTAGAGTCAACTCTTCCCTCAACATGGGTAAATTTCCCGTTTCTCTAATTTCATTTTCAATCTCAATTCTAGACAACTATCTGAAAAAAATAAATTGATTGATTGAAAAACACTGGGTTTTTCATGATAAAATTGATTGAAAGCTAAAGACTTTTATGTGTTGTTAATGGTGACAGATGAAGAAGAACCGATGCTGCTAAAGCAAAAAGGCGAAGAAACCAAAGTCCTTCCTCAATTCCTGAAGCTAAACCAAACCCAATGGTGGATTCTTGTTTTCATCAGCATCTTCTTCCTCATCTCTGCTCAAGCAGCCGCTGTTCTTCTCGGTCGGTTTTACTTCGACAAAGGAGGAAACAGTAAATGGATCTCAACTCTTGTCCAAACCGCTGGCTTTCCGATTCTCTATCTCCCTCTCTGTCTCCTTCCTTCGTCTTCTTCACACTCTTCTTCTTCTTCTCTCTGTTCTCTTACAAGGCTTGGTTCGATCTATCTTTCTCTTGGTCTCGCCATTGCTTTAGACAATCTTTTATACTCTTTTGGTCTTTTGTTCCTCTCTGCTTCCACTTATTCGCTTCTATGCGCAAGCCAGTTAGCTTTCAATGCTGTCTTCTCTAAATACATCAATTCTCAGAAACTCACTTGCTGGATTCACAGCTCAGTGGTTTTTCTCACTGTCTCTGCGGGAATGGTTGCTTTCGACGAAGATTCCAACAGTCCTTCACGAAATTCCAAATGGAGTTACATGATCGGGTGTACCTGTACGCTTGTTGCTTCTCTGATCTACTCTCTCCAGCTCTCACTTGTTCAGTTATCTTTCGAGAAGATTCTCAAAAGAGAGACCTTTGCTATGGTTCTTGAAATGCAAATCTACACGTCTCTCGTAGCCTCTGTCATCGCTGTTATGGGGTTGTTTGTGAGTGGCGAATGGAAGATGTTGAGAATGGAGATGAGAGAGTTTGACGAAGGTCGTCAAGTCATCTATGTTTTGACTTTGCTTGGGACAGCGTTTTCATGGCAATTCGCTTCTTTAGCATCTCTGGCTCTCATATTTCTTGCGACTTCTCTGTTTTCGAACCTTATTGGTACGTTGTCTCTGATTGTGACGCCTCTCGCAGCCATTCTGGTGTTTCAGGACAAGATGACTGAGCTTAAGACCATCGCAATGTTTGTGGCTGTTTTTGGAGTTGGTTTTTATATGTACCAGATGTATCTTGATGGCTTGGAAGTACAAGATGAACAAGAAACTCAGGCTGATTGATTCTTTTTACCGTGTTGTATTGTTTTGTAAATGCAATTCTGTTATGTTTGTTTCTAGAAGTCCAATACCGACCTTTAATTAAACTGATATATCAAAGTATTAAATAAGTACAACTAATTAACGTCCACAAATACAAAAAAATAGAAAGAAAAAGCGTTAAAAACCACAGTATGCATGTGGTAATTAAAGGGCAATATAGTGAAGAATATTCCATTTTTGCTCACATGTTAGACCAGATCTCTGTTACAAAATGTTTTGTTTTTATATCTTTTTTTTAAATTAGTTGAAATTTTTTTATATCCAATTTCGTCGTTTTTCAAGCTTTACATTGACACCGTTTTTTTCTTTTTTTGTTTGACTTCTTCAGCTTCTACGCTTTTCTGAGTTCTTCTTCTTCTCTCTGCTTTCGTTCTCAAGGTCAGTTCTTGTGCTCCGATCCTTTCTTTATCCCATGTTTAAGGTTTGTGATTTACTGTTGTGATAGAGTTAATTTGATCTTTCTGAAATTAATCATTTTTTCGGAGTAATGGTACTACAAAAATAACATTTCTGTAGGGAAAAGAGAAGCTATGAACACTAATCCAGTCTCTAATGGGTTTGATCCTCCCGACTAGACATTTAAGACTGTGGTCGGTGAGATTAAGATCGATCAGTTCTGATTTCCCGACCGTTAATTTGTCTTAGCTCAACTTGTGTTTAGAAAATTTACTTAGCTTTGTATTCTTAATGACTGTTGTGATAGAGTTAATTTGATCTTTCTGAAATTAATCATTTTTTCGGAGTAATGGTACTACAAAAATAACATTTCTGTAGGGAAAAGAGAAGCTATGAACACTAATCCAGTCTCTAATGGGTTTGTGAAACCTGTTCTTACTGAAGAAGAGAAGGGAAAGGTGTTACTCTTAAGTCTTAACTTGTTCATTAATTGTTTTAGCTAAATTTAGAAAGAATATAAAGGCCACAAAAATCAGATCTGTGAGAGTTTTGTATTTGGTTAATTACAATTTGAATTCAGGTAGAGGAAATGAGAAAGCTGTTAGGTCCATTACCGGAGAAACTCTCGAGCTTCTGTTCGGATGATGCGGTTTTAAGGTATCTCCGAGCAAGAAACTGGCATGTCAAGAAAGCTGCCAAGATGCTTAAAGAAACCTTAAAGTGGAGAGTTCAATACAAACCTGAAGAAATCTCTTGGGTAATAATTATTAAACCATGAACAAAAAAAGAACATTCTTGTGATCTTCTTGATGATGATACAATGTGCTAAAATCTTGCAGGAGGAAATAGCTGATGAAGCAGAGACAGGGAAGATATATAGATCAACTTGTGTCGATAAACATGGACGTCCTGTTCTTGTTATGAGACCAAGTGCCGAGGTTTGCTTCTTTCTATCATCAACGCAATGCAGAGAGAGTTTCTTGCTTAGAGTTGACCCAAAAATGTTGAATATCTTCAGAATTCGAAGTCGGTGAAAGGGCAGATTAGATACCTTGTGTACTGCATGGAGAACGCGATACAGAATCTGCCACCAGGAGAAGAACAGATGGTGTGGATGATCGATTTCAGCGGCTATAGCTTGGCGAATGTTTCTTTAAGAACAACAAGAGAAACCGCTCATGTCTTGCAAGAACACTACCCTGAGCGATTATCCTTCGCTGTCCTCTACAATCCTCCCAAGTTCTTTGAACCATTTTGGATGGTATAACTTAAAACCCTTCATGATCACTTTCATTAGTCTAAAAACCTTAATGTGTGTGTGTGTGTGTGTGTGTGTGTGTGTGACCGTTGTTTATAGGTGGCTAAGCCCTTCTTAGAGCCGAAGACGCGGAACAAAGTGAAGTTTGTTTACTCGGATGACCCGAACACGAAGCAGATAATGGAGGAGAACTTCGACATGGACAAGATTGAGACAGCGTTTGGTGGTAGCGACGAGTCGGGTTTCAGTATAAACAAGCATTCAGAGAGAATGAAAGAAGACGACAAGAAGAGATTAGCTGCCTTGGAGGACAATCCTTCCGCTTCTCTAGAGTCACTCAGTTTCTTATCTGTCTCTGACGGCACCGCCTCTGAGGATGTCTCCGAGGACGAGCATCAACCTCGGAGAAACGGATCTATCCCATGATGAGAGAGTATAGATCCAATGTTTGTAACATTTTCCTGAGTTTCTTGCCTCATAATATGTTTCCTAATAATCTTGTAATAAAACCATTATAATGCATGAAAGATTCACAAGAACCATGATACAACCAAAAGCACAGGTCAAGATCTAGTACTGAATGAAAATGGAGACAAAGGGAGGTTTAGTCGTCGGTTTCTTGGTATTGTTTCATGATCTCTGAGCAACCTGGAAGCTCTGCATCCCTCAGGAACGCCAAGTTGTTGGCGAAACGTTCGTCGGAAGCGATGCCATTGAAGCGGGTGAGGGTTACGCGGGCGCGGTCGTGGCCAGGAGAGACGTTGGAGCAGCGTAGCTGAGAGCTACTAACTAAGATTGTATCACAGAACTGATCCTCATGGTCTTCACTGACCAAGATCTTGTATGATCCTGTGGAATCGGTTTTGGCGTCGTGCGTGTACTTTAACTCCATTGTTCTCCTGTCTTTGCATTCCAATCTAACCACCGCACCTAAATATTCATCAGATCCTCAAGATTAAAGATATTTCACAATTCTGCAGAAAATCGAAGAATCTAACTGATCTCTCCGATCTGACATTAATCGTTACTCACTCACACCGTTTCATCAATTTTCTATCAAAAATAAGACACAGTCCATAACACGATCGAGCAAAAATAAAATCTGATCCAGATCCACAAAATTCAAAAACATGAAATTGCAAATCCGATTAGAAACTGCAAAACAGAGAGATGAAAACGAAGACTGGATCTGGAACGTACCAGGGATGTAAGTAGAGGCAGGAGTTTCGAAACCAGCGAGACAAGTGTCGCAATAGACACGGCCACGTACGACGAAAGGGTTCTTGTTGGGACGAATCGCCATGGCGAGAACCGGTAAAAAGCAGAGGACCACAACCAAAACCGCTTTCGACATTGCAATTTTGCAGAAGAAAGAAAAAAAAAAAAAAAAAGAGTTTCTTTTGAAAATTTTCACAGAAGGACAGAGTTTTTGTCTTGAAGAGGATTTACAGATTTAAAAAGAGTGATTGTAGTTGTAGAGAGTAATGAGTGTGTGAAAGGGAAGTGGGCATTGTTTGTCGATATAACAGAATGATTGAAGCGCGTGAAGTGGTTATTTTTCTCGTACGCGCTGATTTTGGAGAAACCGTTAATGAGTACAACTGCATGTGTCGGGATATTGGTGAGGTGGCTTGATATGATTGGGTGGAGTGTAGGTTCTGTAGAAACGCTTAACGTAGAAGATTAGTGCTGCTGCTGTGTTACCAAAGAAGAGTAAAGATGAAGATAGCATAATTACTACAGCTTTGCTTTTTTAATTCAACGCTATGATTACTTAAGGAATTAGTGTCATCAACTTTTCTTACAATCTATGTTATTGTTTCAACAGTAAGGGGAAATTAAAACTTTAACATAGGCATGTGATTGTTATTTTTAAAACATCAACGTGGCATGTTATTATCAATTCCTAAATACAGTAGAAACTCTATAAATTAATAATGTTACAATCATGATATTTTATTAATTTAGCGAATTATTAATTTATCGAGAGATAATTTGAATCAAAAACTTAGTTTGGTATCGGAAAATTATATTAATTAATCGAATTATTAATTTATCGAGTATTAATTTATAGAGTTTCTACTGTAAGTCATTATGCCAATTCATATATTAATTCTTAAATGAGGCATTATGCCAATTCCCCTAGTATATAACAGAAATGTGTCAATTTGTTTATTTGCATCACTTTCTATAACTTTTCAAATATATATAAATAAAATAAAAGATCTCAACGTTTGATCTTAAATGTATATTTTCAGCAAAATATATAGTAACCTAATGATCCGTTTTAACAATTTCCTATTTTTGTTTTCCCACCATTTTCATACTAGTTTTTAGTTTTTTACGAAACTAATATAAATGACATTTTACATTACAAAAGGATCTTCTCAAAGTATATACGCATCCATTACATTATACTATTAGCCGGAAAAAAATTCAGTTTAACGAACAGAAAAGAAATTCAAATCCTTTCAAGATAATAACAGATGAATCACCTGGTCAACAAAAAGCTCTAACCCCCCGAAACTGAAGGAACGAGAATCGGACTTCAAACCCTAAAAAATTCAAAACAAACAAAAATTCTTATCCTTTTTCCCCATCCGAGCTTCACTTCTATTTATAAACCTCGTCTTCTCATATTCCGAACAAAATCCAACAAAAAGAAACCAATAAACACTACTCACTCTCAAAGAGAAATAATAGCAATAATGAAGCAATCTCTTCTTCTTTCCGTCTTGCTATTGTTACTATCATCATCATCACTCGTTGCACCCATCCACGCCCGCAACAAGGCAAAATCACCCTCGTCGGTACCAGCTCCGGCGCCGGGACCGTCAAACTCTGATTGCTCAACCGTAATATATGACATGATGGGCTGTCTCTCGTACCTTACCCCCGGATCAAATGATACCAAGCCAGAGAAAGAGTGTTGTGTCGGAATCCAATCGGTTCTAGAATATAATCCAGTGTGCATTTGCTACGGCTTGAAAACTAGCAATGAAATGGGGATTCCATTGAATAACAGTAGAACTCTTGCCATGCCTACGACTTGCAAAATCCCCATTGCTGCTCCCCATTGTGGTGATTATTATTTTTATTTTTATTTAATTTTGTCTCATTACTAATGTTTTTTTTTTTCTCATAATATTATTCATTGTTCTGAATTTTTTTTTTTTTTTTTTTTTTTTTTTGTTCTTGCAGGTTTAGCGGGAGGCGCGTCAACACCAGATGCATCAACTCCTGGTATGACTCCCGGTACGTGTTGAACTATTTTCATATTTTCTTCAATAAATAACCGTTTATGTTCGTCATTAAGATTAGAGGATATACTATTTTTTATCCCTTACCGATTGATTGGAAATTAACTAAAAATAGTAGCATCTTAAAAATCATTTTACGTTTCATTGTTTAGTTTATTTATTAGATTTTCTGGTAAACCAAATCTATTTCATTGAGGATCATTAGATCATATAGTCTAATTTCAAACGTCGCATTGCAATTGGATAACGAGAAAAAACATGCAAAAATACTAAATGTTTTGTGTTTTTCTGTATGTATTGATTGAGAAGGCAATTCACATATTAGTGAACTTTATGTATGTTTTGTTTTGTCTCGATCGGCTAATCCGTAGTTTTCGATGTGTGTTACTGTCAATCAATTCATTTTCGATGTGAATTTGGTGTCATCGCATTTTTTTGTTATAGTTCAACCTTAGTCTATGTTTAAACTAGATTTCATTTTAGTGGAAAACCATAACCCTGTCGTTTTACTTTTTGAGTTTTTTCATAATATTTATTTTTGTATTTTATGGAATATAATGTATGAATGATAATATGGATGCAGGTTCTCCATCGGCTGGAACACCCATGATTACGCCATCTTCAACCGAGTCACCTACATCTTCACCGTCTATGGCTGAGTCTCCGGAAATGAAAGCACCTTCTCCTTCAAAGTCTGGCACAAACAGCCTCTCAGTTTCAACACTGACCCTCGTTGCCGTTATAGTTTCTTTTATAGCTTGCATTTCCGCTTTTTCTAATTAATTTTACAACTTTTCGGTTTATCTTCTACGGAATTGGACATCTTATTGTTGTGATTTGAAGACTGATGTTTTTTTTTTACTTTGATGTTTCTGGTTAATCAGATTAGCTTTGTTTTTTAATCATACAACAGTCGTATAATTTAACTGCTTGGAGTTTTTGTCTTCTTTAATTAAAACAAAGGTGAGGATGTTCACTTGTTATTGGAGGGCTACACAAAAACCTGTGATTTCCCTTTAGAAAGGACCTTTCTTTCTAATTCCATAGATAGGTTTAAACAATAGTACCAAACCAGCTACACAATAACTATGTGTCTCTTCGGATGTATAGTTATTGTGTACCAAACCGAAGAGACACATAGTTATTGTGTAACCTTATTAAATGTGTAACCTTCTTTTTGTTTAACATAGTTTATCCACTTTGAGCCTTTATGTGTGGTTCCTTTTTGTAACAAAATACGCTTGTTTTTCACATGCATGGTAACTAAACGCCCCAACAATTAATAATTGACCTGAATCATCGTGAGTTGCTGGAGACTCAACAAAATCCACGTACCTGGCAATCCACATCATGCCAAAAATAGTATCAAGGAAGCAAACTCTCTCCTTCCCAAATCATTTTGGATGTTTGAAGCAACGTTGTCTCAGTAGAATCCCACCCATTGGTCTTTGGTAGTAGAGAGAAAGATTATTATACTATTTATGTGTACTATTTTGTTAGAAAATTTAATTTTATCTCATTAATTAATTTTTTTTTAACCTTTTAATAAAAATAGTTTATATCTCACTATCTTTCCACAATTGATTGTTCGTCTAATCGTCTTGCCTTTAAAGCTAATGTGTGTATCACGTTTGGAAGGTGCACGATGATGGTCACAGGGACATCAGTTCCAAAATAGTTTCTCTACATATTGGTCTGGATAACGATAATGAGCTCCTCGGTTGCTGGCTCGATCTCCTTCGCATCCAGCTCACCTAATCAATCAAAATCATAAACAAAGAATAAAGAAAATAAATAAACCACTGGTATTGAATTAGTGAGGACCGAGTTCGTAATATTATAGTCTATACAGACAATATCGTAACCACTAATCTATGTATATAATTTTGTTTAGTTTTCTATTATAAGTTCCCTTGTTTTGTTTCTTTTATATATAATATTATTCTTTAGGTTTTTGTTGACCTTATTAAATGACATGTCTTATTCCAGGAAACAATCTCGGATGTATTTACCCTCCTAGGCGGCTTTGTGAACAGTATCTAGCTGTGAGCTAGTCACACAAATCCCATCCTATTAAAACAAATGTCAAATGGTAAATTAAAAATGTGATGAACTAAGATGAGGTACATAAGAATAATATCTGATTGTGCTAGATAGATCTTTCTTTTTTTTTTAGATTGATATTGTTATGCTGACATTTTCTTGTTTTCTTACATTTTAATTCAATGTATCAAATATTATAACATACAAATATTACTTATATAGGTGGCTCAACCTTCTTCTTAATGTTTTTAGTCTCTCGCTTTGAGACATATTATTAGGCTCAACTAGATTTCAATGAGATAATAAGTTTATTTTTTTCATATAAAGTCATTAGTAAATAAATAAACACTTCCAGCCAACATTAAACAATACAGCCAAATGAATTAATAATATAAATTTTAACATAAGTTTGAAAGTACAAGTTATTCATCATCCATTCACGAGAGAAAACAACATGAAAGATTAACAAATAATCAAAAAGACAGAAAAAAAATAGCCAAACGTTCGACTTTGTCACCATTGTATGAATCAAACTCAACAACCATATATTACACATGTTATCATATAATCTCAAACAAAACCCATAACACTTAAATCAGTTCCTCCTTTTCAAGCTTGTTGCTCAGCCAATTTAGGAGAGCAATACGCCACTGCGTCGCCAACACTGAGGAAGATATTTTCATCTCCAATCTCTTCTGCAAACTTCGAAGTATGCAGCTTCTCTATCACCACTGGTCCCGGATTTGCAAGAAGCAACTGCTCAATTCCAAGTCAATTAAAATCTATCAGATTAATCGTTTACATCGTCTCAATATTATGTTATACACTTATACACTTATACCATTAGTTTAAGTAGATACAAAACAAAATGTCTTTTTTTTTTTTTTACTCTAATTTTGTATATTGTCTTTTTTCAAGAACTGCCTCTCTACTCTATATTTTAAATAATCGATCTTAATAACCTAGCTAATTGCAAGTTTGCAACCAATAAAAGATGCATTGGTTCAAACAATATATAGAATTACCTGGATATGTTTCTTCTCGAGACTCTTGTGAAGTTCTTCAATAGAGTGAATACCACTGGTATCAATATCGGTAACCGCTGCTCATATACATATATAAACTATCAGTAAGTTTGTATACCACTGAAAAGTTTAATAGTTCTAGAATATAAGCTCATACAATTTGTTCCAAGAGTTTACTAATTAAAAAACAAAAAAAGGGGAAATATATCTTTGTTAATCGATAAAGCAGTAGAATAATATTCTTACGTGACATTTCCATAATAACAAACTTGATTGCTGGCATGTCCTGTGCTGTAGCCTGTTCGTCCTCTTCTCGCAACCATCTTAGTGCCCTGTCACCAAAATTCAATTATTCCATGACGACGAACATAATAAAATAGGTTTATGAAAATGGATTAGCCCGTCTGATTTAGTTTTCCCTACGGTTGATTATTCGTTTGACCAGATTAAACCTTCTTAATAATGAGTGTTATTGACAAAAAGAAATTATATTCGTCTTTTTATTATGCTAAAACATGCTCTTTTTTTGTTAAAATAAATTTTTAGCTTTTGTATATTATGGTTACTCTTAAAAAAAAAGCATGTTTTATTATAGATAACTAGGTTTTAAGCCCCGCGCAAGCGCGGGGTTGTTTGCGATAGTTTTCTGTTTAGTTTTATTTATACTTTATCTCACATCGCACGTCCTTTTATTTTATTTTATTAGGATGTTAACACCCCACTTTATCTCGAGTTTTCTATTTAAACATTTTAGCATATTATAAATATTATGTTTGTTTACTTCTGTTAGACTATAAACATGCATATGTATTTGACTCAATGTTAAAATTTGTAAGTATAATGTAAAATCGCATTTGCACCGAAATAAGATGAAAAAAATAATATATATACTTTTTTACATATCTACTTTGTTGTGGTAGCATATGAGTCTCATGACCATTGATTATTTTCTATTATGTTAGTTTTGTAAGTGAATATATTTTAAAACAAACATATCACAATCCTTAAAATTATGTTTTTCACTGCAATTAAATTTACATATAAAAACTCGACTTCTATTTGTTTAAAAAAGCAAACTCTAACTCTATTTGTCATTGGTTTTTTATTATTTTAATTAATTTATATCAACTTTTTAATTTGTAAACACATTATAACATTTAGAAATAGGATAAATCCTTTTAATAAAAAGGTAAATATATACCATTTCAAGTTAAATATATTTTTACTTATATTTAAACTTTTTCATAACTTTTAACATCAAATTATCACATAGTTTATATTAATTAAGTAATTTAGTTGTGTATTTTTCTTAGTTTATATTTAAAATATAAATATATGTAAAGAAATATGAATAGTCATGTATTAAATATCTTAAAAACAATTTAATGAAATGTGGATAATCATGTATTAAATATCTTAAAAATAATTTAATGATTTTTTTGCTGATGTGGATAGCCTAGATGGAAAAAGCAACTCTCCTATTATAAGATCTACGTCTACGTTTAAATTGAATCATATTAATTGTTTTTGTTTGTCAATACTCACATTTCTGTTTGAATTAAAAATTTAAAACACACAGTAAATAAAAACATTAAATATTTACCTTTCTCGGACATAGTTGGAGTTGGAAAAGTAGATGGCCGAATCAACACGGATGATCATGATTCCGGGAATCTTGACAGCATCAGGGTACTGCAGAGTGTTCCGATACACATTCGTCTTTGGAACCTTTCCAAGAATCGCCGTTCTTGGTCTC
This sequence comes from Microthlaspi erraticum, assembly GCA_902728155.2. Taxonomy (NCBI): domain Eukaryota; kingdom Viridiplantae; phylum Streptophyta; class Magnoliopsida; order Brassicales; family Brassicaceae; genus Microthlaspi; species Microthlaspi erraticum. Next base: position 145,735 of record CACVBM020001706.1, on the reverse strand, counting down.
GTCACTTGCAACAGAATCTTCGCAAACGATATCACAACCTGTATAAGATAGTTTCACCAATAATTAAAAATAAGTACCTATAAGCTTTTTTTATAAACCACGATCTATTTTTAATTTAAATAATTAAAAATAAGTATAAGCTTTTTATATATAAACCACGATCCATTTTTAATTTCACCCATAGATAAGCAAGCTTACGGAGATCAAGAGGCCGATCTCGACAGAAACAAAGACAACTCCTAAGAAAGCTCCCATGCAAGCCGCAAAGTCGAGTTTATCGATCTTCCATATGAGGACAGCAGCGTCAATGTCGATAAGACCGATGACAGCTGATATAATGATGGCTGCGAGGATGGCATTTGGAGTGTACTTGAAGAGCGGTGTGATGAACACTAATGTTAGAGCTACCACTATGGCCATCACTATGTTTGAAACTGCTGTGTGACATCCCGCCATGTAGTTCACGGCAGATCGTGAAAACGAACCTACAGGTTTTTTTTATATTTTGAATATATGTTACGCATGACTGTTTATGATATGTGTTAAGTATATCTACAAATGTATAAAAAAAAAATGCCTGATTTTTAAACTAAATTATGTCTGTGATTTTTGTTTTTTTAATAATAAAAATCATTATTATTATTCAATTATCCATTTTAATTTATAGATTAAGAAAGGCAAAAAGAAAAATCATTATTTTTCAAAGATATATACAGTATCTATTTAACACATCAAAAACCTTTTCTTTTTTCTTAAAAAAAAATGGTCGTAGCAGCGTAGCTTACAAACAATTTTGAGACAATCTGATGTTACTAATGCTTAGTTGAGTATAAAACTCATTTCTAAGATAACTTTAAATTGGAACCTATAAACTTTGACAGTAATATCAGTAATGTCAAGTTTAACCAAAATCTAAAAAAAGTAAGTTCTTCATATCTAAAGTTTTGGCAGCTTACCAGTGGCAATGTAGCAGGAAGTGAGGGAACCGGCTACATTCATAGTCCCCAACGCGATCATCTCTTTGTTCCCATCGATCTGATAGTCTTTCATTGCGGCAAATGTTCTTCCAATCGCTACAGCTTCCTGGAAAGAAAATGTATTCCGATGGAAGTCGGCATATTTGTCAATACTAAACAATATGCAGATTTGAATTCGGATGGTAACACAACAACAACAAGCCTAGCATAAACCATTAGGCTACATGTTTTGGTCAAAACCGGCGTATTAAGGATGTGACTTACCGTTAAGGCGACCATACCAGCAATGCCTCCAATTCGAATTCCTTCGGTCAAATATTTTCCCGAGAAGAAAATCTTATTGAAGGAAATCGGATTGATTCCTTGATCAATATGCTTCACCTTCATATTTTACATCGTAAAGTATTTTTTGTTACACAAAACAGTCTATGAAAAAATTCATCAATTTTTTTCTTTTCATTATTGATAAAAACGTATGATTCATTTGCATGTGTGTGAGCTTACAATTTGGACTCCTTGTTTGTCCGCACGAGTTATGAAGACAAAGAAAGTGGAGACAATGACGGAAATAAGAGGAGCAATCGCCGGAACCCAAAAGAGTTTCCTGTGCTTTTTCCCCTGTAATCAAATTTCATATTAGAAATAAAGATAACAAAGATGCACGAGTAATGTTGACAAAAGAAAAGGTATACGCAAAATATATACAGAATAGAGAAGAAGAAAAATGTTACAATGTATTTGCAGACGAGGATAAAGGTCAAGAAACTGGCACCAATGAGAATAGTCTGCCAATTCCACTGGAAAAATCATGAATAAACGAAAAAGAATGAGATTTTGATTTGTTTGGTTATAAAGTTTAGCATTGAGGAAGATGATGAAAGAAGTAAAAAGTGTTAAGACTTAAAACGTACCCCATGACGAGCAGCCGCGAATACGGACTGCATGACGGAAACAATATCAGTTTTCTTGGTGAATTTCTTTATGCCAAGAAAACCCTTAAGCTGTTGGAGAGCGATTGTGATGGCTGCGCCTCCCATAAACCCAACCACCGCCGCATGCGAGAGAAAGTCTATCAAGAATCCCAACCGGAGAAACCCGAGGCCGGCCTCGAAAATGCCAGCAAAGAAAGTGGCGGTGATAGCAAGGCGGAGATATTCAGCAGGGTTCTCAACTGGATCGATCACGGCCTGGCACAGAGTACCAAGTAGAAGAGACACCACAGCCACTGGTCCAATGGCAATATCTCTAGAACTCCCCATGCCCGCGTACACCAATGGTGGCACGAAACTCGAGTCTACACACAAAAACATGCATTAACTTTTTAGAACACAAGAAGTAATAGTAAGATTTTTAATAAAGTTTCAGTCAATAATTTAATTTTAGGTTCAAAATAAAATCAAAATAGGCCAATCATTTGATGAAAAAGTGTAATATGAATCTCTCATGAGTTTCTCAAAATTGAGGCAACCTTTTTTTTACATATTTTATTTTTAATATGAGAGACTTCCAGTGAGTATTACCAACTGTTTGTTGCTAATTTAGGGATTAAAACCTTCTCCTTAACCAGAAAAGGAAACTTAGGTTAGTAATTATTGTTTAGTACTCACAAAGTCCGTATTTTGGATCCAGATTAGCGAGCTTTGCATATCCGATATCCTGTCATCCATGAACCATACACGTGAGATATAGATTTAGATATATGAAACGCGAATATAGAAGGAGGAAATGCACAAACAACTACGTGAAATGTTTATGAAAAATAAAGTCTTGATTTGTGAACCTGAGGGATGCAAAGACTAGCAATGGTGAGACCGGAAATAACATCGCCTTGAAGTTTTTTAAGATTGTACTCTCTAGCCCAGCCAATGATCGGGAATACAGCCTGGATTCCAAGCAACGCCTTCTTAGATGCGCTTTGGTCCTTGAAATCTCGAAGAGGCGCATCGTGGAAAAACATTTCTTCAATGCCCGACTTGAACTCCTTTGCCAAACCCTCCTTCGGGGGACGTGCCACTCTGTGACGGACCTGTGAGTGCTCATCAACGGACCCTCCTCCGTCCGGTGGATTAGTGTTCGCCATGATTGCTCAGATGTAGCAGCCTGAAAATGTTACTAATTTAGCAATGAAGAAATGAAATGGATTCGTAATGTGGTAATAAGGTTTAGTTTTAACCTTTGACGAAGGATATTATTGTTTGGAGGTATTGTAGATTTGCTTTGAGGGATGGAAGTGCTGCTGCGTTGTTTATATAAGTTGTGAAATATTTGGAGGTCAACTCTCTCAAGATCACAGCTTGATTCTTTGACATTTCTTGTAAGGAAAAAAAACATGGTACACTTTGATTAGTTCAGCGAAAGCCAACATAAATTTATTAGTAAAGAAAATATGAGAATAGTATCTAACAATATTTGAGGTGTATAATTAATATGATACTCAGAGGAATTAAGAGCAAAAAGTTGACTTTGGCAATTTATGCGGTGTGAAGATAAACACCAAAAACATAATTATCGATTAAACTAAAATGCTGGTTCAAAGTATCTGTTTTAACTTTTAAGTAAATATTTTCAGTTCATAATCTAGCTAAAGACGTTATTTATTTGAAGGAGGGTCATAAGCAAAAGGTAAACAATATTATGAACAAATAGAAGTGTTTTCGCTCACGTTTCGTCACGAGCTTAATTTGCAGAATTTCTTTTTTTTTTCTTGTTGTTCATTAAAATAAAAAAATTATATGTAGAATTTGAGTTGTGAGATATGAAAAAATTAACATATATATATATATATATATATGCTTATTAATTTTCATTTTCACTAAATATCATGGCGTGAGTTGATATAACGAAATCCATATATATATTCAGACAATTTGTTCACAACACAACCATAACATCTCGTTGCATATTTATATATCATACTATATATCTATATACCTATATAACACAACTTAGTGGGATGGAGATTGTATATGGTTGGTCAAATTTTTCTGGCATCAAATAAACTAATAAAATATTTGTTATGAGGATGAAAACATGATTTCCACATAACGTGTAAAAAACTAAAAACATCAAAATTTTCACTTTTAGTATTAAATTGGATATTTTGTGTATTTTAATGGGAGTGAAATAGTTTATATATTTTTACGGTCAAGCAAAAATTATATAGTTATATATTTCTCAACAATGATAAATCTATGCATTTTTAATTCAAACGGCATTTTGTCACTTCCGTTATATGGTTTAACACACTTGACAAATCCATTGTGAAACTAAAGATTTTTTAATGTTCGAATAAATTAGATCTGATAAATATTTTGTGTATGTTTTGTGAAGCTAAAATAATTCGTATATTTTTCTTCAAAATTCTGTATAGTGCATGTATTTTTAAGGTTCTTTTCCGTTTTATATCATGCTTTTAATCAAATTTTGCTAATATTGTGAAATATATGACATCTGTAAAAAAAATCTTTTATATTTCTATTGGGAAGCTTGGATTTTTCATTTCAAAGTGTAAATTGCTATCGATTTAAACTTCCATACACTCACAATCTAGCTTTAAAGTTTAAACCATCAAAACTAAAAATGTTGAACTGCTCTCAATTTTACGTCATTAAAAAAATAGCTAAATGAAACTGTTCCATTTTCGTTCAATTATACAGAGTGGCATTCTATTTTTTTTTTAAAATAAAAAATTAAACTTTTTCCTTATAATAAATAAACAAAAAAAGAAAAAAATGATTTATCATCTTCAGTTTATTTTAACGACAGAATCATCAAACTATAGTTAACAAATTCCGATTGGAAACCATCTTGGTGAATCTTTGAAATCAGATTAGGAACTTGTTGTTGTACCAATCTAGTTGTTGTAAGTCAAAGAATAAAATATAAGCAATTTATATCTTGAAGATTAAAGATGCGATGTTCTCTATTTTTATCTCGACTTCACGATCACGTTCATAATTTTTTTTACGATTTTGGGTTTGAGTTCACACTTCGCCGTGTGGGACAACTCCACATTACCCATTTGAGCTTTTGCTTAGCCGCTTTACAAAAAGTATTTGCTAAAGAATATGTTCACATCCGAAATTAGTGTTGCTTGTCTAGCTAATTGTTTATCTAATTTATTTATGTATGAATTCTTTATAATAAAAAAAACAAAAAAAATACTCATTTTGTTTATGTTGTAATATTATATAAGTATATGACTCAGTTCTCGGAAGTCTAATGAACAACCTTAATCTCTATAGATCCTATCGACATTCGTATACTACTTACGTGACAGTGCACCTGCATGATATTATTCCAGATATTGCAACTGGACCATTTAGTCCTCTTTGAAGCTGGACGGCACCAAATGCGCATCATCGAATTACCGTAGTGTATAAATTGGCCCTGAGGCGTTTCTACTCTAAAAGGATTTTAACGTTTTTGCATGGTTTGATTTTAGTAATCCTTTAAATACGAAAAATTTAGAGCTAAGACAGATATTAATTCCTCAGATATCTAAGTCATATGGATTCTATCTATAAATATGCACCATGTTATATAAACTGGCCCTCAACAGAATTTTCTGTTAGGAGTGGTTTATAACAACTAGAAATTCCTTAATTTGGTTTATTTTTTTGGGTTTCAAAAATGTTTACTATGATATGGAAAAACTGATTCAAATAATTCAAACTTAAGTTTTATTTAAATTACTATAACCAATTGGATTTTTATGATAGCACGATAGAAATAAAAATAGAATAATACTTTTTCTTGTCTATTTGAAGATTTGAATTTAGATGATGCAGAAGTTGTTGACAAAAAAAAAAAATTAGATGATGAGATAACAATGGCACTATCCAGTGGAGACGGGGTGGGGCTTGTAGCTCAGAGGATTAGAGCACGTGGCTACGAACCACGGTGTCGGGGTAGTACAAACTACAAACCATGAGAGAATAAAGTCTGATAGAAAATAGAGATATGTGCCACAAATTTCTCTGTAATAGTAAAAGAAAAAAAAAATGAGTTTCTAATATTTGTATTTCATTTAACTCTTTCGATAAATCCTTTTCAAATTTATTCTTAGTTCATTTATTTGCTTAAGAATATGTTCACATCCAAAAAGTCGTTAGGCGTTAGTCGGGCGATGGCTTCAAAATTTTCGATTTTTCAAAAATCGGAAATAAAACGGAGACTAGTCGGGGAGGAATTTTTATTACATTTTTTAATTTATTAAATATTTTTATATAAAAGATAAAACATAAATATGAAAATTATATATTTCAAAATTAGTTAAAACATTTTTCAAGTTTTGGAGAACAAAACTCTTACAATTAGTAACAAATTTTATTATTTGGGGTTAATAAAACCTCAAAATCGATTTTTTCTCATGTAATTGTTATCAATTATAGTCTTGTTTTAGCTAAAAAAAAATTAAATAGAATGAACATTCCTTAGTTGGCCCCCATTATTGAAATAATTTGGAATTGGGTCAAAGAAAATTCGGAAACCAAAGATTTGGCTCATCTCATTTAAAAATTTTCAAACGATTTTTCTCATTAGTCGGATTTTTTAAAGTCGCCACGTTTTCACCCCAAATCCGACTTTTTAACTGATTAGTCGGAGAAATCGCCGACTTTTCGAACAGAGGTTATTAGGCACTTTAACAGAAAACTGTGATAAAAAATACTAATGATAATTGTGTTACATTTTTTTTTTCCTAAAATATGCGTCACATTTGGGATACAAGAAAACGAGAGACGGTCATCAAGTGTGTAAATGAATGTTTTCTAAATCTAAATTCTATGGACTTTTGAGGTACCTTGTACGTGAAAATAGAAAGTCAAAGGGAGTAGTACAATTACAACTGTTTTGTCTTCTACTGCTGTCATCCCATTAAATGTACAAAAACAAGTGGTGCTCACAGATTAGTTTCTCTGTAACGCCGTCCAGGTTCATTGTGTCGTTACAATTAAGAGATGTTCTTTGTTTTAAAATCACCATCTATGTTTCAACGTAGACATAGTGTTTGATTTTTTTTTTTTTTTTTTTAAACCATAGCATTTGGGAATAAAAATATCTAAGATATATAAAAATCTGTTGGAGAATATTTTATGGTGCTCATATTAGAAGATCACGGTCCAGACATTTCCCTCCACTGACCGGGGGCAACTTCCATCCGAACTAAACCGACTTGTTCAAGACTTAGCATTAGAGAAACATGTTTTTAGCCTCTTAGTAGCCAAAAGAAGAAGAGGGAGTCGAAGATATTGTAGTGTTTGATTGTAAGTAATTTTCAAAAAATATTAGAAATGAAAGATTAACAAAATAATTGTCAAGCAACTAACGAAATAATAATATGAAATAAATTAATTCAATCTTCAATTTCCAGTAGTCTTTTTTTTTCAATGGTTAACACATAAATCTTTATTAAAATTAATCCTATAAACAAAAAACTAACAAAACAATTAGCAATCAACTAACCAAAGAAAATAAAATTATAATAAATATTTCTGTAAATTAAACTAACAATTTAATACTCCCTCCGTTTCAAATTACTTGTCGTTCTTGACTTATTTTTTTGTTTCATTTTACTTGTCGTTTTGCATTTTCAATGTACATTTATATATTTTTCCAGTTTTATCTCTATTTTTTAACTGGTTAACAAGTCATATTAAACAAAAATGTGTATTAAATAGGGATAAAAAAATTAATCTAGCTAGTTTCTTAATCTGCATGAAAATCTCCAGAACGACAAGTAAAAAGAAACGAAAGGAGTATTTGTTTTATTTTCCATAATTTGTTTACTAACTGTAATATATTAAATTACAAAGCCCGGTGCACGTGGATCCAATATGATATACTCCCTCCGTTTTCTTTACTTGTCATTTGTCATTTTAGAGTTTTACATGTATGTTAATAAAACATATTAGAATTTCTTTGATATCATAAAATATCAAAAGGCTTTTAGTATTTTTCATCATATGTAAGGTTAAATTAGATATTTTATATTTAAAACCTATATTGGAAAATGAAAACAACAACTAAAATAAAACAAATAATTAAGCATAGAACGACAACTAGAGTGAAACAAATAATTAAGCATAGAACTACAACTAAAATGAAACGAAATGAGCATATACTATGTGATCACACATGTCCCAAATACACACGTCTGATTCTTAACACTTTCTTTTCATAAAATGATTCTTACTTCATAGCACTTCTACTAATTAATTAGGCAGAGTTTTTTTTTTTTCTTGTTTGTCTCTTTTTTTTTTTGGTCATTTAGTTAGTTAGGGATTAGTTCTACTTCTATATAAAAAGTATACTCCTTCTATTTCATAATAAGTATCATTTTGACAAAAATGAATCTGGACTATTTATTGATGTATCTGGATGTACTTTGAATAATACATCCAGATATATCCATATATATTAGGTAGGTGAAGAGTCAAAACAACAGTTATTATGAAACGGGGGAAGTATTATTTAGAGTATTTAAATCTAGAGAGACAAAATTGCATACCAATTAAGAAAATAGCAATGAAACATAAACATGTTTCGAATAAATAGTTTGGATATTTTATGCCACATTTTTGTTTTTTGACCAAATACACTCCCCAAAATTTATATATAGAAACTTAAAGTGTTATATCTAATAACTAATTGATTTTCTCAAAACTAAATTATTATGTACCGTGTTCGGAGTTCGGACATAATCTAATTGTTTACTTATTCAATATTCATCAGATACAGCTGGTACACTCGTGTACTTGTCTATTATATCGTGTGCCCTTCGATTATATCTTTGCTAAATTGTCTCCCTTTGTTTTATTGTTACATATATAACTGAAGAAATGGTTTCATGGACTAGATATACGATGTGCAATTTTATAAAAAAATTACGTGTCTTTTGGTCCTTCCTTGTTTTTGTTTTTCCAAGTTCTTCCCTTATAGATTTATTTGCAGGACAATTCCACTTTAGAAAATGTAAGCAAGATAGCATTTTTTTTTTCTTGAGCAGCGGAAAATAGCACTAGAATGCAACTTAATATATGTGCTTCACATTAAAAAAACAAGTTGACTTGGCATTTATTACAGTACTTCCACTATGACAAACAGATTCTCTCATTCTCGTATATCGACCAATGAGGTTGTGAAGAGTGGGTCCCAAAATCTGTTAAGATGGTGCCACCTCGGATAAAATGTATTTAGCCAAGAAAGTGTCTAGGTTCAAGTTATGTGCTTGAGGCTATTGTCTCCGACATGGTTTCTTAAGGGCAGTATTAGTATACTCATTCTTTCGATTTATAATGTGCCCCTTAGCTTTGAGCTTTAGCCATGTTTTACCAAATCAATTTCCAAAATAATATATATCATACCGTTATACGAGTAGACTTTCATCTACATTCATTCATATATCAACAGAGACAACTAGATAATTTAACAACGATATACAAGTTGTATACTCTCTCTGTTTCAAATTAGTTGTCGTTTTGGCAAAATGTATCTGCAAATATTTGGATGTATCTGGACGTGTTTTGCATTGCAGATACATCCAAATATTTGCAGATACATTTTGCCAAAACGACAACTAATTTGAAACAGAAGGAGTATAATATAATGTATTTTTACTTTTTTCGAGTTAATTTGATTATTTTAGTGATAGTGGTTATCAATCATACAAATATCCTCCTTTTACAAGTCAGTTACAGAATATATATAACTTACAAATATCATTATTATATGAACCTATTTTTTACGTACATGGTATGATTTTTTGCCATTTGATTAACTTGCAATACAATTGTAGCAGCATTCTTTCACTAAATTTTAAGACAAGAAAGTTGTAGAAAGTTCGATGGTACATAATTTAGATTCTAGCAACTCGCAAAAAGGTTGTAAATATGATTATATTGAAGGAATCAAGGAACCAAATATAAGTAACCATGTTACGAACATAAATCTTGTTTTGGGCAACATAAGACGGGTAGAAAACAAGGCATATTAACCAGTTTCACTCGTATTTAAGATTAAGGTTTTGTTTTGATTTCTGACATTGTCTTTTGAAGGCTAATTAATTTAGCCGTCCACCGAACGTACAACATAATCAGTGCACACGATCACGATTGCTGCCAAGTGTAATTAATTATAAAATTAGCGACGAACTTGATTGAAAGGATTCTCTTTGCTGTTGAATGACTTGAGGGATCTTATCCATGAAGAACCTTCAATATTGTATGTGCCAACAAATATAACCCGATACAGTTATTATTATGGTATATATATTATTTTATTCTTTAAAACGACACACTTTTTAGCTTGTAATTAAAAAAAAATGATGAATTTTTATTTTAAAAAATAATAATACTAGTTTTTTTTTTTAATTGTCGTGAAGGGATATGTGCATATGGTGTCTTCTCTAAACAGCAGGAACGTTTTGGCATGACACCCTTATTATTTTATTCCATTTCCAACCAAGGTTTATGATTTGGAATAAAAATAAATGATAAAAAATCAAAAGAATTTTATTTGGATATATATTTTGTAGTAGTGCAATTTGTGGAGAATGTTTTGTAAAAAAAAAAAAAAAAAAAAAAAAAAAAAAAAAAAAAAAAAAAAAAAACTAGAAAGAATTGGAAAACATGCAAACAAAAAATTATCGACAATATATTCCTCATTTTTGTGACTACTTTTGATGAAAATAAAAGAAAATCGGTATCCTTAAAAGAACAATGTCAAAGTCATGAGGAAAACAAGTTTGAGACTATGTTAATAATTTATTTTTTCAAGATAGAAAAACATAGAAAATTAGGTAATCAAGAGCAAATCTTTGGCGATCTTCTTCATGTTAATCAAGAGAGACGTTGTATTTATAGATTTTACATGCCATATATATAAGCTAACAGACTAGGTTAAGCATAGATTGAAGAAGGAATTGGATATTATTCTAGATAGAACATTTTGCATCTGGAAAAAGCACTCAAATGCGTTTAGTTTCTTTGACTTCTTTGTTTCAAAGGTTGCAGAATTCCCCAGAATTTTGTTATTTTTCAAGTGGGCATGTAGTTGCCTGTTTAGTTTTATATTTCCCTTGTACGTGTGAATGAGACATGATTATTTTCAAAACTAAGGGGGCGGTTATTAGGAGATGAATTTATGTAGAATTGATAAATTTTAAAAGTTCAGAGATTTGTTGAACTTATAAAGATTATATGTTTGATTTGGAGAGAGTTTGTATATTCAGAAAATTAATCAAATATTTTGTTATAATAGATTTTGAAATCTAAAGGTTATAAGTGGTATTTTGGAAATCTTGTTCCATGAGTTAAATTGTTTGAAATCCATATCCCAATAACAAGGATTTTAATAGATTTATGAAATCATTAAAATACAAACTTTTTGAATACCAACTGATTTTGTATGGACTTTAAAAATCACCAAACCAATAACAACATATCTTAATAAGATTGTTAGAATTCATAAACCAATAACAAAAGTTTATGAATAAGGATTTTAGGGATCTACACCAAAGACAAGAAAGCAACATCTTAATGGTTGGGAGAAAGTTGTTTGCCAAAGTCGGAAGGCAGGTTAAGAATCTGTAAAGCAAGCCTCATGAACAAAGCATTGATCGCCAAAGTGGGATGGAGACTAATGCATGATGATACGAGTTTATGGGCGAGAGTGATGAGGAGCAAGTACAAAGAAGAGTACATGGTCTTCCACGTGGAGAAGCATCATCGTCGAGATACTTGAAGTGATTCATCCGAGGCATGGTTGGATCATCGGGGATGGCAGGCAAGTTAACATCTTGACAGATAAGTGGTTAGGGGATAGCTCCTTGATTGAAGTGGTAATCGCGGATGTGCCGAAATTTGTAGGCATGAAGGTGTGTGACCTGTGGATAGATGGAGTTAGGTGGGACTTAAGGAAGATCGCGCCGTTCGTATCGGAGGACACTAAACTTGAGCTAGCAGCGGTGGTAGTTGACAAGGTAACATGGGTGAGAGATCGCTTATCTTGGAGAGACACACCTGATGGTCGATTCACGGTCTCATCAGCTTACCTAGAGTGTACAAACCGGATATTGGACATTTCTTTAATCGAGTATGGAGAGTCAGAGCGCCTGAAAGAGTCAGGGTTTTCTTTTGGCTGGCTGGGAACAAAGGGATTATGACTAACCAAGAACGGTTTTTGTCGGCATATCGGTGACTCGGAAATTTGTCAAGGGTGCAAAGGAGGAGTGGAATCAATCTTACATGTTCTTTGTGATTGTTTAGCTATGGCGGGTATATGGAAACATATTGTACCGCGAGGAAAACGACAAGTCTTCTTCGCTATGTCGTGTTTGGAGTGGCTGTCTGTCAATATGAGTGATAACACGAACACGGAGTATGGTCCATGGTCAAATGTGTTTGTGGTGGCTGTCTGGTGGGCATGGAAGTGGAGATGCAGGAACATCTTTGGAGATAGGACACATTGAAGGATCGAGTTAAGTTTGTGAAATAGTATGTGAAGGAGGTCTCTTTGGTAGGGGAGACGAATGAATCTGTGGGATCGCAAGTAGACATGAGTGTTTGGTCTCATGGATCCCACTACGTCTGAATTGAACAAAGCTGAATATGGATGGCGCATCGCATGGGAATCCGAGTTTGGCAACGGCTGGAGGGGGGTTACGGGATGGAGATGGTCAGTGGTGTGGCGGCTTTGCTCTCAACATTGGGAGATGCACAGCCCCATTAGCGGAGTTATGGGGTGGGTACTATGGTCTCTGTATCGTCTGGGACAAGCAGATCATGCGACTCGAAGTGGAGGTTGATTCATCGATGGTGGTTGGGTTCTTAACGACAGAGATTTCTGACACACATCTACTGTCTTTCCCGGTACAGTTGTGTCATGGCTATTATCGAAGGACTAGAAAGTCCAAGTTACTCATGTTTATAGGGAGGCTAATCATTTAGCTGATGTATTAGTAAACTATGCATTTTCTTTGCCTTTAAGCATGCATACTTTTGATTCAGTTCCTCCGGACTTATTGTCGGTGTTGAGTGATGAGTGTGGAGCCTCGCGATCACGACATATTCGTGTGTAATACTTTTCTTAATTAATAAAATCTGAGAGCTTGCTCTGGGGTTTCAAAAAAAAAAAAAAAAAAAAAAAAAAAAAAAAAAAAAAGGTTTTATGAAAATTTTAGGAATTCTTACAAATTCTTCTACCAACAACCCCTCTAATTGATGATTTGAATATCTGAAGGATGAGAAGACGTATTGCTTTGGATTATGAGGACCAGTGGATACCAAAACCCAATTCAACATTATTGGCATATACCAAGTAAGATGTTTTATAACAAAGCTCGACTACGTAACTCCATTTTACTCCAACTAGGCCTTGGGCCTAATTCTTTTCTTCCCACAGCCCATTATATTCCTCTCCGAAACCACTTCACCTCGTTTACACTAAACCAGCTCTTCTCTTGTAACTCAATCAAACCAATCGATTGAGTCACCTCAACGAATACTCGCTTTAAATGAAGTTTATAATTTTCTCACCTTATAATTCATTGATAACCCGATTAATTCACTATTACCAAAATTTTATAATAGTATATAATCATAACTTAAAGAAAACACGCTGTTTACATGATAAAACAAGAATTTGGGTTCTCGTCGCTAAACATAATAGTGTAAGAGTCATCGACGGTGGTCTCGTTGACGGATGCCGTGTCGGGGACTTTCCGAACCATGTTCGGTGGTGCCTTCTTGTCATATGCTTGAGATATGTACGGATTCGCCACCATCGTGTACGGAACATACGGCCATAGCTCCACTTTCTTCTTCGTTGACTTGGCTGCCTCCAAAACTTTCTTGGGATCCACGTATCCCATCACCGTTACCTTCTGTAGCTTCACATCCACGTCCACCGATTTCACCCCTACACAAATGAGACCAATCAATTTTTTTTTTTTTTTTTTAAATTTATTACAACCACAATAATGGATTAGGTGAATGAATTACGGATCATATAAAAGCAAAATCTAGCACTATGAGTCCTATGAAAATTTTCTTCCTAAATTCAGTAGATTTCACATTTTCAAAAATTTATGTAATTAAATACATACCTTTGACGCCGGAGAGGATATGTTTGATCCTACGTTCACACCCTTCGCAGTCGATACGAGCAACTCGGAGAGCTACTGTCTGCATTTGTTTCTTCTTCTTTCTCTTCCTCTTCTTCAAGAATTCCGATATATATTCCATCGTTCCTTCCACTCCCATTTTCACTCACACCAATCCGTTTTGCAGCTCTATTTTGTTTACTGAAGAAATTAAAGAGGAGACGATAATTATAATTAAGGAGAGTAGTGATGAAGTGAGTAAGAAGGCTCTTTCTTTATACCATATAAAGGTGGTGGCGTGGTGCTTGGGTAATGGGTACTCACCTTATCTACATTTGTCTACAGTGATCAGTGTATTTCGTATAATAAGATCGATGGATGTGACAAATTAAGGGAGATTACTTCTTTATTTGTCGACTAAAAATATTAGATGACAAGCATTAGTGCCTATGAAAGGCGAAAACGAAGTCTACTTATTGCTTTGAGGGTCTCGTAGAAAGTGCAAGAAACTTTCACCGATATGAAATGAAATCTTTGGCATTTAATCCATATGACCCAAGCTTGGGTGGTGATATCGTACGTGTTCTTTTTCTCTTTGTTTAATTGTTAATTGATATACAAAATTATGCATTAATCTGTATAATAGTATGAATTATTCGAGAGAGTAGAATCAATACAAGTATTATTTGAGCTTGAACCAAAATACTTACTAGTCTTTGCAGATTGACATTCAAAATTGATAATTTTATTTTTAACATACGTTTTTTATATGTAGCAGTGTAGCACCATGTCCTACTTTTCTATACCCCTACCTAATTAGAGGAGTGGAAAAATATCTCAAGGTAACGAATTTACGCAATAAATCTACATTTGAGTCTCTAACTTTCATTAACAAAAAACAATAGCTTCATAAATGTAATGTTTCTTAGCAAAGTTTAAAAAATTCCAGGTTTCATGTGTGGTGAACAAGAGTTTATAGTGTGTAACAGAGTATTAGTTATGAGATAGTAAATAGTCCAAAAAATGTAAAACAAATCAAAAGAAAACCATAGATTTTGATTATTATTTAAAAATTAAATTATAAAATAATGTGTATATTATTGCACAAAAAAAGCAATGTGTAAATAATTGAGGAGGCTTTTGGTCGATGCAACGTTATAAAATGTAAGTGGCTACACAAGCTGTGACTAATGTGAAGGACACATGGCAGTTAGTGATTGTGTCAAGTTTCAACGGCATGCATTAATTCAAGCTTTTGATTGGGGTCAGTAGCATTATATAATTAAATGAAACTGACAATATGTAAAGAAGCGTACAAAAATGCAAATGAAAATGACTTTCATGTTAAATTTCGATTTGTAGCCAAGACATGTGGCAAAGTTGAAGTACAATAGTGGATGCGATATGGATTTAACGAACCACCTGTTAGTTTGTTACTATAGAGATCATAAAAAATATTAGTCAATGTTTATACATGTCAAGATTATCATTGCATAGGCGTTTACCAGTTTTAATTTCATTATTAGTCTGTCTGTACATCAACCATTGAAGAAGTTAGCAAATTATGTTATCGAACGAATAGTTTCCTTCTGTTTGGTAACATCGAAATGTACTACCCTAATTTGGATAAAACAGCATAGTATATCTTTGAAGTGAGACCGTAAATTACACTTTTTAAGAGTTCATATTTGGTTTTGAAAACCAACTGAATGTATTGCGTGGTAAATTTTGTTAAAAGTTCACTGTGGGAAATCTTGTTCACTGCATACTTAATCTGAAACTAAACTAAACACCTAATGCTCTAATGGAATCAGTACTAGTTATCATGGATTGATAATTTTACTGAAATATATTTGATTTTTTTCTTTTATGATTTGTATAAATCTCTCTTATTATCCTTTTGGTAAAAATGTCCTTTTCTAGTTTAAGCAAACTCTTAGGAGATTAGGTCACATATGTCATATGAAACTTGTTTAAATAGGATTCTTGACAAATTTTTAACCATGTGTTCTATAAGGATGAATGGATGATCGATAACATAAAAGAGCCATATCAGATTTAGTTAGAAGGGGGTTGCTTTCTAACTGTTTGCAATGAAGAGGCAGCACATCTACCACTCAAATACTGATATGCCCCATTATTATATAATGTATTTACTTATCACGTTGCTTGAGTACAACTGTACAAGTGTCCCCTTTCTATTTATATAATAAATTTTTTTTTTTTCTTTTTCTTAAGCAACATACAATGTTCTATCGACTAATTTGAAATCTTATATATAATCAGGGAGTTGTTCTCTCCATCTAAGAGTGTCCACTCAGCACAGAAAAAAATTGTTTAAAATATTTATTAAATATATGACTATTCATATTTCTTTACATTTATTTATATTTAATAAAAAATATACAAATAAATTAATTAATTAATAAAAAGTATATGATAATTTGATGTTAAAAGTTATCAAAAATTTGGAATATAAAATTGTATATTTACCTTTAACATTTAACTTCAAATAGTATATATTTACCCTTTAATTCAAAGTGTAACTTCAAATTTTGAATTATGATGGTTATATGTTAACTTCCATGTTTTGGTTATATTTTGAGTTAACCCAACAATTAACACTAACAATATGATCAATTTTTTTTATTAAGATATTAACACCTTACTTCATCTCGAGTTTTCTATTTCTAAAATTTAATATGCATTTGACTCAACGTTAAAATTTGTAAACATGGTGTAGAATCGCAATTGCACTCAAAATATGATGAAAAACAAAAACATGTATAACTTCTTACATATATGCTTTGTTGTGGTAGCATATGACAATTGATTATTTTCTATTATGTTAGTTTTGTAAATATAAATTGTATTTTTGAAACAAACATGTCACCATTCTTAAAATTTTCATGCTTTTCGTTGCAATGAAATTTAAATAATAACTCGACTTCTATTTTTTAATAAAACAAACTCTAACTCTAATTTTTTATTAGCTTTTTACTATGTTAAATAATTTATATTGTACTTTTTTACTTGTAAGCACATTATAACATTTTTAAATAGGATAAATCTTTGAGTTAAAACCTAACTATATACTATTTCTTTATTTCATCTCCATTTTATATTACAACTTTCTTTTAACTTTTAACATCAAGATATCACATACTTTATATTAATCAATTAAATTGTTTGTGTATTTTTCTTAGTTTTGTTTATGTGTAAAATAGGAATATATATAAAAAATATTAATACACATATATTAAATATCTTAAATACAATTAATGATTTTTTTGCTGATGTGGATAGCCTAGGAGGAGAGAGCAACTCTCCTATTATATATAAAATTATTATTTTTTAAAGTCCATTCCCCTTTTGATTCGGTAATACGACGATTGTTTTGGAAACTTTTGCTAAGCTTTTCATTTTATTTTGGCAAATGCAACTTTCGTCAACGAAAGACAAATTAGTAGGTGAAAAAAAGTAGTGAATTTCTATGGATGCGCACCACTCATATTATATTGTTCTGATATTTTATGCACGTAATATCAAGAAAACACATACAACATATCCAAGATTATCCGTTTTCTTTAATTTAAAATGAAGGAGTGTGAGATCTGAGATAGCACACGTCGGCAACAGGTATCAAAGATTGAGTTTTCTAGGAATTGGGATATTTTTACGCATAGAGAATCGAAAGATTACAAAAGAGTTTGGTCTCGTCAGCAGGTTTGACGAGACTATGGATGAAAAACAAGAGAAAGCTGAAAGCGAATGCTAGGGTTCTTGCTGCTAATTTCGGATCTTTTTGCAGGAATGGGGGGTCCCATTATCTAGTGATAATAGATCGGCTTCTCGATGAATATCTTCCTCTTCGTCGAATTGGAAAACTTCCTCTTGTCTCTGATTTATTTTCTTTCTTCGAGTCGGAATTAGTCTTTCTTTACATTTATCCAAAGATTATGCCTTCTTCCTTAAGACTTGCCATTTTGCTTAGATGGTTAGGGCTAAAGTCGGGGTGGACTTTAATGATATTACCAATTGTAACTGACTCAAAAAAATATACTAATTTCACCTGAAAACATTCATTCGCACTTTAGTTTAATTTACCACCTTAAAAAATTTTTAAAAACATTTTTGTTGAGTCAACAAGCTTACATTAAAACACCAATAATCAATTTTCAAATTTCTTCCACTCGATCACATTTTTCATACTTTCGAAAAGTATGAATCGAAATATCTAACAGAATGTGTATGTGTGAATACAAACTATTACAGTATTACTCACTTCCATATGATCAAAACATTACCCATTTGGTATTGGCACCTTATGCAAATATACTGAACCCTTGAACCATCGCAGTACTCAGGTATTTATATTACATGATTAATTGTATAATGTAATATATGAGTGTCATATTAACTAAAGTTATTTTGTTTGGACAGGGAACAGGAGGTGGAGGTGGTGAAGACTGAAAAACAGAACGACCATAAGAGTTTATCATAACTATCTGGATTATTTCATGTTTTTCTAAGTAGTGTTTTAGTTCATCTTTGTATCTGGATTCATTTGGTTTCTCTTTCTGTTTAATACAGTTGAACAATATATTTGGATGTATTATTTAATTTGAATATTTATTAAAATTGAAATTTTATTTTACCAATTTTAAATAATTATTCAAATTAAAATCAAAATGTGGCTAGATTTTTAAACAAAATGTGATTCATATCGTTTACAAATGACACAAAAAGCAATTAGAACTATAAGATAAAAGTGATACAAAATTCATTATCTACTATCACATATAAAATTAAAAAAAAAAAAAACACCTCAGGATGGCGATTGCGATCTTAGGGTTTTGAGATGGATCTAGAAATTCTTCATCTTGGGGCTTTGGTTTTTGGTTTTAATTTTAATTCTTTGAGGGAAAAAGGTTTTGGAAAGAATGGACAATCGGAGGTTTTAATGGAGTTTTTGTGTGGATTCGATTGAGATCGGATGGGATCTGGATCTTGATTTGGTGGAGTTGGGTCTTACGAGGTGTATCCGTCGATTCGATTTGGTGTCTTATGTCTCCATATTTGAATCGAATCGGACGAAGATTTGGGATCCTGGCTTCCGGAAATTTTGTGGATCTGAGAGTGATGTGGGAAAGATGTGATGTCCGGAGGGAAAAAGAGGCAACAGATAAAGGGTCTCACCGGATTCCGAGGGATTACGAAACTCTGTTTTTCGATTTAAGGAAATCAGATTTCGTGATCTGGAGGAGGGAGATCATGATCAGGGATCACGAAGTTCATTTTGGAGATATTCGGACAGTATATGGAAACAAGGTGGGAGACTTTAGCATTAGACAGATTGTGTAGGGATTTGGGGTATTGATGAGGATGCATATATATGGGACGTCCCAAGGTCTTCATATCATCACTTTCATCAGCACTTAAGCTTTTTCTCATTTGGCCTTTTATCTTTCTTTGTTTGGTTTGTTGTGCGAGGACGGATCATGTCTCAAGCAAGCAGGATCAATGGTGGTGGGTCGAACGAAGGAAAAGAGAAGCTGGCGCCGAGGCTGAAGATCACGGTGCCACGTTTTGACAACACGGAGCTCATCAGGGGTTACTCGCGTACGTTGATTGGGAGGTGCATGAATCCCATGATGCAAGATGTGCAATCCCTGTTGCATGTGATGCCACGGATCTGGAAGGTGGAGGAGCGAGTTGCGGTAGCAAACTTGGGACTCGGAAGGTTCCAGTTTGATTTTGATAACGAGGAGGATATCGTGGAGGTTCTCAAGATGGAGCCTTTCCATTTCGACAATTGGATGGTGGCTCTGGTCCGGTGGCAGCCGGTGGTGGATCCGTCTTATCCCTCGGCGATTATCTTTTGGGTTCGAATGATGGGAATCCCTCTTCATTTCTGGGCGGAACCAACTTTTCGAAGTATTGGTGAGGCCTTGGGTGAGGTGATGGCTGTGGATATCAATGAAGGGAGAGTCTAGGTCTGTCTGGATGGGTACAAACCCCTGACCTTTGAAACGACGGTGGAGTTTCACAGCGGCGATGAAACACTGGTGGTTCTCAGATACGAGAGGCTGTTCGGATTTTGTAGGGAGTGTTCAAGTCTGTGCCATGATGTGGTTCATTGCCCTCTACTGAGGAAAGCTCGGGAGGAACGAGAGAAGCAAACAAGGAGAGAGGATAGACCAGATGGAGGTTCTATGAGTTACAAAGGTGTGGTCATAAACGGACCTCAGAGTGGGAATGGCGGGATACGACCACCTCCCAGTAACCAGCCGACGGACTACAAGGGAAAGGGTAAAGCGGTGGATACCAGGAAAGAAAAAGGATTGCGTCACACAGGCTTTCGCGGCAAAGCTAGGCATGGTGAGGAAAGCTCTGTGGTTCACCGGGTTCCAAAGAGGTACATGCCTACTCTGGAATTGAGGAAATTGGCTTCCGGGACTACAAGGGCCGGAGGAAGTACTTCTATGGCGGGAACTGGTACAGATGGAAGGACTGTTCTAAGTCCTAGTTACCAATCGGCAAAAAAGGCAGGAGCAGTGGAAGTAGGGGTCACAGCGGTCATTGAGAATATTCCGTCAAGTGAGCAGCTCTTGGCTGAAGCTCGAGAAAAAGAAGAGAAGGAGAAACTGGAAGCTAAGGTTTATGAGATGGAGGGAAGCTGGGGAAGTGAAGAGGAGGGTGAGAAGGAGGGTGAAGCAGGAGATGAAGATACTGCTGCTGAGGATGAGTTGGGTGATCTGGAGATTACTGAAGGTTTGCAGGAATCTTTGTCTCCGGGATGATAACCGCTCTTGGTGCAGGAACCATCATGGAGGAGCTGGTGGAGAATGATGGTAACATTGAGGATCATATGCAGGTGGAAAATGCTGTGTTTGCTGAAACAGGCAAGGAGGTTATGATACAGGGTGAGACTCTGGAGGCGCCTGTTGCCGCTATGGATGCAGCAGCGATGCCGGAGAAGCGGTTGGAGCGCAAACAGGGTGCCCAAAAGAAGGTTTTTAGGGCAACGGTAGGTATTGGAAGTGGAGCGATACGGAGGTTGACACAGGCGGCCAAAACACCAAAAAAGAAGGTCATTAGCAAGGCCGCTACTAAAGGTGTGGGAAAGGCAGGAATGGGAGACGATCCATCGGGAGAGGATCAACCAGAGGATAAAGTTACTTAATGTGTGTGTCAAGTTGGAAGTAGCAGGGTCTGGGCAACCAATTCACTATAGCCTACTTAAGGGAAATATGGGGAAAATTTAGACCTGTTTTTTACTTCTTTCTGAAACTAAGCAATGTCTTTCTTTTATTCAGCAATTTCGATTTCAATTTGGGTTTGATATGTTGTTTACTGTGGTTCCATGCTGAGCAAATGGTGGATTACCATTATTTTTTAATAATAATAATAATTTTACTGGATGTCAATTGTTTAACAACATTCTTATATATGACGGTTATTATTGGTTTTGCAAACATACGAGATCTTGTGGGGCCCATTTAAAAGTGGGATGGATAATTTATGTGGAGAATTTACAGATGGTGGTACAAAACCGAATACTACAAACACTGCAGTTATTTGGTGGGCCTATTAGATTTGGGGCCGTGTTTTTTGCTCTCGAGAGAACATTTTGGGCCATGATGCGAAGGAAAAATGGGGGATGTTTGGTCGTATACATGATATCCATGCACGATCATCCTGGGTGGTTCCTACAATCGAGTGGAGGCGGGTTTTGCCACGGGAGACAAGCTCGCATATTTACAAAGAGATTTCGAAATGCGGGTACTTAGTTGGAATTGTCAAGGATTGGGAAATCAATTCACAATTAGTCATCTTCGGGAAATTTGGGGAAAGTTCAAACCCAATTTTCTATTCCTCTCTGAAACAAAACATACTTATAGTTTTGTTCAACAATTTCAGTTTCACTTTGGATATGATAGGTTGTTCACGGTGGAACCATGTGGTGCAAGTGGGGGCTTAACTCTTTTTTTCAAGAATGACTATGATGTCAACATTGTCTATTCTAGCAAACGGATAACTGATGTGGAGGCTCAACATGAAGGAAAAACAATTTTTTTGTCATTTGTTTATGGGGACCCAATGGTTAAATTACGAGATTATGTGTGGGAACGGATAACCCGGATCGGAACATCAAGGACGGAACCGTGGTTTCTAATAGGAGATTTTAATGAGATTACAGGAAACCATGAGAAGAAAGGAGGAAAACTTCGCCAGGCCATCATCTTTTATTCCCTTTAATTTGATGATAAGTGATTGTGGATTTGTGGATTTTTCAAGTCGGGGTAACAAACTCTCATGGAAAGGTAGACGAGTGGGAAATTAGTGAGGTGTCGTTTGGACAGAGCACTAGCTACAGAAGAGTGGCATGATTTGTTTCCTTTTTCTCATGTGGAATATTTAGCAATGATTGGTTCTGACCACCGACCAATAGTTGGCTACTCTAGATACAAAGATTCCAAGAGGAGGAAGCAGTTCCGGTTTGACAAACGGTGGATTGGATTGGATGGTTTTAGATTCTATAGATAAAGGGTGGAAAATAATCGGGGAGCGGAAACACCGAATCTAGTTGAGAGAATACAGCAGTGTCGTCATGAAATTTCAGTGTGGAGGAAAAATAACCAACCATATGGAAAAGGAGAAAATCGCAGCTACAGGCTGCACTGGAAGCTCCAGGAGGATGACCATAGTACCCAGGAGGAACTCAATGCGATAACTAATAAACTAAAGGAGGCATATCGAGATGAGGAAATTATTGGAAGCAGAAAAGTCGAAATATGTGGTTAAAAGATGGGGATTTAAATACAAAGTTTTTTCATGCTTCTACAAAACAGCGACGAGTGACTAACCGTATAGTGGGTTTACATAATGATGCAAATGTCTGGGTAGCTGGAGAAAATGAGGTTGAAAAAGTGGCAGTTCCTATTTTGACAATCTTTTTACCTCCATTTCGCCAACAGACTTTACCTCAATGCGATAACTCATACCTGGACCAGATGGTATGACGGCTTTATTTTTTCAACGATCATGGCACATTGTTAAAGGATGTTGTCCTTACGATGGTGAACGATTTCTTGCTCTCCGGGAATTTTGATGAAAGACTAAATATGACCAATATTTGTCTTATCCCAAAATCGGAACGACCTACCAGGATGACGGAACTTAGGCCAATAAGTTTGTGTAATGTAGGTTATAAGATTATCTCGAAGGTTCTCTGCCAGAGGCTAAGGTGTGATCCTACCAAGATTGATTTCGGAGACCCAATCTGCGTTTGTACCAGGTCGCCTATCTCTGATAACATCTTGATAGCTCAGGAGATGTTTCATGGGCTGAGGACAAATAAATCATGTAAAGGGAAGTATATGGCAGTGAAGACAGATATGAGCAAGGCTTATGATCGGGTTGAATGGCCTTTCATAGAGCTTTGATGCGGAAAATGGGATTTGCTGAGAAGTGGATCACATGGATGATGAGGTGCATCACCTCGGTAAAATATAAAGTTTGATTAATGGAAACCCGCGGGGCCATATATCACCACACAGGGGACTTAGACAAGGGGATCCACTGTCCCCTTACCTGTTTATCCTTTGTACGGAGATTCTGATCACAAATCTTAAGAAAGCAGAGGATTTAAGGAAATTACAGGGCTTAAAGTGGCTCGGGCAAGTCCAGCGATTTCTCACCTTTTATTTGCAGATGACAGTCTTTTCTTCTGCAAGGCCACTGCTGATGAGAGTCGGGTCTTGCTGAGACTGTTGAAGGAGTATGAGGGAGCTTCTGGGCAACAAATTAATTTTGCTAAGTCCTCGATACAGTTCGGACATACGGTGGATGCAGGGGTAAAGGAGGAAATTCACCAGATTCTGGGGATTGAGAAAATTGGGGGATGGGGACATATCTAGGTATACCAGAGAGTTTAGGGGGCTAAGACAAAAATTTCAGTTTTCTTATAGACAGACAGCAAAAGAAGATAAATGGATGGAACTCAAAATGGTTGTCCAAGGGGGCAAGGAGGTTCTTATAAAATCGGTGGTCTCGACAATGCCTATGCATGTGATGTCCTGCTTTCGATTGCCTAAAGGAGTTACTAATAAGTTATCTAGTGTGGTATCAAATTTTGGTGGAGTACAATGGGCAAACGAGAGGGATGCATTGGTTGGCTTGGAAAAAACTCTGTCGTCATAAGAGCGACGGAGGCTTGGGTTTTAGGGTTCTTGAGGATTTTAACAGTTTTGTTGGCAAAACAACTTGGGTCTGATGGATAATCCAGAATCGCTTTTTTCACGGGTCTTTAAAGGACGTTATTACCGGAATGGTACTCCTTTGGACCCCATCAAATCCTACTCTCCTTCCTATGGGTGGCAGAGTATTGTATCGGCTCGACCTCTGGTTAACAAAGGGCTTATCAAAAGAGTTGGTTCGGGATCGTCTACCTCAGTTTGGGATGATCCTTGGATTCCAGCATCTCGCCGAGGTCAGCAAAAGGAAACGATACATTTTTACCCGCACCTTCGCGTGCGGGATATTATGACACCCGAAAAATCAACGTGGAATCTTCCACTATTAAAACAACTTTTTGACGGATCGGATGTATCCCTTATAATGGGGATTCCAACCTCACAGCGGGATACACCGGACTCGTGGGGATGGTTCTATACGAAGACAGGGCGATACACAGCCAAATCAGGGTATATGATTGCCCAAGAAGATATGGATGGTGACAATATGGTACAGTTTGGTCCAGACGTGCGTCGTCTTCAGGCACAAGCATGGAAAGTTCCTTGCACCCAAAAACTTCAACATTTCCTATGGCAAATCTTAACGGGGTGTATATCGGTGGGAGCATGTTTAAGGAGTCGTGGTATACAGACAGATCCACAATGTATGCGCTGTGGTATGGCGGCAGAAACGATTAATCATATGGTTTTGAATGTCCTCCGGCCTTACAGGTTTGGGCTTTATCCCCAATCCCAACAGCTGTCAACCGGTTTCCAACAGAAGGTCTCTTCACGAATATGGCACACCTATTCTGGAATTTACCGGACGATGATAGGAGGAAGATGTATCCTTGGTTAATTTGGTTCATATGGAAAGCCGCAATGATAAGGTTTTCTCTAACGGGGATTGGGACCCATATGAGATCATCAATCATGCGGCGGCAGAGGCATCGGCATGGGCGCTAGCTCAGACACGTCAGGGCGTCGTAGGGCTGCCTTCGGCGAATACGGTGAACTCAGGTTTTCGGGGGATCGATGCCAGGTAGATGGTGCATGGAAAGAAACAGACCCTCGAGCGGGATTAGGATGGTACAATT
The DNA here is from genome assembly GCA_902728155.2 of Microthlaspi erraticum. Lineage (NCBI taxonomy): Eukaryota > Viridiplantae > Streptophyta > Magnoliopsida > Brassicales > Brassicaceae > Microthlaspi > Microthlaspi erraticum. The sequence continues at coordinate 120,321 of CACVBM020001706.1, read as the reverse complement.
TCAATATGGAGACAGGGGAAGTACTCTTGGGAACTTGTAATCTGTGGAGGGGAGTTTCTTCTCTTCCAACAGAGGTGGAGGCTCTGCTATGGGCAATGCAATGTATGTTACGTCACAACAAGCTTGTAATGGTATTTGAAACAGATTGCTCCGACGTGGTACAGATGGTTTCTAAACCAGAGGAGTGGCCAGTTTTTGCGGTACTTTTAGAGGAAATAGATACTTGCAGAAGACGTTTTTCTTCGTTTTCCATCACGCAGGTGCCACGAACAAACAACATGAAGGCAGACAAGTTAGCACAGAGTGCTCGAGCTTTACCTACTAGTGTGTATTATGTAAACTCTGTTCTTCCAACTTGGATTTCCGAGTTATAGAAACAGAGGCTGTCGAAAAAAAGAAAAAAAAAAAAAAAAAAAAAAAAACTAAAAACTGATACAAAATTAGGATCACACGATACAAATACTAACATCAATTACGGCTAAATGATACAAATACTAACATCACTTATGGCTAAATGATACTACTAACGACATCAGTTATAAGAACTATACTAATTTTCCCATCATTTACTCTAAATGAAATAAAGATTAATATTTTTTATTTTGAATGATGCTATTTCCACCATAACACATATTTACATCAATTATAATAAATGATAAAAATAGTTGCATCATTCGCTAATTATTGACACAAATATTAGAGTCACCATTCCAAAGTCATTTATACAAATGATGAAAATTCATTTATATCGAAGAAATGATAGAAACAACAAAAATAAAGAATACAACACACACGATTTCTTGTATTGTTAATCTGGCAAGCTACTGAGGGACATGTAGAAGTCAGATTCAGTGACTGAAACGACGATGAAACTTGGTAGCACAGAACGGGAAAAGAGTCTTACGGCATTTGGTCTGCGCAGAGAATTGTTATGATCGCGAGAAGCCATCTTCCAGAAACAGCTTATAAATTCCTACAAGGTGGGTTTAAGGCGGAGAATAGAAACGGCGATAACGATAAGGAGATGAGATGAGAACTCCAATCGTCGGTCAGAACTTGCGGACGTAAAGGAAGGAGACTAAGCGTTTTTTTTTTCTTTTTTTGTTGGACACGTGGCACCCTCTTAAGAAATGAAATGCTAAAGTGGCAAGTTGTGGTTCAGGGACCGGCTCTAGACCAAGCCCAATGAAACATTTGTATTGGCCCCTAAAATTTACAGGCTCGTTTAATTTTTTTTTATATACATATTCTTACTATATACGTATTGCCTATAGAAATTTGAATATTTCTCCTACTAGTGAAGAAGATTGCATGCTTGCCGGAAAGCACGGACGAGCCACATGCAGGGAAACTTGCACGTGTGGTTCAAAGCAAGGAGATTACCTGTCCTGCTCTGTGCTAGCACGAACCTACTTGCCTCTTTATTAGGTTGGGCGCTTTAACCATTCAGCCATGGATGCAAGCGAGTGAATATATTAAATGGGTCAGCAAGTACAATAAAAGCTATCAATTTTTTTTGAAAAATAGATAAATTGGTCCAATCAATTTAAAAATGAAACATTAGAAAACAAAAAAAAAAAACCCTTTTTATAAGGTCACATTTTTTTTTTTCGTCTCTTATTTTCTCTTAAGTGTTAAGCTTCTCTGTTCTTCTCCTTCCTCACACAAAAGCTTGACTATCAATTTTTGATGAACGATTATGCAGGAAAGAACGCAAGAAGACTTGTTTTTCAGTAACCATAGTTTATTATTAGTGTTTCATTAGAAGTTTCAATAGTAGTTTGAAAACTTGTGTTCCTCAGTAGTTTGCCGCTGGATGATTTGATTTTTTTTTTCATGGATTTTGGTTTATTGAATTTTTTCCCGTTTTCTAGTTTGTTTCAAGCCCCTAAATTCTCAGGCCAGCTCTGTGTGGGACAAAGTTATTCATCTAGATTCCAGTTAAACACAACAATTTGCACCATTTTGTTTTTAGCACATAATCAAAAGTTTGATTTTTGTTTAGCATTTTACCAATTAAAATATATTTTTTTTTTCTTTTTTACCAATTAAAATATTTTTCAACACATGCATATGGACAAAAACATCTCTAGATTCAGCACGGCACAAGTCCCCACATCTAGAATCGGGCTTTTGGTCTTACATGCATATGTTGGGATACTTATCGAATTCGTAGGAATGAATTGTGTGTCATCTCTTTTTTTTAGGTATGTATCTCTAAGATCCAAGTATCCAAATTTAGCATCGAGCCTTTGGGCTTACAGGCGTATGAGATCTAGCACAAAGGCAACTTAGCTTTGAGAAATGAAGGAATGACAGTGTGGCCACACTGCCAGGAACCCAGATTCTGGATCAGCTTATGGTCAATAAAAAGAGAGGGTCGTCTTTCTTGCTTTTAGTGACAGTCACTAAGGATGCTTAACGAAAATATGAAGTAGTGACCCACACAAGGTACAAGACAAAGACAAGGAAGTAATTAACAGCCATATAACCACGACAACCTAGTGGTTCCCAATATCAAAAGAACCAGGCCATATACGCATTCTATGTGCGCAGGATTATTCAACTTTATATTATGTAGTTTTCCACCAATTCGACAGTAGGAAAATATTTAAACCAGAACCCATACACCTTCTGATATGCATCTGATGCGGTGATACTGAATGTGGCAGCTTAAAGTGGCAACACAATAATAGGGAAGAACGACACTATGAAAGGAGAACCAAAACACGCTAAAACTGTCGGTTGGGACGAAACCAATATTACATAATATGATTCTGGGCTTGAGGAATATACGGGGTTCGACTAAGAACTTCCTGGTAATTCAGAAAAAAAAGGAAAAAATATCTTTTTGTTTTACTTATTTTACACGAGTAAAATTCACATTAACCAATATTGATGCAAAAAGGCCTTCACGCATATTTTCACTCATGGTTCACTATGGAAATGAAATCTTGTTAATCTCTCATCAGAAACAACAAAACATGATAAAAAAAAAACGTTCTTCTCTTTTACCGGTGAAGTTGAAAGCATTGAATTTAAGGGTTAGTCACTGATAATAGCCTTTATGGGGAAAATTAGTTTAATAGGTCACATTTTTTGTTGTGTTGTGGAACTAACCTTTTTTTATTTAACTTGGGTATTTAGATTTTATTTTAATATATAATATATATAAAAAATGAAAAATGAATAATCAGTTTAAATTTATTATTTTGCATCATTTTAATTTGAGTTTGGCTTTGAACTGTCTGCATCATTTCCAGACTTCTCATTGTGTCCAACTTCATCATCATCGTGATCACGTTGAAAACCATCACTCCGTTTTCTCTTACTCGCACATAGGCAAACTACTAATGAAATCATTATTTTAATAAACTGGAAAATTAAAATTGAAGAAGCATATATATATTATAGTTTTCAACACATGCATATGTTCCAACAAAATAAAGAGAAATGTATTAATCCTCTTAAAAAAAACATTGCAATTAATTCATAGTAGCAAATGTTTGTTATCTTTGTTTTTACCCACCAACAGCTATAGTGGCTCCAACAGCAATATCAATAATCTTCTCCATCATCAATGTCATATTCACCATATTCTTGGAAGCCATGTCTCCATTTTTCCCGACCAGATTCTTAACTATCGCCGTGTTGTCCGTACAGATCATGGCTTCATATTTTGAAACGTCTGGTGACTTTTGGAGATCCCTGATAGCGTTATTGAAATGCTCTATAATGGTCACAAAGGCATCTTGACACCCTGCAAACTGCTTCTTCAAGTTTGGATTCTCTTTTGCCGCTTTTGCTGCGAAACTGGCAGATATTTGAGCTTGTGATATGCTGAATCTGAGCACGGCCTGGGCCGCTTGGAACTACATATTGAAAAAAAATTTGATGTCTATATATGATTGAGAATGACGAATGAATATAATTGCAGTTACAAAAATAGTTTGGAAGTACCGTGGTGGAGGCAGAAACAACCGGAGGATATGCGCTCAAAGTTTTGACGCAAAAGGCTGGGTACATGACTTTTTGGCATATGGAGTCGATGGATTTTGTTGAAGCAGAGACAAATAGAAATTGTAATGGAACTGCCAAAGTAACAATGACAAAACAGTTTGGGGAAGAAGCCATCCTACCTTGGTGAGAATTCAGATTTTGGTATTGTCTCGTTCTTTTTAGTTGTGGTTATATATAGTTAATTCTCTTAAAATTGGTCAATGTGGTATCATTTAGTTTCCTTTACTCATATGCTTTAATATTAGTCAATGTTTCAGAATTTAATTTTAATTCATATTCTCTTTGTAGTCTCCTTTCTCTATATGGAAACTACATTATGGATGGCTATGAAGTATGAACCATTTACTATATATATTTTTTTTTAAGCAGAAAATGTGGGACCCATTTTTGTGTGTGAAAAACGGTCTAAGATTTTAGATTTGTTAATCTATCTTCAAAAAGGCAGAGAAATAAAATCTTGGATAACTAGCTACACCTATTTCAATGTCATTATTCCTGTAATTATAATAATTCCATTTAAAAAACACCATTTGCATCATTTTGTTTTTGGCACAGAATCAAAAGTTTGGTTTTTGTTTAGCATTTTGCCAATTAAAAGATTTTTTCAACACATGCATATGTTCCAGCGAAAAAAGAGTAATCTATTTAACCACTTAAAAACAAAAATATTGCATGCCCTAGTAGCAAATGATAGTATAAATATCATTTCTCACTTAGACCTCAATTTCTCATTTCAAACCAACTTCATTTTTGACATATAAATATACTATCAAAAATGAGTTCCAACAATCCCCCACATGAATAGAAATGACTCTAGACACTGGACGACTCAACTCTAGACTTGACTCTCTAGACAAGACTCAAAAACGACTTTTGAGAGTACAAGCGAAAAATCCACTGTATATGAGTTGGTAGCATTTTTCAGCCTTGAACCAAATCACTGTATAAACTATCGGATTTACTCGACCAAGAGGTGAACATGATGTCTTGAACCTCTCGGGCTTTGATGTAAACCGAGACAATAGCTATAACACAGCTTCATTCTCTCACAGAATCAGGTTCTCTATTGTGTTCATTTTGGCCGTGAACTTGCCTGGATAATCATGAGTGAACTTGGAGAATATAGCCTTTCATTTATTCTCCTAGAAACGGCCCCATTTCACACTCACAAGGTGATTCGCCATTAACTTTGTTTAAAGGAGTATCCTGCATTACTCCATGTATATTTCAAAGTTATGGACCCAAATCATTAAAAGCAAAAGCTTATCCTCTACACCATACAGGTAGCACTGTTCATCATCCTAGGAACTGGGTAGAGACATGAGTCTCCCAGTGCTAGTTGATTCAGTTTGACTTAGTTTTCCCCTTGAACCTATTTCATGGGATCTCCAATCAGTTAGGTAGGGTTACCATCAAACTCCTCTTAAGTCATAGGCTTTAAACCCATTCCTCTTGATGATTTTACAATTTGATCTCATGACACACCTTTAATTGGATCCTAGGTTGTCATTCAAGTAGATATAATCTATTAAGATTACTCCATTTGAGATCAATTGTTTAACAATTTTAGGAGTGGCATTGCAACTTTTGCTATGCACCCCCACACTTTTAGGTATTTGTACAAATGTACTTTACCTTTTCAAAGTTCATATGACATTTTGTCAATGACTTTATGTGGTAACAATGCTTTTCCCCCACATTTCTTGAGATAACTCAAAACATGCCACTTAGCAATAATCATCTTTGTAAGAGTTCATAATTTTGATTCAGCAACTCTATAAGATTTAAGTGAACAACGAGCAGTCTTCCAAAGAATAAATGTATTCTCAAAAGAACACATTTAATTCTCATCAAACTCGCATTTTTCTCCACATAAAACTATTTTTCATCGTTTTTTTCCGAGTTGGATTTTAATTTCCATCTTCTATGCTTTGTACTTTTTTTTTCAAAGTCACATATTTGCTTCTTAGCAAATATACACTTCCATCAAAATAGATAGAGTGGTGGCACATGCGAACTTTATCCAACATTGCATACATCAAGATTCAATATTGAACTAAGTTCAAATGCTTAGTATTCTCAAGAGAAAAACATATACTATTCTCCTTGAGTTACTGTTCTTGTCTTGTATTAGTTTATATGCTTAGAGTACAAGGTACTGACATAACAATCTGATAATCATCAGAATATGGTACAATCATGTGTGGAAGACCACTACCAAACTGAATTTGGTGTGTCGACTCACTAGATTTGTAACCATAAAACCTCAACTTCAACTTGGTATAAATAAGATTTGGATATTCCAATAAATATCAGAATTCCAGTCCACATAGCAAACACAGTTTAAGGTGGCAGACCAATCCCAAATTTGGGTTGTCAACTCACCAAACTTGATATTCCAATAAATATCAGAATTCCAATCCACATAGCAAACACAGTTTAAGGTGGCAGACCAATCCCAAATTTGGGTTGTCAACTCACCAAACTTGTTGCCATCGAAAAAATATTTTAACATTTTCATGTTAATTTTTTTTTCTCCCATCAGATTCGCATACTAGCAAGTAGCAAACCTGAACAATATACCAAAATATTAGAAGTTCAAATGAATATACAAATTCAGAAATTAATACTCTAATTTCAATGCAACGATACGATAATGCATGCTACGTACTTAGCGAGTACATGCAAAACAACCCAAAAAAAATTTCTAGAAAAAAAAAAGACAACAACAAATATGCTTATTATAATATCACCAGTTCTGGGAAAACAATAAATTATGCCAACATAAAGCTTGCAACCAGATTTCATAGGGTTCAGGTTTAAAGTTCTACAAATGAGCAAAGAAATTCTTAAACAAAGTCAATACAAGACTTTGCCGAATAACTAACAACAATCATAGTCAAATAACCAGAATTAAACCAGAACTTTAACCGGGTGAACTAAGACAAACAATAATCAAGACTTTCCAATAGACCATTACTACGGAAGTTGAAGATGACTGTAGATAACAATTAACAAAAGAAAGACACTGCTAAATAGTCGAACAAACAACTCATTTCACAGAAATTAAAGCAAATTTCAGAAAACATTAGACCGAATATCTCAACATACTGCAGAAAAATTAACAGAGATAATCCAAAATCTCCTGCAAAACAAAAGACCTTAAGTGCAACGTGTAAAACTAGATGCAACTCGGTTAACTTGCGGAAAAACAGTCCTAATCGCAGAATGAACTCCTGTAACCGTTCAATCAAACAAACATGAACACCTGCTCTTAAAAAAAACTTAAATAGATATCAGTAACGTTAGTGCAAACTAATAGCAAAAACGGATTTGAAATATTTAAGATTGAAGTCCAATAAGCATAAAAGACTATCACTTTTCATGTTCTTATCAAAAACTTCACAATTAATCAGTTTTCGTTAGTGCAATAAACAAAAACGAAAATTTACAGAATTAAGATTGTAGAAACGCAATTTCTATAATGGGTGACTGATTATTGTAAAGTATTAATATGAACAAATTAATATAACATAATATTAAAATGATACAAGATAAACAAGAATTAAGGGAAACAAAACCGGATTTGCAAGAGTCAAGATATGATATCTTTCCTTAATTCTGTAAACGCCCTGTAGTGTGACGGTTGCATGGCATTCCGAATCTCAGGATAAAACTGCACATTTCTTATGTTTGCATCACCCAAATCATAAGCTCACGAACCATGTTTTATGTGATGTACTTTCATAAGAAAAACAAAATAAAAAGAAGAGAAGTAAGTGATTGTTTTTTTTTCTTGTTGCTGTTTGATCACTTGTTTAATAATCATGTTGGCAAGAGAATGAGAGACATGCTTTATATAGCCTTATGCACAACATATTCCAACTAATAATGTGGAATTGAAAATTTATTCTCACCATAATGATTCAACATGCAATTAGTTTTATAAGTTATAAAAATCACAATTGATTTTCTCACTTAATTGCTATGTTACCAATATTAATGAAAAGAGATATTTTTGTTGACTATTTTTCAACAACAAAATTTAATGATCAAAAGAATAATCTTAAAGACCGTTGGCCAGTTTGCCAAATCCCGAGGCCCGAAAACAAGTTCAGCCCGGATATCTCTTTTCTCCACTTTATATTCAAGAGGATTTCACCTCAAACTTCTAATATGGGACATTTCATAAATGTTATATTTTATAAACCCACTTAGACCTCCATTTCTCATTCAAACCAACTTCATTTTTGACATATAAATATACTATCAACCAACAGCTGCTTAATTGGACCGAATAATAAAAAAATAAAACATATGTTTAGGACTGAGAATGAGACATGAACATCATTGCAGTTACTTCAAAATACAAACTATTACTGACTTCCATATGATCAAAACATTACGCATTTGGTGTCACAATATGAAGATAATAAGACATGCATGAATATATTCTTCGTCCGACACTACGAAGGACCCAAAATTTCTTTCTTCTTGGGCTTATTTTCTTTTGCCACATTAATTCCCTAGCCCAAGCCCATCTCCTCCTCCAAAAGTTTGGTCGTGTGAATGCATGTGTATATCTCCTTGTCGAGAATTCCCTAAGGGCCATCGTCGTCATAATTAGCCAAGCCACCACTGTCTTCTTAGTACATCAAGCCGAGAGGAGGAGCTACTGGAGTCTCGAATCACCGTATCTCATCACCATCTTTTATCAACGCCGGAGAGCCGCAACATCACTGGAGACAAAGCCATCTTCACCGAGATGGGTCACCAGTCACCACCCACCAAACCAAGCGGAGAAGGAAAAGCAAGACCCTAAGTCCCTAACCGTTTCTTGCGCATAGTCACCAAATCTGATCCGTTTTCTCCAATCTCACCGTCACTAGTCACACATGTTGTACAAAAGTTTGGTTTTTGAATAAATTTTACATTATATGCAAGAGAAAAATATGAGAACTACCAAGGTTTTGAAAATATAGTACAGAAACGAACAAATTGAACACGTTATAAATTCATAACTTAGTAACAATAAATATACATCCACATATAGTGATATAGATGTTTAAACATCTTTCTCCAAAAGAAAAGAAAAAAGTTTAAATATCTGCAGAGGAAACTCTTGAATTAGTTTGGAAGGTCTTCTTGGGTTTCTTCATTTCCCCGATTTTAATCTTCTCTCCAACCTTGTCCTTCTGTTCTTCTGCTGCCGCCGCCGCAAGCTTCTTCTTCATCTTTTCCTTATAAATCTTTCTCATCGCGTAAACCTCTGCGAAACCCACTGTTCCCGATCCACCAACACCGTACATCTTCAGAAACAATTATATATCTACGAATCAATACGAAAGAACTAAACTGGTTGTTATGAAATGAGAATGAGATATTAAGGAGAAACGTCATGTGTATTTATAGGGTTGTAGAGGGAGGGTAGGTACATGGAACTTTCTTTGGCGGCCAATTTTGATTTTTTTTTCTTTTTTTGTTGGTTTCTCATTTGGGAAATATAGATAACGTAGAAAATGGGATAAAGTAAAGTATTTTTGCTTGGAGACCAAGGGATAGATTCGGTACCATACAAGCGACAGAAGCAATCCCCATCATCGAAAAACACTACTGACACTCTTACATTTAAGAGAGTCAACTGCGATTCGATGCAATGTCAATTTTTTTTTTCTTTTTTAATAATCAAAGTGATCCGACCTGTTAGACAACCTCGATTGCATAATTGTTTTAAAAGACACTCACAAAATAGCAAAATAGGGTAAATTGCATTGTAAAATAGTTAAGTAGATTGAATTAAGCTCTATTTTTAAATATTTTACTAGATTGTATCACTCTTAAATCGATTATTTTTATATAAGTGGATTTCAGAAAAAAAAAAAAAAAACGGTCAACTTTGACATCCACTCATGCTGGTTTATTTTTGTTTTTGGTAACAACGTTGACTATTGTTTTCTCTAGTATCTTGAATCATGTCATGCATGACGATAAAAATGAACGTCAATCTTTTGAGAAATTCGATATTTATATAAACAAAATATATCAGTCGAGAGAATTTAATATACTATTATAATATAAATTAAAGTGTATTATTGTCCGAAAAGTGGGTTTTAGTTTTGACACATTTCATTTGTATCTATTGAGCATTTGAGCTTACTTTTAACCGTATATTTAAATATCACTATTAAGTAGATTACAAAAATAGTTAAGGTCACTAATTTATAATTGGAAGGGGGATACTTTAGGTTTAGGTTTTAAATGATACTAAAATAATACTTAATGTTCTCTAATAAGTGTCTTTTTAGTATTTTTTTTTCTTACAAATAAGTGGATTTCTCACAAATCAATGCAAAAGTTAATGTATTTTTGTTATTTTGACTATTTAAATTTTGCAGATTATTTTTTTAACGGTTGAGATTGAATTGTATCTGGAGTTTATGATAAAACATGTTCTATTTTAAAAACTTAAAAATTAATAACTTTTTAGTCTGTGTGCATAACGAGAAAAGAACACTTATTGGAAAACAAAGGGAACACAAATTTATGGTTTTTTTTATTTTGTTTTAATTGTAAGAGTGGAACACTGTTATTAATACATCAATAAATACATCTTATTTTAAGAAAATTTATTTCACATACTTATGTCATGCATGACATATGTCAAAATCAACTCTTTATAGGATTTTTGTGGAACACTTTTTCAGGAAATTATAGATACAAAGTTTATATAGCCTTCTATACAAACTAGTCCGAAATTTGTTATTATATACCTTCTCTACAAAACTAGAATTTTTCTTACCAAGAGCTATTCGTTAATTAATTTTTTTTTTATGTAAAATATTGGTAGGTGATAAGTATTATATTGATTAATTTGACTATTTCGAATAAATTTTGATAAAATTTAACATTTGGCACCTCTGTCCCCCCCCTACCCACCAATTGAAGATATCTTAAATATAATTAGGGAGTTGCTCTCTCCATTTGAGAGTGTCCACATCAGCACAAAAACATTAAATTGTATTTAAAATATTTAATAAATATATGACTATTCATATTTCTTTACATTTATTCATATTTAATAAAAATATACAAATAAATTGATTAATTAATAGAAAGTATGTGATAATTTGATGTTAAAAGTTATCAAAAAGTTGGAATATAAAATAGAGATGGAGTAAAGAAATATTCAACTTCAAATAGTATATATTTACTTTATTATTCAAAGGATTTATCCTACTTTAAAAATGTTAGAATGTGTTTACAAGTTAAAAAGTTGAATATAAATTAATTAAGACAATAGAAAGCTAATGAAACATTAGAGTTAGAGTTTGTTTTTCTAAACAAATAGAAATAGAGTTTTATATGTAAATTTAATTGTAGTGAAAAACAAGAATATGTTTACAAATTTTAACCTTCAGTCAAATGCATATACATATTTATAAATTTTAACCTTCAATCAAATACATATACATGTTTACCGTCTAATAGAAGTAAACATAATATTTATAACATGATAAAATTTTAGAAATAGAAAACTCGAGATAAAGCAGAGTGTTAATATCCTAATAAATTAAAATAAAAACAAATTATTCATATTTTTTAGTGTTAGTGGTTGAGTTAACTCAAAACATAACAAAAACATGAAAGTTAACACAAAACCATCATAATTCAAATCAACGAGTATAAATAAAATTAAACAGAAAAACTATCGTAAACAACCCCGCGCTTGCGCGGGGCTTCAAATCTAGTTACCTAATAATACATCAGTAAATATATCTATTTTAAGAAAATTTATTTTACATGCTTATGTCATGCATGACGATATGTCCAAATCAACTCTTTTTATGATTTTTGTGGAACTATGGTGTGTTTTTGTTTTATATTGATAAACAGAAGTTGATTCGGACTTTTAACATCCGGCCAATCTTACTATGGTGTGTATACTAGTCGAGTAGTCTGTTCACCAAAAAATTTTGTTTATGTAAAGCTTAATACATTAATACTATTGCGACTGACCAAATGAAATATGGACAGATAATTCCACGTTTGAGAGAGAGGTATATAATGTGTTTTGGACACGCATATATGCAACACAAAAACGTATTTAAACAACTGGTTTAAGGTTAGCAAAAACTTTTACCAAACAATTTACTATTTTATTCACATTTTCCTTTTCAACCTCAATGGAGTAACTTGGAATCTTCTTTATCAAACAGTTGTGAGACAACCATCAATATATGCTTCTTATGCAAAGAAATTGAACATTTTCATGTTGAAAAACAAAGAAAAAATATGAAAATGCCACAATAAAGATTTTCATGTTTCATGTTTTCCTTTTTTTGTATTTTTCAATGCCACAATAAAGTTTTCTTACACGAATTAAATGCTCCATCATTTGAACCAAGTCATATAGTTTTGTTTTAAAGACTAAAGATAATGATATAAGATTATGAAGCACAGCTAAAAATAAAGCTGCATAAGTCCCAAGGTTGCTTGAATCCATCGGGACTCATAAGTCTTTTTAGTTGTTAATTCCCCAGTCATATTGTTGGTAAACAACTCTAAACTGAGTATCAACTAGCAAATCCAGCAAAGCTTCTGAAAGTTCTGGCTCTAAGTACGTTGATGCATGCTTCAGTACCTCTTCTTGGCCTTTTCCAAAATCCACCCCATACCTGCGCAAGATACAAGTTTAAGAAAGTGAAATCACATAACTTTTGAAATCTTTTGGACTAAATGAGATATATATGTTTGCGCAATTACCAATTAAAGATCTTGCTAATGTATGCAACCTTGGAATTGAGATCAACTACAAGTCCACCTCCTCTTACAAAATCACGAGCTGCCTCCATAAGTTCTTTATCGATATCTCCGGGCGAAAAACATCGAAGAGGTGGTCCAGACCGAGTACCACAAACCAGAGCAAAATGAGTCAAAGGCTCTACATAAGGCAGAGCAACCTGAACACAAAAGAGTATAAAGAATCAGCATGAGACTTTGTATCAACACTCAAGCTAAGCTTATTTCAACAGCCTTTTTTTCTCTTTTTATTACCTTGGAACGTTTATCCTTTGCACCAAAAGGTTTCATAAGATTGTAAGGTGGTCGCTGGTTACCCCTTATAATACCATTTTGGATAGCCGAGAGCGAATAAGTGTAGCCACCAATAACATATTTGAACTCCCCAAACATCTTTGTTCTTTCAAGTGGTCCTATTGGATGTCCCCATACTAGTATTGCATGTATAGCCATCATGTTATAAAGGTTCACGAAGAAGGCGAGCTTTTCCTCTCTCTTCATATCTTCAACCTCTACTCTATGCAGCTCCTGGATTATTCGCAAGTACCTTGGCAAATGAAAATGATACAAGGGTCACAAACAAGCAACAATGGTAAATGAAAGATGGTTATATATACATACCTTGCAAATTCTTCACTTCCATGGATGCTTCTATAGTCCACATGTCTTCCATCTTGAGAAGTGTAAGCTTCAAGGATAGCTAGACACAGAAGTCTAAGTCTAGATGCAATTTCGACGGTTGGCCTTGGCTTCAACTCAATTATTCCTCTAGGGATGTTGTGGCATTGTGTAGACACAATAGGATCATCATCAAGAAACCGGTACAAGTGATTCCCATCTTCAAACAGATTCTCACTACTTTGAAAGCATCAGAAAAGTATACAAAATGAGAAACATGCAGGAAGCAAAAATGAAAGAAGAAAACCTCAAAAACATAGGCGTGGAGGCAAAACAAATCTCACTCTAGGACATGTTGAAAGAAGTGTTGGCTTGCAAGCTTCCGAGCAACTTCAACCGCCTAATTTAACAAAACATTGCATTATAACCAAACCATGTATATAATTTACTCTTAAGAACCCTAAAAATGATCGTATTACATTTTCTCATACCTCTTCTCTTGCTAGACATTGATCCGTGGATAAGAAGTCAACAGCTTCTGAACCTAAGAAACAGTTTTTAAACCTTCTCAGCTTATAAAACCGATCTTTAACGATGCATGGCTTCATCTTCAGCACTATCAAAGCTAGTTCATCTACAGGACCTTTGCTTGAAGCATCATCTTCCCCTGAAAACGGTGGCAGAGGAGCTTCCCTAGGCGGTGCTTCCTCTACCAAATGTTGAATCTTCTCATCAAGCTCTCCTGATTCATCCAACTCCTTAAGCTCCTTCAAACTCCCAACTAACTCTTCATTGAAGAAAACCTTAGGAACATCTGAAGAAGAAGATCCGCTGATTCTTTCCAACTCCAGCTTTCTTGATGGATACACATCAATGTTTATCTCAACATATCTTAGCCTCTTCTCATGTAAAAAAACCCTACATTCTCTACACTCTTCACATCCTAGTCTTGTGTAAAGTATAATCCTACCTTTCATCACTACAGGCTCCAATGCTTCCTCGATCTTCGTCACCGTTACTTTATCGTCGTCATCGTTCTGCATCATCTTCAGATAGCTTAAAGGGTTCCATAAGGATGATGATGATGACTTTGATCCCTCTGGTTTAAGAGGTTCCACTGTTTTGTTTTCCTTAGACTCATCATCTCTTATCTCTTTCACATCGTTTTGAGTTACATTTTCATCGTTCATTTTCCCGGAGACACGGCGCATAAATGTATGCACCGCGACTTCACTCTTCACTCTAACGAAGTTCTTGATCGCAGCTGCTTTCTCTGTCCATGCAGAACTCGATGAGTTTGAATCCAGCGAGTCAGGTTTCGGCTTCTTCTCCTTATCATCATCATCATCCATTGTTTCTTCTTCTTTAGCTATCTCTGTTTCATCATCATTGTCTTCTGACTCACCGGAGCTCTCACTATCCTCCTCCTCCTCCTCCTCATATTGTTGTGCCTCAGAGTCATCTTCGTGGATGTCTATAGACTCCATCTCCTCGATCATTTCCTCCATTTCAACAATGGGTTTATGAGAAAACTGATCACCTATCATCTCAACAGAAGATTTCGAATTTTTAACCTCTTCCTCATTGTTCTCAGAAGCAATTACAACATTGTGTTTAGGAGGAGAAACTTCCTTGGCTATGATCTCAGCAGATTTCATCTCTTCCAATGCTTCATCTTTGTTCTTCGAAGCGATCACCGAAATATCTTTAGGAGAATTTTCCATATCCATCAACGAGGCTTATTCCAAAAACAAAATCTGATTCCTGTTAAAAATAAAACAAAACCACAATCGAAACCTCAAAACGTGTTCCCAAAATAGCGGTCTGAATGAATATACGAATCAGTATTAAACGAGAAATTCCAGGAACTCAACCAAAACAAACGATCAATGTATTGAGAAACTTACAGATCTGGAGAGAATCGGGATTCGCAGAAATATAACAAAAATATGAGAGAGAGGGAGAATTTAATGTAAATTTCTGGTAAAGAAAAAATATGATAATTTGATGTTTAGATCGAAATCGGAATTGGAAGAAGAAGAAGAAGAAGAGGGAGAGCGATTTTCAGACAGAGGCAAGAGAGAAGCAGACGAGCGGGAGAAGCGGGAATCTCAATGGGGGTAGATTTGTAATAATTGGAATATTTGAGTTTTCTCTTCTTCTTCTTAATTGCTCAATTTTTTTATACGAACTTCTCCTCATATATATATATATATACACTGAACTGAAACTATGATAAACTGATCATAATGACAAATTGACAAGTAACATATCTTTTTGCTAATAATAACATTTTTTAGTAAGGAATCTATATATTATTTTATTATTTAGATTACAGTTATATTTATTGCTATATATCATTATGAGTGTGTTAAGTATATTAATTGATTTTTGATTTTGAAAAAAAAAAGTAATAATTAATAAAACTTTATACTTTGGAAATATATTCTTTTGCGAGATAAATAAAATCATGAAAAAGTAATTGTCTAGTCTCCTCAATTTTAACTTCTAAATATTTTGCAAAAAAAGTTAAAGTTATTTCCGGGTATCACTTTTGGTGAAAGAAATCTAGGCTCATTTCACACATGGACACTATTTTATGGGAAACTTCAATTGCATGAAAACTTATACTCAATATAATAGCACTTGTTTTTTTTATTTATTATTCTTCCGGTGTTCTCAAGGGCAAGATGACTTTGACGGCAAAAGACAGGATGAAGCTCCAAATTCCCGACGGCTCTGTGATCGAGAACAAGACACCGAAAGATAGAAATGAGGTTGTTCCTTTCAATTTGCAAAGGGAGATACTTGTTCGACTGCCTCATAGATCGTTAGTGATAGTGAGATTCTATTGTGTCTGTAAGAATTGGGATTTGGAAGTTCATGAGAAAGACTTTATAGATTTTTACTATCTCGGGTCAATGAGAACACCTCGACTGTTGTTGAGTATAACACCCCCAACCAGTGATGGAGCTAGAGAGACGGAGCTAGAGAGGTGGCAGGTGGGTCAGCTGACGTGAAATAGGATAAATAAATTTTAATGTAGCTAATTTTTATTAGAACTAGCAGCTCAATTGTTATATTTGTGGGCAATGACCCACATGAACTCAAGTTCGAACCTCTAGTGACCCCTTTCATAAAACTTTTCTCATATATTTAAGTCTTTTTATAACAATTTTTTTGTTATGACCCTTGTAAAAAAAATCCTAGCTCCGCCACTGCCCCCAACATGAAGGCTTTATAGATTTCGTCATTGAGTCTGTTTATCAAGAAGATGAGCATTTGTTATCCTTTGGTCAACGTCAAATACGTTTTACTAGTATTACTTTATGTTCTCTGTCCATCCGAGGGTCATCTTTTTTTTTTAATTCTGTTCGGCAATCCAGGTTTGAACAAATTTTTCACGTTACCCAAAATTCCATCCAGTCAAATAAAGGAGACATTTGTTCAATTTGGATACAATGAACATAACAACGAAATCAAATTGTTACTCTCAAGGTCGTCACAAGGAGCATCATGTTTTGACAATTGGAGAAGTAGATTGGAGACTTCTGGAATGCCGTTATATTAGGGTACATATGCATTGTGTGGTAGAGGAGTGGTATATTTCGGAGCTAAGAGATTTCCCGATATGGAAACAGTTTTAATGAGTTTCGATGTGGGATCCGAAAAGTTCAGCATTATTCAACCACCACAAGAAACTGACATTGTTATTATTTTTATTGTGTTTTCTCAAATACACAATTGAATAACATTTGATTTCATTTTCACTAAAAATACACACTGGAATACAATATCCAATAACACCTCATAAAACATCTTTAAACATAGTTTAACTTTGATCAATGATTACAATGGACTGTTTCGGCAGTAAACAAGTAAAAATGCTATGGGAAAGTGACTATGCTGATTTCCAAAAATCGGTGGTACTATTTGGTCAACTGTAGTTTGATGGAGGAATCCACACAATTAAGGTAATCAGCGTTTAGTTTCGAAAATCGGCATGTCCAAATTCTATTTTTACAAAAATTCATAGACCTAAATCTGATTTTCTTTTGATATCAGGCTAATAATGGAAGTCCGTCTTGTAAAACTTGTCTTAGTCAAAAAACAGACAATTACCCAACAAATCGATTGTATATACAATTTATATTGATCAAAATGTTTATCATATATAAATTATATAAAAAATGTTTAACAAATTATAAAAATATACCAAAAAATTTTCTCCGAGAATTCTCTTTATTATCAAAAGAAAATTCTAAGTATTCTCCCGTTTTGTTTCTGAATTTTGAAAAATTGTACGTCCGGACAAAGGTAATGATACATATATATGAATAATATATATATATATATATATTTATTTTTATTTTTTTCATTTTCCGATATAGTCGAGCCTTTTTATTTTGCCTTTGAAAAATCGAAAGTCCTCTCAGCAATCCGCATCTCTCGCTACGCCGTTACCGTACCATGAACCGCCGGTGATTCTCGCCGGAATAGTTCTTCGGTCTCCGTCAAAAAAAACTCTGGGTTCTCTCCGTCTCTCTCGCCTTGGCAGTCTGAGATTCACTGTTCCACAATCCTTCTGAAACTTCTTAGGTTATGGTTTTGTAAACGAAGGATAAGACGATGATAAAACGATCTAGTAACTGTGCAATTTGCGAGAACACCAATCGTTCTTACATCTGTAGCCTTTGCGTTAATCATAGGTATACATCGATTCCACCAAAATCTAATCAAATTGAGCTTTTTCAATTTTCGATTTTTCGGATTTTGATTTGTTTTTGTTTACAGATTAATTGAGTGTAACACTTTGTTAAAGTCACTAAAGACTCGACGAGATTCTTTGCATTCAAAGCTGAGTGAGCTATTGGAAGCTAAGGTTTGTTTGTGTCACAGAGATTCTTCAAAGTATCAGTCTTTATCATCTATTTTTGTTCTTGCAACTCATAATTCACGTTTGTAGGGAAAAGCTGATGCTCAGAAGAAGTGGAGATTGCTTCAAAGCGAGAAGCTTTCGAACTTGAAGAACAATCTTCGGCGTAACAAGGAACAAGTAACTCAAGGTATGTTTTGAGTCAACGTAACCACAACACTCCATAGCAATAGAGAAAGAAGTCTTGCTCTGTGAAAGTAATGTAACTTTTATGTAACAAATTCACAGGGAAGGCTAAGATTGAAGGAGAATCTCGTGATCTCAAACTGAAATATGGAGTTCTTGATTCAGCTCGCTCCACAGTAAGGAATCTTGATGCGTATGTGAAAGAAATAAATGTTTTTGTCACAGTTTACTGATACTCGTTTAATATGCGTGGGACTGTGTTTGCAGCTAGAGAAAATTAGAGTTGAACAAGTGGAGAAGTATTTTCCCAATCTAATATGTACACAAAACCTTGGCCTTGTAAGGATCTTCTATATAGCTCTTTAGATTGGTTCATCAATATAATATGAAAATCTGTAAAGTGTTGAATTTTATATATTTTTGGAATTGTAGATGGCAATCTCATCTGAGCGGCTTCATAAGCAGTCAGTGGTAGTGAAACAACTATGCAAACTGTTCCCTCAACGCCGAGTAAGTTTCAATTTGTGTAAATTGTATTTTGTGAAAACAAATAGTGCTTTTACACTAGCTGCTCTGTACTGTATCCCAGGTTAGTTTCGACGGAGAGAGTCAGAACGGTTCGGTTGGTCAGTATGATCTCATTTGCAATATACGTCTCCCGAAAGGTCTGGACCCTCACTCAATCCCATCAGAAGAGCTCGCTGCCTCATTAGGGTAATGTTCTTTCTCTCTCTTTCTCCTCTTTAAAGGCTGATACATTTCTGTACATTCATATAATATATGCCCCCTGACATGTGGAGTAGGTTGATGGTCCACCTTCTGAACCTTGTTGCTCACAACTTAGCAGCCCCTGCACTCCACACCTCAGCTTTTGCGGTATGGTTGTTTATCTTCAATAACTTTGCATTTGCAAATTGATAAAATCACCATACAAGAAGCAGTAATCACTGTTGGTTATCACCACGTAGGGCTCTTGCTCCCGTATATGGCAACGAGATACCTATTGGGACGCACGTTATTCAACTCGAAGGTACAATCTGATTCTACATAATCTTGCTCTGAAGGAGGATAAAGTAAATGAAATCTAAGCAAGAGCATAGATTTTCTGTTGCAGCAACGAGTTTCCTCTCTTCATACCTCGACAAAACTATTGCTCAACGAGCGTTGAGAACTCATGGACAGATAAAAACTCGAGCAACTTCGGTGTTGCTTCCATGGAATCCGAGAGAAAATATGCGCCGCGTCTGGACTCTACAAGAAGCAACAGCTTTAACTACTCTTCTGCTTCTCCTCATACGGTTGAGTCACATCTAGATCTTCAGCAAGGGATAGCTCTTCTCAAGAAAAGTGTTGCCTGCTTGACAGCGTATTGTTACAACTCACTTTCCCTCGAAATGCCTCCCGAGGCCTCTACTTTCGAAGCTTTCGCCAAGTTGTTGGCCACGCTTTCGTCGTCAAAGGAGGTCCGCTCTGTTTACTCCCTGAAAATGGCTTCTTCTAGGTAAAACCAGTCTCTCTGAAAATGGCTTGTTTATAAAACTGTGTAGTTTCTTGATATGGTTGTTTAATGTGTTTGGATGATGCATCAGATCATGCAAGCAGGCTCAACAACTCAACAAATCCATATGGAACGCTCACTCTGTCATCTCAAGCTCCTTACTTGAAAGTTCCCATCTTCCGGTACACGTTGATTCCTCTTTTTCCCCATTATACAAGCGGCCAGAGTTTTTTAAATGTTGATGTGACGCTGTTTTGTGGCAGAGGAACACAAGGTATAACCAGGATCCGAACTCAGCAGCGAGTTATCTCTCTGGGACGGAAGCATCGGAGAGTCGGAAGAATGATATGAATGGATGGGATTTGGTGGAGCATCCTAAGTACCCGCCACCACCATCACAGTCCGAGGATGTTGAACACTGGACACGCGCTATGTTTATCGATGCCAAGAAAAAATGAAGGGTGTGTTGTTGCTTGTTGAATGAAGCTAAAATCTTTGGTATATATAGTCTTACAATGTACAGAGAAACACCGATGATATGTAGAATGTATTTTGTCTTGCCTTTAGGAACCGAACAAAAGACAAATAGTATTATGGTGTTAGATTATTGTTTAAATTCTGATGTTATAAAACCAAATGGTAGTTTCCCAGCTACAAAGATAAACCTTTTACAAGCAGAAGTTGACCTTTTACAACCAAATGACCATTCATCTTTTACTATGCTTTGTTGATCGGGAATACAACCTTTCTTCTTTACGGATTTACATATCTAATTCTTCCATTGTTTTCCATATTTCAAGTTTTTTAACATATAAATTTTGTGATATTCGATAAATAGAATTGTAATAAGCAAAAACGCAGCCTGTTAGGACATGAGTAATGGGGGAGCTTAAGAAGGAGCTTAAACGATTTTTTAATATTAAAACCACGTTAGCACTTGTGTTAAGAATTGTTTGTTTTTTCTTGCTCCAATGGGGGAGCTTATTTTGGGGTGCTTAAGAAAAAAAAAATTAATTAATTTTATGAGTGAACAAAACATAAAATATATTGCATAAACATGATCACAACCATAATATACAACTAAAACGTGCATTTATTATCACCTAATTAACAACAACACCACCACTAATCAAATGAACATTCAATTTCCAGAATCCAAAGGCTTGATGAAGAAGAGAGAGTCAATTACCTCTGACGAAATAAGCATTTCCATAATATGACCTTAAACAGTAACGGACTAATCCAACCGCATCAAGAGCGTCCCTGCACATTCCCAAAAACACAAACCAAATTACAACTTCAAGAAACACAACAATTTGAGAAACAAAATCAATCATGTAGCCTCACACCTAAAGATGAAAACAAGAGAATCGAATAACGTCATGACCTAGCAACAGAGCTAAACATCTATAAACTTACTGCAAAATCCGAGCTTCCATGGCTTCAACAGTAACAATATAGAGCAAGAGCAGAGTGATATATTAACACAGTTCAAGCGTGATGATCCTACAAACCAAAACGCAATTTATTCGTCGACTATACAAGAACACAAAAAGCATAAAACAACATCATCATACTAATTTCATACTTCAATTTCTCGTCTTTTCAACATCAAATGTCAGCAAACATACAAAAATCTGGTCTCAGTCACTCTCATATCCAGCCAAATGAGTCTTTTTTTCAGTTAAAAGACAGAGTAATCAAAATCGCTCACCCTTCAGAGTAATCAGCCTGGAGAAGGTCAAGGTATGTGTCCCATTTGTTCCCAATCACCTATATGACATTATCAGATGATGAAGCTCCATAAACCTCAAAACTTTAACTTCAAAAATTGAAAATAAATATCTAAACGATCCAAAACTAAGAAACGTGTTTCTATCTAATTCTTATGTAGCAGCATTAATCCATTCAGAAACAACAGAAAAGCCTTGACCTTTCTCAAATCCAGATTGATTAAAGACCTAATAAGGACATGAACTAAACCCTAGAAATTGAAATCTTCCTCCTTTCGGAAAACAGAAACACGAATCGAGATCGATGAACGAAAGAGGAGAAAAAAGGAGAAACCTTTCCACAAGTAAAGGTGAATGAATTGTGATTGATTCCATGTTTCGGAGAATCGCCAAAATGGCCTTCCAAGAGGTGAGAGAGAGGAGAGAGAAACCGGAAGAGGAAAATGAAGAAGAAAAAGAATTTTGTCTCTTCTCAAAACCGCCGAGCCAATCAGGTCTTGCCACGTGGCAGGTAAGCTTCGACGCTTCCCCAACTTAAATAAGCGTCGAATTCTCAATTTTTTATTTATTTTGATTTAAATTTCGCCTAAACACCACGTTAAGCATTCCGCGTTAGACGTGTTCTTAGACTCATGTGTGGGGAATTTGGAGAAATAAATACTGCGTGATCTCTATGTATTTTCACAGATTTTTTTTTTCCTCAGTTTTTTTGTGCTGCTTAGAAGCCTTCAAACTCATGTGTCAAGCTCCGGCTTGCTGTGATTTTTTGGTGTATTTTACCGATTTCAACTTAAACATCGTTTTCTACCCAATTTATATTTGAATTTGTATTTTCAGAATTCAATCTCGATTTCAACTTAAACATCGTTTTCTACCCATAAAGTTTAATCATTTTTCTTAGTTGCATGCGAAAAAATTGCGAATTTTGCGTGGGTTTTCAAATTTCAAGTTAAGTTTATACCTGATTTCATCGTTTTGTATCTAGTTTTCTCTCGATTTATATTTTCAGATCAGCTTTAAACTCCATTTGTATATACTTTTAGAGATGGCTTCCACTCTAATCTCATCACGTTCTCTCATCATAGCTTTGGCATATTGGGCAAATGGGCGAGTACATTGGCTTAGCACATTAGGTCAAACTTCTTCTTGTCATACTTGGTCATGGAGGACAAGACCTGTGCCTATTTCTCCCTGTGAAAATACAACGAGACGCAACCAACATTTATTTCCGTATATTTCTATTTACATGAAACATATATTATATAAATGGAAAGTTTTGTTGATTACCAATTACTTTTTTGCACTTTGAGTAATGAGAGGGGCTCCTCAAAGTGATTTTTCGTAGTAATGATTTTTGCACTTTGAACAATTTGGTCCTCACTGGTGTTCATCATATTTTTCATTTCCCTTGTTATCCGTATTCTCTTTGAATCAACGGTTATCAAGTCTTCGGAATTAACAGTCATCAAGATTTATCAAATTTTATATTAGTTACCATTCTTTAAGAATGGAAAAATAATGAATAGTTTATTTATCATTTAGGGTTTTAGAATAGTTTCATAAACATAAGCTTATCGAATACGCAGCTCATAAATCATTTTCCCATTCAAATCCTTCTCACATTTCATGTCCGCAAATGACAAATAGAAACTCAGCAATTACTATCATCATATGTAAATATACTTGACACTCAAGTATAAAAGAGAATTTCGCAAGAACAGAATAATCATATGGAGGTACCAATAGCGAAGAAGAATAAACGATCTTAATTCGGTAATAAGAAAACAAAGAAAATCTTCATAAAATACTCAAGTCTTGATTACTAATGAACAGCAACCATTTTAGGTAATGGTTACTACCATTTCACTCCCCAGACGAAAAAAATCATGTTAGAAGACTTCTTGCCAGGTGCTCACGAGCTGTTGCCAATGCTTGAGTTAACGTCTACAAAATTAAAAAAACACACAAAACGGGTCAATTTACATAATCGTGCTTTTGTTCAAAGCTAGTCTCATATTGCAACTCACCTGTTCAGAAAGAGAACCACTCGCTTCTGCGCTCTGCATTGCTACTTTTCCAGCGATAACATTGGCATCTGTTTCCAGTACCATCCTGAACAATGTGATAGGATTCAAACCAGTAAGCTCCTTTGTTCAATTCACTCAAGCATTACACTAGAGAAGTCTCAAACCCTCATACACTAAGACTTAACAAGAACTAAGCAATAAGTTCTCATAGTTCCTACTAATCTTTTATCTTCACCCACTCTTGTTTTCAGACTTGCAATCAGTAATAAAAATTGTAGAAAATACAATCGTAAGCGTACCCCTGATCAACCATCTCATCAAGGCACAGAAAGATGAGATCCAAGTTTTCAAGGGCTTCCATCTTTTCAACATTGTTCCTGTAAGGGAGAGAGGAAATCTATATGTTAACTGTGTATATAACGCTGACCAAGAAAAAGCCATTTGTTAAGGCGAGACAAATTACCTCAGAAGTAATGCAACAGCATCGAAAAAGCCTTGAAGAACAGATGACAAGACGAGCTCGTTTTCATCTTCCCCTCCTGTAACAAAGAAGTGAAGGTCCTGGGCAAACTTGTAGACAACAATGTTATTCTCCAACAGTGTGATCTCCGCTACAAAAAAGAGCATACAAGAAGGAAAAATAAACACACTTATAAGTGTTTTGATACAGAGAATATGCACCTATGGAATCAGAAGGCAGTAAGGATTTCACACTCATGTATGATACAGCATTCGGAGCACTACATATGTGAATAATGTGCACGTGTGGTTTCGTCGTACCTTCTGTGCGAGCATTGGTCTTAGAGGTCTTTGTGAAGACGTATTTTTCAAAAGCTAACTTGGCCGCATTAGTTGCCCAATCATCCGAGTAATACTTGACAGCAACACGCTTTCCTTCAGAGTCTAGAAGAAGAATGTTCTTCACCAAAGGACAAGAATCCTGTTCGTTGTAAATTGGACAGTGAACATGTAAGTATTAAGAGAGAAGCAGAAGCAGGATCTACAAAAAGATCAGGTAAGGTTGAACTTCTACAGCAGCAAGGCAGAGAAAGATCTCAGAGTCTATTGGAAAATTACAGGTTCAAAACCTAAGTAGCGGCTAGTCAAATAAAAAGGCTAATAGATAAACATGGTAAATATGATACAAGCTTTAATTAAACTCAACCTGACCACCAGAAGGACATACAAAAACATGGAACACCAGGCAAATGGCGGCTCTAGCATATAGAATCCAAATCATTTAGATCCGCAAACAAATGATGCTGAGATTTATTGCACAAAAGCAGATTAGGATTAGGATTATTTAAGTAATTGGAACATTCTCAGCAGCTGTGATAAAGCCTTATCATGCTTCCAGATTAGGATTATGCAAACAATCTTAGATGATGGGTTCCTGAATCTCAGACTCAACAAAAGAAAATCAATCTTAATATGGTGATTTACAGTCGAATAAAATAAGCTTTTTCACATACAAGAATGCTTCTCAACTCAACCCAAGGAAACTTATGAAAAAGTATCCCTACATCGCAATGCAAAGAATTGCAGAACTAAAGTAAACCATAAAGCATCACAAGACTATTGTTTACATGCTTGCATTATTTATGAATAACAGCGAGTATGAGGCAAACACATAAACATTCATGAAACAGTATTCAATGAGCTGAGAGATGTACTTACATTAGCCCCTGACATCGTCGTTAAACCAAGCTATACCTGAAATAGTGATACGTTAACTGTTATAACTTTGGTCTCAGAAACAAGATCAGCACTGAATAAACAAAGATCTTTTTTTGTTCATGAACAGAGATACACTAAGATCTAAGAAGAAAGTGATAGATCATCAGGGCCGGTCCTGGAATTATGGTTTCTACACCATTACGCCCAAAACGACTCCATAACTAGGTTAAATTACCTTAAAAAAAAACAATAAATTCTGATTCCTAATCCAAAACTTTACGATCAGATCTCTACAATAGATTTATCATTCTCTTTACTCAATTCCTCCTAAAGACGATGTACTTTGAGAATGACACAAACTCTCGGAAAATGAGTATCTAAGAAGAAAATGATAGATCATGATTCGTAAAGTGAATTGACCACTAAAACTGAAAATCTATCTTCAACAGAAACCAAATCCAATTTATCATTGACGAACAATGCTCCGTATATATTAAATGAATCAAACCAAACAAAATCTCATCGAGGAAATAGTGAACGGCTACAAATTTCATCAGATCTCTAGAAATTTTCACATTGTTAAAACAAAATCCATCGATCTGATGAAATCAGAACATCAAGCATAAGAATCTAGCTTCCGAGAAATGGAATAAGAGGAGATCAGAAGCAGAGATCGAAACGAAAAGACAACGATTGTAATCTCGAGAAATTTACCTTTGAGATGGTTTCAAAAGCTGAAGATGACTGCTTGCAACGATGGAACTGTGAAGAAGAAAAGAAAAAATAAAGCGAGGGTCTGATTTTATCTGCAAGTTTGCAAAAGGATGATTAGTCTGGGAATATTATAAATTTACCCCTCATTTGGGAAAATCAACTCAATTCTTGGTTCATGATAAAGAAAATAATTCTTAAGAGACTCAAATTATAAAACTAAAGTAATACTTATAGGTATTTCGAAAAATTAATTATTATAAACCCATTTAATAAAATTAATATTTGTGAAAACTCAAAGCCTGTAAAAAAAATTCAAAGAGTGCAAGAAAAAATAATAAATATTTCATCCGTTTCAATAGTTGTCGTTTGTTCTAGAGTATTTTACACATATTAAAGTTAGTTAAAACTTCTATTATACCCTTAAAAAAAGTTCAAATCTTAATATTCAGCATAAGACTTGGAGTTCTATTTGGTAATCAAAACTAAATTTTATATTGAAAATTAGAAACGACAACAATAACTCAACGGAGAGTATTAGGTTTAGATTTATAGTTTTATTTAAAGGAAAAAGAAAAAAATAAAATTTCTGGCAATGGTGTTCATGAAGCATATTTAAAGCACCAGAATGCGGCATATACGAAATCTACGAAAAATATAATAAATATTTATAATCTCTTTTTCTTTATCTATTTATAATCTCTTTCTTTATCATGACTATTATCCCAAACAAGGGGATTACCCACGCCTAATGCGTGGGATTGAGTTAACTTTAAAACATTTTATATTTAAAATAAATTATTATCAAATGGATATGTCATTTTCTATATTATTTTTAGATTAATATTTTTGTTTCTTTATCAATTCATATAAATATTTTTAATATAATAATAAGCATATTGTCTCGATTATTAATATTGTAGTGTTTTTTTTTTTAATAATTGATAGATATTTGGTTATTTATTTATGTGTACTATATAAAAGTTGTTTTCTATTTTCAAAATACATTTGTTCAAAAGATATTTAACTAAATCTAAATGACCATGCATGAGTTATTTTTTCTATTAGTTTGAAATTATTACATTTAGCTTAGGCCTTCTTGTTTCGAGAGCAAGAAAGTAAGATGTGGGACTTACTTGAGGCACACGTAGATAAGAAAGGGCAAGGTTGTGGCCTGCGGGAGAATTCAACATATCTAAAAGACTAAAACTTTCCTAGGAGATTAATTTGAGTTCTTCTCGCTTTTTCAATAAAAGAAATCAAAATGTAAGCACAATTCTCAAAAATCAAAGCTTGAAGCTTAATCTCTTCTTCCACACCAGAACTGAACTTGAACCCTATTCCTAATATACATGTTCGTCATCTTGATATCTTCTTCTTTCGTCCTAAAAGCACAACATATCTAACAAATCAAAGGGAGAAGCTTAATCTCTTCTTTAACACGATCCATCTAAGCTTGAACCCTATTCCTAATATACATTTTCTTCATCTTTATCTCATCTTCTTTCGTCCAGAAAGCCCACAAAGCCGTCCTGAAATCTCTTAGTACTCCTTCGACATATGGCTGCTATAACTCATGCTTTCCGAAAATTATCCCTTAGTTCTTTGGCTATGAACAGCGGAGCTATCGCCGGCTGCAACGTCTCTATTGCTTGCATTTACTTCAAATGTAAAATGAATAAAAGCAAAGAACACAGTTTTCTTTTTTTCCTGTACTCCGTTGTCACCTTTATGATGAAACTGAAAAGCAACAAACCTTTTAATAAAATGAAAACGTTGAAGATGTGAAATGTTCAGTTTCATAAGAAAGCTCTAATGAACCACATTTACCCTCTTTGACAATAAGAGAATTTCGTTAGAATAATTGAACAAAGAACATGACACTTGTTAAACGTATAACCTTCATCACTGTGACTGATTCTTGGAATAGTTACGCAAAAGGTGTCCACATATTGAAATGAAATCGGTGAAATCAAATAGGTGCCGGTCTGAGAACGGGATGTTCTTATATAGGATGTTCTTAGCCAATCAAAAGCAGAACCACCAGTTTCTTCATCAATTTCTCAAGCGAACTTCAAACTTTGCTTTCGATTTATGCAGCTTCTCATGGGATTCGAATTTGAAATGATGATGGTGCTTATGTATGAATTCTTGATGTCAGCGCATCTTTACGTAAAATATTTCAGCGACTCATTCTTTTGAATTTGAATTCCTAGTTCCTTTTAGGTTTCAAAAACTGAAGATGATCGAAACCATATTCTACTTATTTGCTTCTTTGCTATTTGATATCACCTAGAAATCATACTTGTTTGTTCTTGTCTCTTCTCTAAACCAAAAAACAACTTTGTTGAATCAATAATTTAAAAGAATTATTCTGGTGTTCTTGATTAAGTCTTATATAGTGTTTCATTATTAAATTTTGTAAGTTTTGAAGCTTTTGGATCAATGCCTTTGATCAACAACGTAGAAGAGAATTCTGAAGTAGCTCCACAGGTGGAACATTTGGATCTTAGGTTTTGGATTCTATTGCTTTCATACGTGAGAAATTGGACATACTTTTCTGAAATATTCATATGACTTTCCAATAAACAAACCTTTAGCCTAAAAAATTGAAAACACTTTCTTATGAAAGAAATGAAATGATCCTAACGTAGTTCTATTAGATACAACCATTTTTCTAAATTAAACTAAATTTAACTAAACATGCCTTGTCGCTCACTTCAGTTGTCTTGATTTTTGTGGCCTTCTTTTTAATCTCCTCCTCCAACGACTTAGTCTTCTTAGACTCCTCTTCCATAGTCTTTTGCAATTTTATTTTGACGGTGTGCAAAACTTCTTTGATTTGGATTGCAGGTCAAGTGCATCTCCAACTTCTTCTTTGCGTTTAAATGAAGGTGTTGCAAAAGTGTCAGGATTTTCCTGGCTATTAGTAAGCATGACAGGTACCTCAAATCAAATCTACACTCAAAATATAATCTTTAAAATTGTATCATATTAGCTTAACTAAAACAGATTTAAAATATAGCTAATTAGCAGAAATAATTGATGATAAGAAATAATATTAAAATATACCTTATCATCGACGACAATCATCTCCATGGTCTCAACACCATTCAAGTACTGCTTCCATTTCTTCAAGATCTTCACACGGATCTTCCACTGGGATTTGAACGACTTGCAAGAGTAGACATCAACAATTGAAGCCATTGCTGAAAATAAGACAAATGTAAGAAAAAACTATAGTGGAGATCTTGGAAGAGATGGTGAGATTCGAGAATGGGGAAGGGGTCGCTTAAATAGTGCAATGGGTATTGTACTACAGTCTAGGTTTAGCCACGCATAGAATATTTGCAATCCCAGACATGACAACGTTTAATTAATAGTAAAATAATGAGAATATCATAATTTCTGGTTTCGGGAAAACAATGTTATTAAGAATGTAATTTAAGAAATCAAGATGTGAATTTGATATGTTAATTATTTAATTGCATACGGAAAAGGAAAACGTGACCTTGAAGAATAAGCAATAATCTTGCATGGAAGTATTGTTATCCTCCAATATATTAAATAATATGTAAAAAAGATAGTTACCTTATTCGATTGAAACGGTCTTCGGCCCAACTTTGTTCTGTTATCGGCTCCAATTAGCCCAATAGCCCAATAACCAAACGCAATAAATCAAAGAAGAAGTTGATTAAGGGTCCGCGTGTTTTGTAAATGGGTCTCGGGTCAGCTCCAGTTAAAATTAGTTTATTAAAATAAATAAAAAAGAAGCTCAAAAAAATGAGAGCTTGCCATGTGAGCAAATCTGTATGGTCTTTAATATATTGGAGGATGATTGTTTTCAAGATTATAAATTTTAACAAAGGCAACACCACACATATGTAGTAATGGTTAATCAAGGGGAGTGTTATACTGTTATGAAACATAACAGAAACATGTTGATTGTTACATTACTTCTTCTCTACGAATTCATATTCTGTTGATTGCTTTTTTTTTTTTACCATAAAAGCTTTCCATTCTGTTGATTGCTTTGTCTCAAAGTTTACAAGTTTTCTTCTCAAGTTTCACAATCTTTGTCTCTCTAAGCTATTCTACTATATAAAGAGGCATATAGTTTTATTTTTTATTTTTAAAGAACCTTCTTTATTTCTTTCCATCCTCCCCGAAAGAGGCGACGTTTAAGAGGCATCTAGTTCTTAAAAATTGTATGGGATGTGAGAGAGAGGTGAGAGAGAGGTGTGTGAGAGATGATAAGGTGAACATTTGGGTGATCATGCTTCTATCTCTAGATCTCAAACTCTCTTGTTCAACATCTCTCTCCCTCTCTAAACTCTCTTTGATCTTTCTCTTTCTTTTTTTTGGTTGTTAAGTTGATCTTTCTCTCTTTCTCGTACATAAACGCAAATACATATTTTTGGAGTTAGGCATAATGTTTTCTTTTTTTTTGATAAAGAAGGCATCTTGTTTTCGACAAGTAAAGTCGACTGATTTATACAAAATTACAAATACATTTTGAATGCTCAATTTATACTCGAGACACTACTTTGTTTGTCTGAGATTTTGTATCTCAATTCTTTGAAATAGTTTATTATTTGAAAGCATCAACACATATTGCAATAATATTCTTGATGAAAAGCATGCATACATATAAGTATATAACACTATTTACTACCTATATTTTGTTAAAATGCTAACCTAAACAACTATCCGGTACCATATGCGTCAAAATTCGTTTAGTGACCGCTTGAATGTTATAGCACAAAAAATCTTGTTTTTAGGTTTAATGCTTCTAACATCTTAAATCTTCAAACTTTAAAGTATAGTCATATCAAATGGTTGTTATATGTTGCATGTAGATACTCCTTTCGTTTTAAAATAGTTGTCGTTTTACTTTTATTTTTTTCGAAATACTTGTTGTTCTCGTGTTTCAATGTAAATTTTATAATTACATACCTAATTTAACCTAAATCTAATGAAGAATGTTAATAGTCAACTTGCTTTTTAAAAAAATTAAAAGAATTTTTAATGTTTTACTAATATACGTGAAAAAACCTAGAACAACAAAACCTTATAATTAAATCCTGTTGTGATTAATAAACAACTCTAAATACAATTTACACTAAAAGAATTACAAGGGTATTGTCTTTAAATGTTTTTTTTTTGCTAACCAAGCTCATTTAGTAGTAAATTAATAATAAAATTCAGTTTTCTATGTTGCAATAATTTTATTGTAATATTAAATAATGAAAAAAAATTAAAATGTTTGAAATTTAAAATAACTTGTCTTTTTATACAATATTTGCAACCAAAATATATTTCGACATTTCTTTCCAACGATATCTATTTTTTCATACAAAAGTTTTGAATCCTTAGTCAACGTTCAAACACAAATAATAAATTTTCTAAACAAACAACCAGTGCAATCAAAGATATAAACAACCAAAGTCAAATGCATGTTTGGTGTTCGAAACTATTGAGTTGGGAGAAAAATAGAACAAATAAATTATATAAAATATATCAGCTAAACTCATTTATAGAGAAGAAATGTATAATTTTTATTGATTTTTTTTTCGAATTATAAAGATACATAAAGCTTTTTTCGAATTATAAAGATACAGAAAGCATTTAAATTATAACCCCAACAATTATCTCTCCATTTTCTCTTTCCCCATCATCACAGTACAAACCTAAGGAAAGCCTATTAAAATAAAACATCCAAAGGAGAATAAGGAAAACGAAGGAAAGATAAATGAGAAACTGTCTTCAAAATGGGTTCACGAGTTGGGAATAACATCCCCTCTTGCCTCTTGAATGATAGGCAGCTTCAGGACCAATGATGGTTCCGACTTCATGTACTGTGTTAAGAGATGCAACGTAAACGAGTTATAAAACGATAAAAAGAGAAATCAAAGCAACCAAGGTAGAGAGAGAGAGAGAGAGTTGTTGAGTGTTTGTACCTTTTCTTTGAAGGCGTTGATCTCCTCCTGTGTGAGGGCTTCCTCCTCCTCGCTATTGTTTTCCTCCCATCCAAGGGATCTAAGGAACTCGGCTTCTTTTTCATCTGGACGGTCTGTCAATTCGAAACCATTACTCATCTCTACAACTTCAGACGCTTTCTCGACCCCAGTTTGTATGCTGGAAGGGTCAGTATCTTCCTTAATGCCGTATGCCTTTTCCTCAAGGGGAGAGAAGATGCTAGAGCTAGCTTCAAATGGATCAGTTGAGATGTCTGTAGTAGATGTCTTCTCCTTCAAAGCACGGTAAAATGCATTCCTGCTCTGAGTCTGTGCCGGCATAAGTTTGTTCCCAGCAACCATGAGTTCCCTTGGACCGTTTGTAGATGGAGCACCGTTCACCTGGCTCGCAGAAGGTTTCAGGATCACCAGCTTCTTGCTAGCATCAGGCTTCACCTGGCTAGCAGAGGACTGGTGAGTATAACCAACAGGTCTGGCCTTTGATTTATCAGCCTGAGAAATCAACCAACAGAAACTGAATATACATCCCCAAGGTAAAATCAGATTTAAAATATGAGAAAAAAAAAGCTCACTGTGCTCCTTGGTGCTGAAGGAACAATCGGTATCAACTGCCTAGATTGCTGAATAACTCGGTCCTAAGATAAAGAAAAATGGTAATCTTAGACAAACAGAAAATCTAGGGTACTACAATTTAAGCAAACACAAAAGACAAAAATTATATACCTGAGATGGTGTAAAAGTTCTTGATGGAGCCTTCACCAATGCTTCAGCCATGGACTCAACACCTGTCTTCTTCTCAGTAACATTGGGATTCTCAGCCAGAGCCGATGTCCAACTAGGAGAATCCTTTTCGAATCCAGACTTTTTAACCCAGGTGAATCCAGTACCCTTGTAAGAATTAATGTTTCTACCATTTCTGAACCCTATTGTAGGCCCTTGATTCCTACTTGTCATAGATTGTGATCTTCTCAGTTGCTGCTCCTGATCCCTACCAATCGACAAGTTTCCGAAAGGAGGACAAGTGTCATCATCCCATTGATCCATGTAGCTCGCCCTGTACCGGTTGGCCCTTGTGACGTTGAAATTAGTATATGTTTGCTTTGTAGATCCGTTGCTAAAACCCCTCCCTGCATTGGTGGAATAAGACCGATCAAGGGAATGAGACCGGACTGCATAACCATCACTTCTGCTCCTCAGATCCCTGTTCTTGCTATTATGTGACAGAGAAGAAGAATCTAAACCCAAAAAAACAAAAAAAACAAAAAAAAATAGAGTTATGATGCAATTGTCGAGATATCAAAATTACGAAAAGTTCAACAAAAAATTACGAACAAAAAAATTGTTATGAATTCGATCGAGCATCATACCTGAACGAGAAGAAGAAGATGAGACAAGGTGATTATTTGAACATCCAACACCAGAGCCGTTCCCTGAACTTCTCAGCCATTCAGGGACTAGAGAGGGTTCACGTTTCTCCATTACAAAACAGAAATTGCGGAAAAGACAATAACAAAACAAAAATTGCTGAAATTCTCTATTCTCTCTCCTATTTTCCTCTAGAATATAATCACTCAACAAATCCAATCCTTCCAACTGCTTAATCTCAAACGCAAAACTCCGAGAAAAAAAAAATTACGAAATGATTCTCTAAGAGCTACACGAAAATCAGTGATGAGAAAACTCTATCTATTTCCACCTAGAAAATCATTATCCCTATCAATAACCAATACAACAACCTGAATTACAGTGATGACACAACACGATAAACCCTAACACCTACGCAATAATCCCACTCCCGATGTTAATCAGCCTAAGCCCTAGAATTCAACAAGAGAGAAACCTCAATTTGATTTTTATATTTATATATTTTGTAATACTTTGCTCTCTCTCTCTCTCTCTCTAGAATAAGCTTAATTTGTGAAAAGACAATGAACAAGTTTCACAAATTGTTGAGTTTTTGTTTATACAATCCTATGAATTTATAGTGATTTGATGATGTCATAGTAAAAGTATTACCTTATTGACTCACCAAAACCATATTTAATATACATTGACAGGTGTAAAGCACACTTTTTGACTTTACCATTTAAATTAATTATTGTATCTTTGAATGCATTTTAATGAAAATATTACCATTTAGCATTTCTACAAATGTGTTTGAATATTTTTCTGAAAAAGTGTTTATAAATCAGCAAATGTAATTACTAATAACTAAAAAACCTGTTTCACGCCTTTTGGACAGTTATAATTTAATCATGTATATTTAATTAAATTATAACAGTTAAAAAGCGCGAAACGGTTTTTTAGTTATTAGAAGTTGAATTTGTTGATTTGGACGTTTTAAAATATCAAAATTGGGTAAGTTTATAACTAAATATACTAGGGATTGAAGCCCCGCGCAAGCGCGGGGTTGTTTGCGATAGTTTTTCTATTTGATTTTATTTATATTTGTTGTTTGAATTATAATGACTTTCTTTTGAAAATGTATTCCTTATGTTTTGAGTTAATCCAAACACTTACATGATATATTTAATTTGTTTTTTATTTTATTTCAAATTTTAAGATGTGAACTACATACATCATCTCCAGCTTTCTATTTTCTGAAACTTAATATTGCTATAAAATGTTATATTTCTTCATTTTTTGGGTTATTCAATAATTTGGTCTTTATCATATAAAATTGTTTTTTAATCTATATTGTAATTTATTTTTATCTTTTTACTCATTTTACAGATTTTCATCTTACAAAAATATTTATATACTATTAACTCTCAAATCAATGTCGTTCAAATTCAGTAAAATTTCATGTACTGATTCTTGAATACCTACTATGTTAGAATACTCATGTGTGATGCAAATCAATGTAATTACATTAAACATTTTAAATAGGAAGACAAATAAAAGTACATGTTTGGTAATAACTATATAATATTTTCATAAGAAACACAATTTTATCTAATTAAATTAAAATTTAACAGCCGTAACAAAAATTAAAATTTAACAAATACTATTTTGCTATTTATTTAGTTAGATTTTTGTTTTTGATATTTTCTTTTGGGCCACAGATTTTTATATTTGATTGAAATTGCAATTTCTATGTTAAATAAAAGTACCAATTAATATAAATTGTTATGTATTAAATAAGTATTTTAATTATAACTTAATGTTAAAATTGCTGATGTGGACAGTTTAGGAGGAGAGAGCACTCCCTAATTATATATAAGATTTTAGTATAAATATTGCCATAATTTCATAACTAAATGTATTTTAACGTATTTTAATGTGTTACTTTTATAAAATTTTAGACTTATGTGAAAGAAAATATCTAACATATATCAAGAAATACAATGTAGACGTAACTAAATACAATTATTTTGTTCGTTTTATAATATTTAATTTAATTAATTTTATCATATTTTAGTGTAAATACTAACATTATTTTTATAAAATCTACACATATGTCAATTTACAATCAATACTTACTACGTGTTATTGTCAAAACTTGCAATTATTACAAGTCATCTCTCTTGATAAGAAAATTTAATATTTCAATAAAATAAATTAGTTGATAATATCTATAACTCATTATTATATGACCAAATTACACATTTACTGTCAAGATGTTAAAAAAATTAACAACTTTAGAAGTTGGTACTAATCTATAACTCATTAATATATTACCAACATTACAAAATTATAAGGTCAACGTGTCTAAATAAATTATCAACCAAAGAAATTAGTAATTATCTGTAACTTATTAATATATCACCAAAATTACTTAATTACAAAAATTACTTAATTGCAAATGTCAACATGTCTAAATAAATTACCAACTAAATATGTTGATAATTATTTATAACTCATTAATAAATTACTAAGTTTACATCATTTTCAGGTCAACATTTTAAAATGAATTACCAACCAAATATGGTTATAGTTATTTATAACTCTTTATTAATATATTACAAAATTACATAATTACAAAGTCAACATGTATAAATAAATTACCAAAGAAATATGTTGATAATTATTTATAACTCAGTAGTAAATTATTAAGTTACATAATTTTCAGGTCAACATTGAAAATGAATTACCAACCAAATATGGTAATTTTTTTTTTTTTTTGTTTGTGTGTGATGTGGGAGACATTCGTCTCCCACATTTTATTCATAAAAAAAAAACACTAGTCAACAATAACATTTCTTGCACACTCATATCCTAAAACATCATCTTGTAGGATTGAGTCAATGCTAGTAGGAACCAAAGGCAATAAAACATTCATATCCTAAATAATATGGTAATAATTATTTATAACTCATTAATATATTACAATTTTACATAATTACAAATGTAACCATGTATAAATAAATTACCAAAGAAATATGTTGATAATTATTTATAACTCAGTAATAAATCACTAAGCTACATAATTTTCAGGTCAACATTTAAAATGAATTACCAACCAAATAAAGAATTAATTATTTACACCTCATTAATATATTACAAAATTACATAACTACAAATGTCAACATGTTTAATTAAATTACCAACTAAATATGTTGATATTTAGTTATATCTCATTAATAAGTTACTAAGTTACATAATTTTCAGGTCAACATTTGAAAATGAATTACCTACCAAATACAGTAATAATTATCTATAAGTCTATAACTCATTGATATATTACAAAATTACATAATTACAAATGTCAACATGTCTGAATAAATTACCTACTAAATATGTTGATATTTATTTATAACGCATTATTAAATTACTAAGTTACATAATTTTCAGGTCAACATTTTAAAATGAATTACCAACCAATAAGGTAATAATTATTTACAACTCATTAATATATTACCAAATTATAAATTTATAATATCAATATGTCTAGCTTTAAATATTATATATATATATATATATTTATTTTATGAAAAAAAAAACTTGAAATTTCATTAGGAAATGTTTTTATTGGATATGATATAACTAAAGTATATATATACCATCTATTTTAAAGTTGAAAATATATCATTTGTTCCGATAAATGCAAAATCCAGTAACAAAACAATACTAATACAAACATTTATAAACACTGCAGATTATAAACACTGAAGAAGTAAGCAATGTGGATGGAGCAGCGCTCATCTGGCTAGCAGAAGGCTTGAGGATCACCAGCTTCTTACTAGTATCATGCTTCATCTGACTAGCGAGCAGCATAGAGGACTGGTGGTGAGTATATTTTGAGGAAGAAAGACCGATTTCACCACTTCGGATCACAGGTTTGGCCTTGGATTTATTGGTTGACTTCTCACGCTGATATATCCAAGGCCAAACATGTGATCCGAAGTGGTGAGATCGGTCTTTCTTCCTCGAAAGTATACTCACCAGTAATCCTTTATCCTGCTCGCTAGTTAGATAAAGCTTCATACTAGTAAGAAGCTGGTCATTCTCAAACCTGGTGCTAGCCAGATGACCGCTGTTCCATCCAAATCTCTTGTTACGAAAAAAAAACATTAACCTTTTTACGAATGTGTAGGTCTGACTGGTTTAAATGCTGCGGTTGTGGTTGCGGGAGTTTGCTGAAGCGGGCCATTGCAGTTAAGAGCGTTAATAAGTGGTTTGTACGACTCGCATAGCGGTTGAAAACGGATGCGTTTGCGGGATAATTATGACTTGCGAATGTAGTAGCGGTTAATTAAACAATAAATTAACAATATAAATACATTGTATAATTATAAAACATTAATATTATATCATATTGAACAATTATATTTATAGTTATCAATATAATTAATATTTACAAAAAATTAAAATAATAATATGTGCATAATATTTACATTTATCTTTTAATTTCTATAATTTGGATGAAAGATGTGATTTTTATTTAACAAATATTAATGTAAAACTAAGTTTTATATTATTATTTTAGTTGTTATATATATATATATGTATTATTTTAAAGAGACCATTTATCCAGAGAATTTTGATAATTTTAGTGAGTATTTACTAAAAATGGCAAATTTATTTATTTAAATTATAAATATAATATCCAAATCTTAATTTTTGAAATAAATTTATATTTATTTTTTATTTACTTTTATTTATTTTAAAAACAAATTTCACAATAACCGCCGCTAACCGCAAAAGCTGCTGAAAATGAGCTTTTGTGTTTGAAGAATCTAGAGTGGTTTTGAACATTTTAAAGTTTTAAAAAGCGTTTATGATGATTTTTATCAAATGTTAACAACCGTTATCACCCCAAAAAAATTGCGTGTTTACGGGGCAATGAATCAGTCCCAAAGAGTTGGATCATATGTATCTAAAATGTAAGGCCCATCTATGAAGCCCAGCGAGTGAAGCTAAAACTCAACGCGTTTAGAAAAGGAAAAGGAAAAAACGACTCTTATGGGACCCACAAAACCCCAAAAACAAAAAAAATCAGGAATCAAAACGCAGAAACGAGCCTCCATACCAATTATTCCACGAATTACCGCGTTTTTGTTTCGTTTACATTTCTTCTCTCTCTCTCTCTCTCTCTCTCTCTCTCTGTTCGCCGTCAGGTTTGCCTAATCTTCGGTACTCCCGCGGTTTTCTTTCCTCCTAGATTTTCTCGGGAAAATCAAGCTCCGAGGTTATCCCGCTCGAGTAAGAGTTGCGGTTTTCGTCTTACTTAGACTAGTAAATTGGCGTATGGATTTTGCTAGTCATGGATAGAATTCTAGCTCGGATGAAGAAATCGTCGGGTCGGAGAGGGGATAAGACGCCGCCGGTACGGCGGTTAGAGCGGCGAGACGCGGCGAAGGATATCAATTACGACGCAGCTTCTTCTTCCAGCTCGTCAGCTGGAGATCTTTCCGTTTCGACTTCTTCTCTGATGACTCGGTCTCTGGAGTTTCCCGATCGAACCAGTTTCCGAATCATCGGAGGAGGCGACGGCGAGATGGATCGGATTTATCGGTCCCTTGGGGTTTCTGGTCCTGACGATTTAGCGATTTCCTTTGACGCCTGGGAAGCTTGCAAAAAGAAGCGCTCTTCCTCAGATGTTGTTAATAGGTTTAAGTCTCTTGAGCTCGATAATCCCAAGTTTCAGGTCCCGGATTTGAGTGAAGCAGGTCCTAGTGTTGATGTTGTTGCTTCTAATTCAGCGACTCGGGATGTTACTGAGTCGACGCGTTCCGAGTTGAGCGAGATTGGGGAAATTAGCAGTGTAGTTGATCGTGGTATAGCAGAGAACAAGCCTAGTCTTCAGAGAGCACCGACGATTTTGGTGAAGTCGAGAGGGTATCTGGTCCCAAATCCCGATAAGGCTGTGGCTGTGGCTGTTGTTGGTGGTGGTGGGGGCGGTGGTGGTGGGATAAAGGGGATAA
This sequence comes from Microthlaspi erraticum, assembly GCA_902728155.2. Classification (NCBI taxonomy): domain Eukaryota; kingdom Viridiplantae; phylum Streptophyta; class Magnoliopsida; order Brassicales; family Brassicaceae; genus Microthlaspi; species Microthlaspi erraticum. The sequence goes on along the minus strand of CACVBM020001706.1, from coordinate 80,831 downwards.
GACCACCGGTGCTTAAGCCTCCTCCGTCAATGAAACGGCTTTCAATGGATCATCAGGGATCATCGTGGGATTTTCTTGAGCATTTCGCTCCTCAAGAAAGTGAAACAGTTAAGCGGCCAAGCTCTTCCTCTTCTGATGAGGAGGAGGACGCGGTGGTGGAAGAGGAAACGGAAGAGACGGAAGCGAGGTTTCTCCAGTCGTCGGCGGATACAGCTGATGAGGCGTGCTCATTCACCACAAACGAAGGTGGTGACTCGTCGAGCACAGTATCTAATACTTCTCCGATTTATCCGTCGGCATCATCTATCATCAATTCATGGCAGAAAGGTCAACTTTTGGGACGAGGATCATTTGGCTCCGTGTATGAAGGCATTTCAGAGTAAGTCTTACTTGTTGCTAATGTCTGTTGAAACTTGAAATCAGATTCTTAGTGGTAGCTCGTTCTTTTCTTTAGAAAAATAGACTTTGAGTTGGGAAAATTGGAAATCTTGAAAAATACGAGTTTTCTTGATGCCTTGTCTTTGGCTGATACGAACAAGATGCATTTTTGATGGATGTGTATGTTAAATATAGAGGTGGGGACTTCTTTGCTGTGAAGGAAGTTTCACTGCTTGAACAGGGAAGTGAGGCACAAGAATGCATACAACAACTCGAGGGGGTGAGATATAAACCTTGCTTATTTCACTACCATTGTCTCATTGATCTTTCAAAAGTACTTGCTAATCTTTCTTTCTTTTTTTTTTTTTTTTTTTTTTTTTTTTTTCTACAGGAGATTGCACTACTTAGTCAGCTTCAGCATCAGAATATCGTGCGATATCGTGGGACAGCCAAGGTATGATCATGTTCTGGCTTTTCCTTTTCCCAGTTGCAGTAGCCTAAACATTTCTTTACTCAATCAATAACTTGTAATATGTAATGCATTTCGCTTTTTTGCAGGACGGGTCGAATTTGTACATCTTTCTTGAGCTTGTATCCCAAGGGTCCCTTCTAAAGCTCTACCAAAGGTACCGGCTTAAGGACCCTGTAGTCTCCTTGTACACTAGACAAATCCTTGATGGTTTGAAATATCTCCACGACAAAGGTTTTATCCACAGGTTAGACTAGTACTGTCGTTCCACAAACTCTTTTTGTCATAGCTGTCCCTGTATTGCATAAGCCTCTGATTTCCTGTATTTTGTGTGTCGCTTACTTTTCTCATTTGATGCGACAAAGGGACATCAAATGTGCAAACATATTGGTGGACGCAAGTGGAGCAGTTAAACTCGCTGATTTCGGATTGGCAAAGGTTCAATGCCATTAATGGATGTTTATAGTTTTTGCATGTAATACCTTCGTATATAGCTAACCTCTTTCTTGATACTCGTGTCATTTTGTTATCTAGGTGTCGAAACTGAATGACATTAAGTCCTGCAAAGGAACTCCATTCTGGATGGCTCCAGAGGTATTGTTCCTTAGACTCCTTTGATTGTGTGAATACAATGATAGACATAAATCCTTGGATCTTGAACGGTTGCGTTACATATGGTACTGATGCGTGACATTGGTTATTCTATTCAGACTTATTTGCTGGATTCATTGTACTTGAGGCTATACGTGTAGGGTTGATTCTAAATGGAACATAATAAATTTGACCAGGTTATTAACCCGAAGCGTACAGATGGGTATGGAAGTTCAGCTGACATATGGAGCCTTGGGTGCACAGTGCTTGAAATGCTGACTGGCAAGATACCTTACTGCGATCTAGAAAACCCTGTAAGTTTTTTCAAGATTTTCGTTACGGGATTTCCGGGGTGAAAGAAGAGTTAATAATAGTCAAGAATTGGTGCGAAAAACTCGCAGGTTCAAGCACTGTTTCGGATAGGAAGGGGTGTGCTTCCGGAGATACCGGACACTCTAACACCAGACTCTCAGGATTTCATACTGAAATGTCTCAAAGTGAACCCGGAAGAGCGGCCAACTGCGGCTGAGCTGCTGAACCATCCGTTTGTGAGAAGGCCCTTATCATCCTCGGGGTCGGGGTCAGGCTCGGGATTGGGATTTGGGATTAGGATCTTGGCTTCTCCATAGACAGAGGCTAACTTAGTAGGTTTGCCTATATAGGTGAAGCTTTTTCGTTTTTGTTAGTATATTATCAGAAGTGGTAGATTCTAACATTGTTGTCCAAAATGTGTGAGAGCAGGCGTAAGCAGGAAGATTTGTGAGAGATGAGAGACCCCCATAGAGACTATTGGGGAGATTCGAGAGATGATTCTTCAACACATGTCAGGTTCGGGTTGGGCAACAAGAGTTATATACTGCCTGGGTAGATTGTTTCTGGCTCATTCGTCGGTGACTTTGTTGTAAGTTGTGTGTGTTGGGCTTGATTTGAAAAGAGCCATATTCTTCTAGGAAAAGGGATTAAAACTTGTTTAAAAAGTGTAATTAGAGTGTCTATGTTGGGGTTTTGTGTGCATAGGTTTTGTAAGATTATTTAGTGTATGTATCCAATATGGCTGTGTTTTGTTAGTGTATGCTGTCATGTAATGTATAATTGGTTTTTATAGTTGTGAGTTGTAACTGTGTTCAAATCGTAAGAGCCTTTTGTTTCTCCATTTGGAATCAGTTAGCATTTTTGTGCCGGAAAAATCTGTTGCTCCAATCATCTATTCATGTATAGTCAAATAATTTCGTTTCATTTTTTTTTTTCGGTCAAAGCCACTTTTTTGTAGTCTATTAACTTGTTATTCGGACAACTTTAGATTCAATCAATTCACAAGTAATAGTATAGATAAGCTTGTGTAGAGTAAACTCATGCTATTATCACAATTCACAACTAATATATGAGCTAAACAAAAAAACTAATATATGAGCTTATTGCTACTCCTTGACTAAGCTTTACTTCGGACATTAAAAAAAGGTTTCTATTTTCTTTTAATCTGCAAAATTAACATTATCTGATGAATGAGTGGAATTATTCTGACCATTAGTGGAGGGCCGCACTTGGAACCTACACCATTGAAGGCCTTAATTTCCACATTGACTCGTAAAGTCTTTGCTATATTTTCCACAACAACTCGTAAAGTCTTATTAACTCATTTGCTATATATTCTCCATCATATACCGCAACATCTTATAATTTGTTCTTTTAAATACTTGTCCTATATATTCCTTCGGATCTATGATGATCATGTCTTGGCAGAAAGGTCAACTTCTTGGACAAGGATCATTTGGCTCCGTGTATTTCAGGGTAAGTCTTACCGGTTGCTGATGTCTCTCAAACTTCAAATAAGATTATTTTTTGAACTTTTTTGTTATCTTGATGTGTAAAGAGATGGGGACTTCTTTGCCGTCAAGGAAGTTTCACTACTTGATAATAGAAGAGAGGCACAAGAATGCATACAACAACTCGAGAGAGTGAGATATATGATCCACACCATATATCATTTCATTGTAGCATTGTCTTGTCTCTTACTTTTGCCACATTTTGTTTTTCTCTGATAGGAGATTGCGCTACTTAGTCAGCTTCAGCATCAGAATATCGTGCGATATCGTGGCACAGCCAAGGCATATATGATCCCCTTTCTTGTTTTCCTTTTCCCTTTGGCAACTGCCTACGCATTTTTATTTATGTTTGGTTTTTGCACAACATGTGTTTGCAGGACGGGTCGAATTTGTACATCTTTCTTGAGCTTGTAACTCAAGGGTCTCTTCTAAAACTCTACCAGAGATACCAGCTTAGGGACTCTGTAGTCTCCTTGTACACTAGACAAATTCTTGATGGTTTGAAGTATCTCCACGACAATGGTTGTATCCACAGGTAAGACTATAGTAGAAAATTTTGTACACCGTCTTCCCACAAACTCTCTTGTCATAGCTGTCCATGAGTCGCTTACATTTCTTATTTGATGATGCTATAAAGGGACATCAAATGTGCAAATATATTGATGGACGCTAGTGGAGTTGTTAAGCTTGCAGATTTTGGATTGGCAAAGGTTCTTTTCCATTACAATGAATGTTTAGAGTTTGTGCTCTAAAAGTGATAACTTTGTTTTTCTCCGTCATTTTGTTATTCAGTTGTCAAACATGAACGACGTTAAGATCTGCAGCATGTGGATGGCTCCAGAGGTCTGTTTTCGAGAGATTATTACTCTTTTGATTATGTGAATACAATGATAGAAAAACCTATCACACATCAACATATAGTTGTTGGGTCTTGAACTTTTCTTTAATATGTTCGTAACATTTCCTTTTTAATTATTTCAATAATCTGGAACTAGTTTTAAATTTCATTTATCTCAGTTTATAATTTTAACTGTAAATAGTAGTCATACATAACAATGTGAGGTTTTTTCAATAAATAAACCATATCTGAGTTCCTTTCACTTCCATATCGTTCAAGGTGTCTATGCGTATACGGTTGATATGTAACATAATAATTTGATCAGGTTATTAACCACAAGCGTACTGACGAGTATGGAAGTTCAGCTGATATATGGAGCCTTGGGTGCACAGTGCTTGAAATGCTGACTGGTCAGATCCCCTACTCGTATATGGAACCCGTAAGTCTTCAATATTTTGAGACTCGCTCTATGTAAAATAGGGAAATTACGGTAAACATCATGCAACTTTATAGATGTTCTGAAAAATGGGTCTTTATGGGTTTCTGTTAAAAAAATAAAAAATAAAAATTCAACGGCGCAGGTTGCTGCTCTATTTAAGATTGGAACGGGTGTGCTTCCAGACATACCTGAAACTCTATCACTCGACGCTCAGGCTTTTATAAATACGTGTCTCAAAGTGAACCCGGAACAGCGGCCAACAGCGGCTGAGCTGCTGAACCATCCATTTGTGACAAGGCCCTTATCGTCCCCGAGCTCAGGTTATGGCCTGGCTCAGTGATAAGTTGATGGTGCATGTGGCTATTGTGCATAAGAAACCGAGGAGTGGAAGAGTGAACCGCATGTCAGAACTTGGAAAAGAAGAAGCTAAGTGAGAAACATAATGAAAGAATAAGCTTTATTCCATTTACATCTTATATATAATTAGGAGAGTTGCTCTCTCCATCTAGAGTGTCCACATCAGCACAAAAACATTAAATTGTATTTAAATATTTATTAAATATATGACTATTCATATTTCTTTACATTTATTCATATTTAATAAAAATATACAAATAAATTAATTAATTAATAGAAAGTATGTGATAATTTGATGTTAAAAGTTATCAAAAAGTTGGAATATAAAATAGAGATGGAGTAAAGAAATATTTAACTTCAAATAGTATATATTTACCTTTTTATTCAAAGGATTTATCCTATTTAAAAATGTTATAATGTGTTTACAAGTTAAAAAGTTGAATATAAATTAATTAAGATAATAGAAAGCTAATGAAACATTAGAGTTAGAGTTTGTTTTTCTAAACAAATAGAAATGGAGTTTTATATGTAAATTTAATTGTAGTGAAAAACAAGAATATGTTTACAAATTTTAACCTTCAGTCAAATGCATATACATATTTATAAATTTTAACCTTCAATCAAATACATATACATGTTTACAGTCTAATAGAAGTAAAAAAAAAGTAAACAAACATAATATTTATAACATGATAAATTTTAGAAATAGAAAACTCGAGATAAAGCGGGGTGTTAATATCCTAATAAATTAAAATAAAAAAAAATTATTCATATTTTTTAGTGTTAGTGGTTGAGTTAACTCAAAACATAACAAAAACATGAAAGTTATACAAAAACCATCATAATTCAAATCAACGAGTATAAATAAAATTAAACAGAAAAACTATCGCAAACAACCCCGCGCTTGCGCGGGGCTTCAAACCTAGTGTTGTTAATTTATCCCAAACTATATCGTTTTTTACCAACAAACATTTGTCTTATGAAATAAAACATACAGGGTCTAAATGGTAACCGAGGAATCTTGCTGAATGCGGAATCTGGCGGAATTAAATAATGAATAGTTGTGGAATCTGGCTGAATAATTAGTAACATGAATGGTAACAACTGAATCTTGCTGAATGCGGAATTAATATTTATAAATTATTTGTGTAACAGAATGACAAAATATTTACCCAATTTAATTAATAAAGCTAAAAAAATTATATATTTGTGAAATAATCAAATACTTTGAAATATCCAAAAATATTTAGTTATATATGTGAACATCAAAAATATTTTTCAAAAATTAACCAAAATCCATTTAAATTAAATAATTGTTGCATCATCGTGATACCTGAACCTCGCGAACGAAGATAAACGAACCTGATGCGGTCTATATTCCGAATCCAAAAAAAAAAAAACCAGAATATAATAACTCATCAACTTTTGTATCTTTTGCTAATTAATCAACTTTCTATATTGAAAAACATCAGTTAAGGCCTAATAATTTTTTTTGCGTAACAGAATAACAAAAAAATTAACGGATTGATAAGAAAAATATTTACCTTGTTGAAATAATAAAATATTTAAAAACATATACCTGTAAAATAACTAAATAATAGTTAGATATAATAAATATTTAAAATACATAGAATGTGGGCATCTAGATACGTAATAAATTATTAAGCATCAAAATTTACAATTAAGTATATATTTACAAAATTTAATAGTTTAATATTACAAATTCATTAAAATAATGATTTCATGAACAAAAATGTAAAAGCTTAATGGGATTTTTTTGTCATTTTGTGGGATTTACTATTATTCAATTAAAAAAAGAAGCTATATCTGTCACATTACACATCACTTCCATGTTTTATTATTTTAAAACTCAGATTCTACAAACTTTAATTCTGTTGCATTCCTCAACTTCAACTGGTGTCACAAATGAAAAATTCAGCCACATTCCTCTTAATTCCACAATTCATCTAACACCAGTTAGGCCCACAGTATATTTTCTTTGAGCATCTTCATTAAGTGAAATACCCTTGAAGTTCTCACTAATTAAAAACTACTATATTCAATATTTTTGTTTTTTTGGGTTTGGCTGAAATTTAAGTATATATTTAATTTAATAGTAGTATGAAACAAATTTTATTAATTAAATGTATTTATTTCATTTAAAGGTAAATGTATTTTTTTTAAACTACGTAAATAAATATAGAGTCCTTTTTAAGAATATATAAATCATCTTTTATATAAAAAAATGTAGTTTCAAATTCTAGCTAAAATTTTTAAATTAATTTCCTAATTTTATTACTTATGTTCTTCATTGTGATTACATATCATCAAGTTAATAAAGAGATTTTCAGAGAAAAAAAATAAATAGATGATAGTTAATATAAAAATTAAAGTTTAATAATATAAATGAAAAAAAAATTGAAAATTTTATTAAGAGATGGTGAGATGTCATAATTTTACACATAGTCAAATAAAAAAATTGTATATTTTAAGAAATGTTGGTGAAAAATATGTTCTAAAATGTTTGGAATCATATTTGGATACAGATTTGGATTTGGATATAACTAAATTCCAGGCATCCTTCAATGAAACTAGGCATGTACATAAGTACTTGTTACCTGCCCAAAACCAGTGATTTGCCTGGTACCGCTTTAAAAATCAAGTACTTGTTCGAAGTAAAGCAGGTCACAAGTTGGAAAATTTTAATACTTGTAGGTAAAAGACAAGTATCAAGTCAATATTTAATTTCGATACTTGCTCCGTTATTATTTGCTTCACTAATAAATCAAAGCCCAACATATTATAGGTTCATAGTTTAATACTCCCTTCGTTCCATAATACTTGATGTTTAAGCATTTTTTCTTTGTTCCATATTGCTTGATGTTTTAGTTTTTTAAAGTTACTTTTTGACTAATTAATGATAAAACATTACAAACTTAAAAAAGAAAAGCTAAAAGTATTTGAATACTTAAATACTATTGGGTAATGTTGATTGAAAAGTAGTTAGTTTAAGGAAACAATTTATTAAAACCTTAACATTAAATGTTTCTTAATTTACGTGAAAAACCTACAACATCAAGTATTGTGGAACGGAGGGAGTAGTTCATAAGAGAAAACCCAAAACATTCTAAAAATGCAGCCCAATACATGTTTTTTTTTTTTTTTTTTTTCTTTCTTTTTTTGTAAAACTAGGCAAATAAATGAGGCAAAGCAAATACTCACCATTTTTTTCAGAAAATTTATGGGTTACAAAGCAGTGTAAGTATTTGCAAGTCGGCCAATTTTGTATCTCATAAAACAAGTCACACGTCGATTTTTTTATAAATCGAACGAGCAACACAAATCGCAAGTATAGCAAAAAAACCCAAGTATAGCCTGCTTCGATTGGTGACATGTGGTATCACAGTTGAGTTGAAAAAAAATGAAATAGTTGCATTATGTAGTAAGTTTTCTGTGGAATTTAAAAAATAAATAAAAAAGCAGAAAATAAAAATAATATTTTAAAAAAACGTGGAAAGAAGAAAAAAAAAAAACTGCTAGATCAAACTCTACTACCGCTATACCACATTCTAACTGGAACAAAACATGGAATAGTTGCATTTTCCATGTGGTAAATTTTTTATTTAAGTTAACTATTTTACAGATGACATACATCAAAATTCTCTTTCAACTATATACCACATTCTAACTCTAACTGCAAAAAGTTAAAAATAAATTATTGATAATGTTTTTGAATTATGACCATTAATCAAACTTACCACAGAATACCACATGTCACAGGTCAAATGAAACCAACTGCAATTCTCGTTTCTTTGAAGTGAATATAATTTACGAAACCCAATTGGGCTTATGATTTCTCAAACAACACTAAACAAAGCCGAAAAGTTAGGGGCCTTAATTATAATAAACACTGAAATCTCTCGGCCTCAGATTCACCTATCGCCACCGTCGCTTACGACGTCTCCTCCGTGACTGCCGCAACCAAACAGCCCCTCATCCGCCGGGTTTTCATCGGTTCTGATTCTCCGAATTACGCTCAATTGTCTAACTTATTCGATCTCGTATGATCTCCGATCTGTTTCCTGTTAATCCCTAACTGCTCTTGAAGAGCCGTAATCATCTTTTCCTTGTTTCGATATTTGCTCTGAGATTCTGTATCACCGTTATCCAAATTCCCTCACGGATTCGAACTTTAGGGTAGTCAGTGTGTTATCTATTCCAATCCGAAATTTTGTAGCGTTTCGTTCTCTTTCGTGCTTGTGTTTAGGTTTATATTTCGACTAGTGTTGCAGTTTGAACAATGCTTCATTAAAAAATACATACTGCTGAAAATTAAGTTTTAATCGATAATGTTATCAAATTGATTGTCAAATGGGACACCTTTGGATTAGCAAGTAGCACATTTGTTCACGAATCCTATTTGTTGTGGCATTATCGTTACAATCTGAGTTTTTAATGGAGTAGTTCATGGATCATGATCAAAGATGTGAAACTCTTAGGTTTTGTTCATCATTGTTAGTAGTGTCTTGTATTTCAGATTGTGAGAGATATGCTTATTCAGCAGTTTCCTTGAATGACGTCAGAAACTTAAACTCCGTCTTTGAATGTAATTTTGTGTAGAAATGTTGGTTGTTCTGGAAGAGTCCTGTGAAGTATATTCTCAATGATAATATTTTGATGCTGTAGATTGAGCCAGAAGATGGGGAGAGTGAATGCAGATGGTGTCCATTACCGGGCTGGAGAAAGGCCCAAGGCTGTTAAGAAAATCAAAAAGACTATCACCAAAGTAAACAAGGAGCAACGAGAAAAAGTAAAACCTTGGAAGGGCGTGACATGCCCTGTGTGTCTCGAGACCCCTCACAACGCCGTCGTCCTCCTCTGCTCATCATACCACAAAGGATGCCGTCCTTACATGTGCGCCACCGGAAACCGGCTCTCCAACTGTCTCGAACAGTACAAGAAAACGTGCGAAAACGACGGGAAGCCCGCGGAGCTGCTGTGCCCGCTCTGTAGGGGTCAGGTGAAAGGATGGACCGTTGTGAGAGACGCGAGGAAATATTTGAATGCTAAGAGAAGGGCGTGCACGAAACACAACTGTTTGTTTTTCGGAAGCTATAGGCAGCTCAAGAGGCATGTTAAAGCGGATCATCCGAGAGATAAACCGAGAGCTGTAGACACTGTGATGGAGGAGAAGTGGAAGAAGCTTGAAGGTGAGAGGGAGAGGAGTGATGTGATTAGCACGGTCATGTCGTTGACACCTGGTGCTAGGATTGATGGTGACTATGTGATCGAGCCGTATCGCCGTCGCCGTCTTGTCCCTCGGGTTTTCCCTCGGCGCTATCGCTTTGTCTCTCGCTGACAAAATCTCATTACATTTTAGCTTTCTTTAGTTTTTGTTTTTATTCCATCTTCTTGATATCTAAAATGTCATTAGAAGAAATTGGAGTAAATGCCCAACGATGTGAAAGATTCTCTCTTTATAACATTCTTTTTTAAATGATGAAACAAAGAAATCAAAATTTGCAATTTTTGTGTGTACAAGCAATGTATGTGTAGATTTTCATGGCTACAATATCGTATAGTAAATACGTATTAGTAAGGGGGCATATATTTAAAAACTGAAAGTATATGGCCTCTTTTTAAAATCCGCAAACTATTGCAACTATTTTGTAAATTATCAGAAATATCGGGGCGAAACTAAAAAGCTCAAAAAGAGAGAGAGAGAGAGTGAGAACAGTAGCAACGACAACAAACAAACGTCACTAGCGAAGAGAACGATGTGGCGCCGGAGCTTTAGTACGAACGCCGGCCACACATTAGGCGAATTGAGGAAGAAGAAATGGGACGCGGTGGTGATTGGAGGCGGGCACAACGGTTTGACTGCGGCGGCTTACCTAGCTCGCGGTGGTCTCTCCGTCGCAGTTCTCGAGCGCCGCCATATCATCGGTGGGGCGGCAGTGACGGAGGAGATCGTACCTGGCTTCAAATTTTCACGCTGCAGTTACCTCCAGAGCTTGCTTCGTCCTTCTATTATTAGGTTTAACACTAAAACCGATTCGATTATAGTTCGATCGTCTCTGAACTCTGATCAACGGATTGTTTGACATTTTGGTTTGAATTTGATTTGTATTGAAAGAGATTTAGAATTAGGCAAGCATGGCTTGAAGCTTCTGAAGAGAAACCCTTCGTCGTTTACGCCTTGTTTGGACGGACGTTATCTTCTGCTGGGACCAAATCAAGAGCTCAATCATTCTGAGATTTCCAAATTCTCGAAACACGACGCTGAGGCTTACCCAAGGTGATTTTTCTTCAGATGTTTGGGTAACTATTCAAATCAAACAACTCTTTCTTGTTTTGCTTACAGATACGAGAAGCAGCTAGAGAGGTTCTGCGGATTCATGGATCCTCTATTGGATGCAACTCCTCCAGAATCTCTGCAAGGAGCCTCTTCTTTTAATGAAAAGCTGAGCAACAAAATGTATAAATCTGCTTTTTGGGCTCGTTGTCTCCGGCAAGCAGCTTCTTTGGGGCAAAAAGATATGGTGTATGATCGATGTCTCCTAGTTTGAAGTGTTAAAATGCTGTAACATTATCTGTTAGTATGGCTTATTGATTTCATTGAACTTAGAGTCTCCATTGTTAATCGAAATGCTCTCTTTTTTTGTGTGTGTAGGGACTTCATGGATCTTTTATTGTCCCCAGCTTCAAAAGTTTTGAACAACTGGTTTGAGGTGGTTTTAGCACATTCTGGTCTGTTAATACAGCCTCAGTCTCTGAATATTTGATAATCTAGCGTTTTGTGTTGCTCTTGTGCTTGGCAGTCCGATGTTCTGAAGGCGACTCTTGCAACAGATGCTGTGATTGGATCTACGGTAATTGACCTTCCCAATGATCTTGAGAGATTTTTGTGGTTCCAAAAGTTCTTGAAGTCGAGATGAGAGATGCTTATTCATAGATTGATACACGTAAATGTAATGCTCTTAAACATTTTGGTACACAGGCCAGTGTCCATACTCCTGGAAGTGGATATGTTCTGCTACATCATGTGATGGGAGAAACAGATGGAGAGCGTGGCATTTGGTCGTACGTATCTAAATCGTTGAACTTTTAGAATCAGTCCTGGCTACCACTGAATAGCTGATAAGAAGTGATTTGCAGTTACGTTGAAGGTGGAATGGGGTCTGTCTCCATGGCTATAGCCAATGCTGCAAAGGAAGCCGGCGCTAAGATCTTCACAAACGCAGAGGTATTTGTTCCGTTTTAGTTATCATCTCTGTCTTATCGGGAAAAAAAAAGGCACTTAGTATATTCAAATTTGCATTTATCAGGTTTCTGAAGTACTGACTGAGGATTCTAGCATCGTGAAAGGGGTTAGTTTTGTTTTCAATGATTTCTAAAATTTGAAGTTAAACTAATTTGGTATGTACATATGGTATAAGGTTTTACTTGCTGATGGTACACAAGTGGAGTCGTCTGTTATATTGTCCAATGCAACTGCTTACAGAACTTTTGTGGTAAAATCTTTTCATGTCATCCTCGCAAAATCTCCCATTATATTCCCAGTATAAATTGATTTTCTTTCTGTTTTTTCAATAACAGGAGCTAGTTCCGAACAATATCCTTCCTGAAAAATTCGTCGATTCTATTAAGAACTTAGATTACAGCTCGGTAAGCATTTTTAGATGCTAATTACAAAAAGCCTAAATATATTGGTGACTGGTTGTTTAATTGATGTAAACAGGCAACTACGAAAATAAACTTGGCTGTGGACAAGTTACCGCAATTCAAGTGCTGCAACAAAAACAAGTCTAGTCCAGGTCCAGAGCATTTTGGCACTATACACATTGGTGCAGAGAGGTTTGCTTCAATGTTATTTTTGTCTTTCACTTTTTTTTTTTGCGCATCTCCATGAACAAATAAAAGCGATTCCAATGGCTCTGTTCTGTCATCGGCTTGGTCAGCATGGAGGAGGTTCACTCAGCATGTCATGACTCTGAAAACGGCTTACCATCGAGAAGACCAGTGATCGAAATGACTATTCCATCGGCACTGGACAACACCATTTCTCCTCCAGGGAAGCATGTAATCAACCTGTTCATCCAATACACTCCTTACAAGCCATCAGATGGAAGCTGGGAAGATCCTACTTACCGAGTGAGTTAAAGTTGGTACACTCTTCTTCTCTAACGTCATTACTGTTCCTCTTTGCTGATGATTTTCGCTGGAAACAGGAAGCATTTGCACAAAGATGTTTCGGATTGATTGACGAATACGCACCCGGGTTTAGCTCATCCGTCATTAGCTACGACATGCTGACTCCTCCCGACCTTGAACGGGAGATTGGTCTAACAGGAGGAAACATCTTTCACGGAGCCATGGGGTTAGACTCTCTCTTTTTGATGCGACCGGTGAAAGGATGGTCAAACTACAGATGCCCTTTGAAAGGTCTCTACTTGTGCGGCAGCGGAGCTCATCCCGGAGGCGGAGTTATGGGCGCTCCGGGAAGAAACGCCGCGCAAGTTGTTCTTCACGACTTGAAACGCCGTTGATGCTGACCAAGGAGAGCCAAGAAGAAGTATGAATAGAGTATATTGTGTAATTGAGAGTTTTATTATGCTTATGTTATAACAATATGAGTCTCAACTCTCAACATGGTTCGTTATTGATGTCGATTATCCTAAGCCATGAGAGTGTAATGAAGATTGGAACGTGCAAAGCTTCTTTTCAACGATTGATTATTCAGCTTACAGATTTCAAAAATCTTTCATGAAGATCATTTGGAGAGGTCAGAAAAAAGACAAATTGATAAACCAATTCTCCAATATTGCTCATGATCGGTCCAGATTGGGCCTAGTGGGCTATATAATCATGAGAATAAAGAGATGGGCCTTTGATATCTCAAACAACACCGAAAAGTTAGGGCCTTATAAAACACTTGAAATCTCTCGGCGACAGATTTTACTCAATCGCCACCGTTGAGACCGCCGCTTAGGGCGTCTCCTCCTCCGTATTTACCAGAACCAAACAGCTCCTCATTCGCCGGAATCCCGTCGCTTCCGATTCTTCGGGTAAGATCGATCTCTAAGCTGTTCCATTTTGTAACTTGTCCGATCTACTCGAATCCGAAACGGTTCCTTGAGAGTTTTTCCATCGTCTTTTGCCTTATCTCGATCTTTTACTCTGAGAGATTCTTTATTAGGGTTATACAATTGCCTCACGATTTGTGTATTCTGTGTTGTTTATACTTTATTATCGCTTTTACTTTTTTTTTAGTTCTGCTTTCAGAAGATCTCGACTTCTTTATGCTCTGTTTCATCATTTTGAAACTGTTTTTGCCAATTCAATTTTGTAGCTTTTGGTCTCTTTCTTGCTATGGTTTATGTCTGTACATACTGTTGAAATTGAAGTAGTAATGGATCAAATTTAGTCTCTTTGCGCAAAGGAGAGAACTTTGGTCTTTGGGTTATCTAAAGAGTTCAGAAATGAAACAAATATCACTTTGGATTAGCTAAAGAGTTCAGAAATGAACCAAAGATCACTTTGGATTAGCTAAAGAATTGAGAAATGAAACCACGATCACTTTGGATTAGCTGAAGAATTCAGAAATGAAACAACGATAACTTGTGGATTACCTAAGTAGCATTTTTGTTTAGGGATATTGTTATTCTTCTCCTTCCGTTTGGTATTTCTGGTGTTACATTTGAGTTATCCGAAATCTTATTGTGTTTGAAGTTCATGAGCAGGAAAATCCTGAGAGTTTGAGCCAATGCTATCGGCGCGAGAACCTGGAAAGTTGTTGTTTTTTTTTCCCGGGCCGATAAAGCTCTGCTGGCATTAAGATGGGTTAGGTTTGGGTAGGATGGTGTTTAGGGAAAAGGTAAGTATGCTTCACTTACAAAAGAATCATTTAGAACCGTGTTCCTTTCTTTGGGGTCCAAATGTGTTTTCTTGTGCTTATCCCATGGACGTAAAGGTCTCTGTTTTGATTCTTGGACTAGAAGCATTCTTGCCCTTCTTTTAACATGGTATAGTTGCTCTGAGTTAGTAGTTCTTGGATCATGTTCCAAGATGTGATACACTCTTAGCTTGTGAGAAACATAAACTTTTGTACAGGATTGTTGTTGGTTGATCTGGCTATTCTCATTTCTATATTTTTCTTAATAATATCTTCTGATGTTGTAGATTCAGTCAGGAGATGGGGAGAGTTAATGCAGATGGTGTCCACTATCGATCTGGAGAGAGGCCCCAGCCCCATTTTCCGTCTGGAGGTCCAATGGTTCTTAACAAAATCAAAAAGGTTATAAGCAAGGAGAAGCGACATGCCAAGGCTCTGAAAGGAAAAGCATGGAAAGGTGTGACATGCCCTGTGTGTCTTGAGATCCCTCACAACTCTGTCGTCCTCCTCTGCTCATCTTACCACAAAGGTTGCAGACCGTACATGTGCGCCACGGGAAACCGGTTCTCCAACTGTCTAGAGGAGTACAAGAAAGCCTATGCAAAGGACGAGAAGAGCGGTGGACCAGCAGAGCTTCTGTGCCCGCTTTGCAGAGGTCAGGTTAAAGGCTGGACCGTTGTGGAAGATGCGAGGAAGTATCTGAATTCCAAGAAGAGGGCATGCATGAAGGACAAGTGTTTGTTTTCCGGAAGCTATAAACAGCTGAAGAAGCATGTCAAGGCGGTTCACCCGAGAGCCAAACCGAGAGCTATAGACCCTGCGCTGGAGGCGAAGTGGAAGAAGCTTGAAGGTGAGAGGGAGAGGAGCGATGTGATTAGCACAGTCATGTCGTCAACACCTGGTGCTATGGTGTTTGGAGACTATGTGATTGAGCCGTACAACGATGCTTATGACGACGATGATGACATTGACTCTGATGATTCTTCGGAAGGTGAGTACTTTGATTTGGGGTCGCTAGGAGCGTTTGACATGAGCCGTCTTCAGTCTCGTTCGGTTCCGGCCATCTCGAGCAGGGGACTTCGGAGTTTGTTCATGGGCAGCCACCGGTTCCGAGGCAGCAGAGGTGGGAACAGAAGGCGGCAGACGTAATGGTTGATGTTTTGTAAACTGGTTTGATTCTGTGTCTTCCGACAACGATTTAAGCTTTGAGCTTTTATGAAGCCTTGGGCAGCAAGGAAACGAGAGAAAGGGTTGACTTTTTTTGAGTTAGCTGTTTAGGGTTTCAGGTTTGGAAGATTGAGTAGGGTGTTGTTCCCTTGACCTTTGATTTTTGAAAGAAACGATTCAAATGCTTTGGGTACTTTTGTTTCATCTTGTTTCTCTCTTTAGCTCCTTTAGTTTTAGTTTTAATTTTGATAGTTGGATCAAAAAAGTAAAGATATTGGGGAAAAACAAACACACGTACTAGACAATACAACAATACAACAAACCAATTTCGATCCTTCCTCTACTTAGCGTGAAATATACAAACAGTAAAAATATTGGAGAAACCATTTTAAGTAGACCAAGTACACAAGTTTGCAAGATCACATTTCTCTTTTTGTTTCTTCAGTTATACATATATCTCTCCTTGTATCCACTGAAAGTAATGATTAATGAATGAACTTCGCCAGGTTCTTATTTATTTATAGTTTTTAATTGTTTTGCCGGCTATAAAAAATCTTTTTTTTTTAGTATTTATTAAATTAACAAGAAAAGTGTTGAGTATAATATACAACATTTTCTCCATCTAACGCCCTAACTAAATAGCATAACAAAATATTTGAAGAGTTCAACATGTTTCATAATCACGAAACGATTAATTAACATCCAACCAATACCATGAAAAACATTGAGCTAATAATATTCAAGAAGCGATTGATTAATTAATCAAAATGTAAGATCAAAGGATAAAAAAAATATGAAAACTCTAAAGCAAATTCAGTTTCTCCAACAAAACTCCACACGAACTTTCTCTCTTGAACTCATAACTCCCTTTGACTTCTTTAATCACGTTTTGAGAAGTCAGATTGCTCAAAGCTCCTTTCGCAAGAGTTGGAGGAACCGGTCTCCAGTAAGCCAGCATTGAAAATTTGTTTCTGTTGGTGGTCTACTTGAGCTCGTAGATTCTTCTGAAAAATAATTTTGTGCCCTTGCTGCATTTTTCACCTGTTTTAAGGTATAGGCATCGTAAATGTCAAGGACAAAATGTGGATCTCTTTTCTTGATCTCCATATATTCCTCCGTTTTAATGACCATATCCATATTATCTATGATATGAGTCAATGCAGCATCAGACAACTGTTTTGCGTTGTGCTGATGTGCAAAGACATACGCCATGAAAGAATTTTCTGGAGTCAGCTTGGTCACCAAATACTTCTCGCAGCAATCGTTGAGGTGTTTAACTTCGAATTTATCTGACATTACCAAAAGCTGGCAAGCCAAATAATCATCAAGACATACTTCAGCAGTGTAGAGAAAACTGACAAACGTCCGAAGCACATCATAAGAGACGTCACTGATCCTTACTATGCCAGTATAAGATTCTTCCATCTCATTCTCAAGCATTGCTTTGAAGACTCTTGAACGACTTACCTGGTAGCGAAGTTAGAGAGAAATTTAAATTCATAGTTAAATAAATTTTCTTAGGCATATATATGTATAAGTTTATATAATTATTACTTTAACTTATTAGTTTTCAAAAATATTATTTTCTTATCATCTTATCGCATATTGCTTGTTTTTACACCGACCCGAGTTGGGATTGAAGAAATTTATTATCTAATGATTATTACTTTTTCAAGTGTTACTTTATAGAGGTTTTACTGTATATGGAGAATTTTCCTCATATCAACACATATCTTTGTTAAAAACACTAAATGCACCCAAAAAAACACAGTGTTCTCGTTAATAAAATAGGGTTTTTGAATGCTATAGCTTTTTTTTACGTTTTAAAAATGTGATTATGTCAAGTACACATCATTCAAAGTAATGAAAACAAAATATAAAAAAGTGGAAATAAAATAAAAACTATTTTTAGTCTATCCCCTACTTATAAATTTATAATTAGTTTAGACTAAACATGATTCAACTAGCTAATAAATATTGATAATATTGACGTTTTAAATTTATTCAGTTTCGAGTGTTCTTATTCTACTAATTTCGCCCTAAATGTGTAATTTTGAAAAATGACACTTCAAAATGTGTATTTTTGAAATTTCTCCATTCTAGTATTTTGAGATTATGCTCATATTTCAGATCTTGCATTGAACAATTCTAATTTATCCTAAATTTTCATGGTTAGCAAAGATGAATGGATTCATATACAAAAATCATATAAATAACGATGAACAAAGCGTTTTTTGTTTTAGTAGATTCTAGATATTTTAAATGATAAACAGTATTCACTAAATGACGAAGTAAACACATAAAGAAATTGAATATTTGGTAGACAAATAACAAAGTAACTCATCAAAAAGACAGAAATTATCATCCAAACAATATTTGAAATGTGAAAAAAAAATTAGAGAACAAGCCAGAATTGCTTTATGAGCAGTAATAGGAGGTGAGGCTACGCCGTCCACAGAATCAGCAAAGAGAACAACGTCAGGGAATGACCTGGAGCTACTGCCATGATCCAGAGAAGACGATAACCGAAGGAAATCAACTTTGGCCTTAAGGACATTGTTCTCCTCCATGAGCTCTTCCATAGCCTCGCGGACTTCATCGTAGCACTTCTTGCAAGTGCCAACATGGTGAGGGAGGCACACATCTTGACAAGAGTTGCAGCGGATCGCCATGTCAATGGAGGAATCGCTGTTGGAAACGTTGTTCATTGTACACAACAGAGTTTAGTAAACCCAACAACTTTAAAAAATCAGAATCGCACGCTCCCCCTTTTTATTACTGATTCCAAATATTAGTATTTGGTAATTTGTTGACCAGAAACAAATTGCATATATATATTTAGGGTTATTTTTTTTCTTTCCCAAAAATATTTAGGATTTGAATCAAATGCATGCATTGGATTTGTCACAAGATTTGAACATATCTTATTCTGCTTTTTCAACCACGTCAGGGTCCTTGCAATAACTTACTTTTTAGTGGAATCACATTAAATTTATATGGATTTAAATATTTCTTAACAATTCAAATGTTTCTTATTAAAACAATTCTTAGTGAGAAAAAAGAAATGTAGGGCTGGTCTTGCCATTTTTATTTTACCATAAACCTCATATCTGTTTCCTGCGTTGTCAGATGTTTCCGTTTCTGCTAACTTAATGGTCTCTTGTAGATCTCTATCTATATTTGAATAGATTTTTGTCATTTCAGACTTTCCAGATGCACCACATGAGTATCCTTTGAGAATCTCCAAAAAAGGTGATATGTTTTCCCAACTTTTCCCAAATTTTCTCTAAATTTTGGTCTGTTTTCCCAAACTTTCAATGGCGCTAAAATATTGTTTTTGTTTCTTTAGTGTTTGTTAAATTAACTAGGAACTTGAGGAAATTAAATATATAACACATTCTCTCCATCCACCATAACTAAAACTTGACAAATTTTATAAGAGTTTAACATGATCCATAATCACGAAACAACATGAAAAACATTTAACTTATATTCAAATAGCATATGATTATTTAATAAAAAAAGTAAGATAAGGGTTAAAAAAAAATCAATGAGTTCATGAAGGCACGTATAACGCCCCTATCGGCCCTCCCGGTGAGTCACCCACGCCTTCTCTCTGGGCCTGTGGGCCTCACCCCTATCTGAAGGCCGGTCCGTTATTTTTGAGAGACTCTAATGACTTGTGGATTGTGTACTATCCCTGCGATCAACACCCGACCTTTCCCGTGTTTTAGCCTCACTCACACGATTGAAACCACTTCCCGGAAGGTCACCCATCCTTCAACTACTCCAGCCCAAGCACGCTTTAACTCTGGAGTTACTTATAGACTTTTTACCGAAAAGGTAAGTGCACTTTGTTGACATAAGTAGCCAAATCAATTCTCTTAAGCCTCTCCTCATTTATCACAAATCGGGATTTTACACCACCAGTCTAAAACCGATTTAACTTTTTTGCTCATCATACCACAAAGGTTGCAGACCTTACATGTGTGCGACGGGAAACCGGTTCTCCAACTGTCTAAAGGAGTACAAGAAAGCCTATGCAAAAGATGAGAAAAGCGGTGGACCAGCAGAGCTTTTGTGCCCGCTTTGTAGAGGTCAGGTTAAAGGCTGGACCGTTGTGGAAGATGCGAGGAAGTATCTGAATTCTAAGAAGAGGGCATGCATGAAAGACAAGTGTTTGTTTCCCGGAAGCTATAAACAGCTCAAGAAGCATGTCAAGGCGGTTCACCGGAGAGCCAAACCAAGAGCTATAGACCCTGCGCTGGAGGCGAAGTGGAAGAAGCTTGAAGGTGAGAGGGAGAGGAGTGATGTGATCAGCACAGTCATGTCGTCAACACCCGGTGCTATGGTGTCTGGAGACTATGTGATCGAGCCGTACAACGATGCTTATGACGACGATGATGACCTTGACTCAGATGATTCATCGGAAGGTGAGTACTTTGATTTGGTGTCGCTAGAGCGTTTGACATGAGCCGTCTTCAGTCTTGTTCGGTTCCAGCCATCTCGAGCAGGGGACTTCGGTGTTTGTTCATGGGCAGCCACCGATTCCAAGGCAGAGGTGGGAACAGAAGGCGGCAGGCGTAATGATTGATGTCTTGTAAACTGGTTTGGATTCTATGCCTTCCGACAAAGATTTAAGCTTTGAGCTTTATGAAGCCTTGGGCAACAAGGAAACAAGACAAACGGGTTGACTTTTTTTGAGTTAGCTGTTTAGGGTTTCAGGTTTGGAAGATTGAGTAGGTGTTGTTCCCTTGACCTTTGATTTTTGGACAAAAAACGATGTATATGCTCTGGCTACTTTTGTTTCATCTTGTTTCTCTCTTTAGCTCCTTCAGTTTTTATTTTATTTTTATATTGGGGTAAAAATACACACTTAACTAGACAAAGTACAACAAACCAGTGAAATATCTCACTTAGAGCATCTAAGTGTATTTTTACCTTATATATTATTTCGATTTAAATATTTTTTTAGTTCATTTTATTTTATACTCTCTTCGTTTCATAAGAAGTATCATTTGGAGAAAATGTTCTGGACAATATTGGATATATTTAGACAATAATAAGTGTCATTTTGAGTTAAATACATTCATACATTGAATTCTCATTTATCTTAAATGACACTTATTATGAAACAGAGGGAATATCATTAATTTTTTTTTATAACTTTTAACACCAAATAATCATATACTCTCTCCGTTTCAAATTAGTTGTCATTTTGGCAAAATGTATCTGCAAATATTTGGATGTATCTGGACGGGTTTTGCATTGCAGATACATTTTGCTAAAATGACAATTAATTTGAAACGGAGGGAGTATTTTATATTAATTAATTTGTATTTTTTAATTTAATTTATATGTAAGATATAAATATATATATAAATAGTATAAATGACATGTATTTAATAAACTTTTAAAATAAAATTTAATTTAGAATATTTAATTTTAAACTAATAATTATTGTAGGATCTATTATGCGTTATTGTGGGTAGTCTTAACTGAGAGAAAACTCTATAGTTTATATATAAAATGAAAAAGGGAAAATATATTTCGATCCTTCCTCTACTTCATCATGAAATATATATAAAAAAGGAAAAATAATGAAAGACCATTTATGTAGACAAAGTACACACAAGTTTGCAACATCACAATTCTCTTTTTGTTTCTTTTTGAATATCTCTCTTCTTGTAAACATTTAAAGTAATGAATGAAGTTTGAACGTTATGAAAATAAAAACCTTATAAAGGCTTCGTCAAATTCTTATTTATTGAACTTTTAATTGTTCTGCCGCTAGAATTTTCTTTTTAATTAAATTAACAAGAAAAGTTTTGTGATATATACCACATTTGACATTCTCTCCATCTAACGCCCTAACTAAAGAAGCATGACAAAAGAATTGAAGAGTTTAACATGTTTCATAATCACGAAACGATTAATATCCAACTAATAAAAAATATTCAAGAAGCAATTGATTAATCGTAGATCTCCATGGAAAATATTTTTGTGTCATCGCTGCATATTTAACCTTTTTTATTGTATACGCCTCGTACATGTCAACGACAAGATGTGGATCTCTTTTCTTGAGCTCCATGTATTCCTCCGTTTTACTAATCTTATCCATATTATCTAAAATATGTGTCAATGCAGCATTAGACAAGTGTTTTGCGTTGTACTGTTGTGCAAAGACATACGCCATGAGAGAATTTTCTGGAGTCAGCTTCGTCACCAAATACTTCTCGCAGCGATCGTTAAGGTGTGTAACTTCAAATTTATCTGACACTACCAAAAGCTGGGATGCCATTTGTTCATCAAGACATACTTCAGTGGTGTAGAGAAAACTGACGAACGTTCGAAGCGCATCATAAGAGACGTCACTGATCCTTACTATGCCACTACGGGATTCTTCCGTCTCATTCTCAAGCATTGCTGTGAAGACTCTTGAACGACTTACCTGGCAGCAATATTCACACTGTCAGTTTCGGGAAAAGAGACTATGAATTATGGAAGAATGGTAACTTCACTAAAGGTGGTTTTACAAAACCTACACAGCTCTCGACCTCTCGTTATATATATGATACATATAAACGTGACAAACCATTTGACAATCAAACGTACACATGGCAATATTCCATTTTTTATAATCATTTTTGGTGCAAAGATGGAATTTTAGTTCTAACAAAAGAGCACAACACACCATCAATAAAATATATAAGCGATTGAAAATATATGATAAAAAATACACAGTAAAACCTCTATAAGTAATAACGTTGGGACTTAAAAAAATTATAATCTTATCAATATATTACTTTATCGATAAATTTAATATTTGTTAATTTATAAAAATATGTATTTTTAATTCATTATCTATGAAAGTTATTCTTATGTTTTAAGAATTTAGAAAAAATATATGTTAATATGAGATGCAAAAATTTGAAATTATGATTAACTTTTTTGGATATCGTAATAAAATATATTTTATTAGTTAAATATATATTAAAACTTTTGATATATGATCAAATTAAAAGTTTAGGAAAAAATGATTGATATTAATATTGATAATTAAGTTAGAAATATTACGATGTATTTAAACATAACACAAAGAAATAACGTGTTTTGAAAATATTTAACAATTTTATATGCATATAATTAAAATTGTATTATGAGTTTTTTTACATAATAAAAAGTTATAGATAAAATTAAATTCATAGTTTAATAAATTTTCTTAGGAATATATATGTATATATATTTTCATATAATTAACTTATTATTGAGACCATATTTTTACATAGGAGTTTTTCAAAAAAAAAATTTGTCATATCATCTTACAGCATATTGCTTATTTTTACAATGACCGGAGTTGAGACTGGAGAAATTTATTATCTTACTTTAACGAGTAATACTTTATAGATGTTCTACTATATATGGAAAATTTGCCGCATATCAGCACATATCATTGTTAAAAACACCAAATTCACCCAAAAAACAACCACCGTGTTCTCGTTCAAATATATGATTTTTGAATGATATAGCTTTTTCACGTTTTAGAAATGTGATTATGCCAAGTACATACCATTCAAAGTAATGAGAACAAAATAATAAAATGTGAAATTTAACAAACTAGTTTTGGTCTATCTAGAACTTTTAAATTTATAACTAGTTTAGACAAAACGTAATTCATCTAATAAATATTAATAGTTTTGACGTTTTAAATTTATTCAGCTTTTAGTGTTCTTATCCTACTAGTTACGCCCTTAAATGGACACCTCAAACTGCGTATTTTTGATATTTTTCATTTCCAGTATTTTGTGATTCTGCTCATATTTCAGTCAAGATTGTAGTTCTTGCATTAGAACAAGTCTAGTTTATCCTAAATTTCCATGGTTAGCAAAGATCGATGGATTCATATTTAAAGATCATATAAATAACGTTGGACAAAACGTTTTTGATAGTCAATTCTAGATCTTTTATGAAGACCCTTTAACAAAAAAAAGTTCTAGATCTTTTAAATGATTAATGAACAGTTTTCACTAAATGACGAAGCACCGAACACATAACGAAATTGAATATTTGGTAGAAAAACAACAAAGTTAACTCATCAAAAAGACTATCGCCCAAACAATAAATGTGAAAAAGATAGAGAACAAACCAGAATGGCTTTATGAGCAGTAATAGGAGGTGAGGCTACGCCGTCCTCAGAATAAGCGATGAGAACAACGTCAGTGAATGACTTGGAGCTACTGCCATGATCGAGAGAAGACGATAAGCGAAGGAAATCAACTTTGGCCTTAAGGACATTGATCTCCTCCATGAGCTCTTCCTTAGCCTCGCGGACTCCATCGTAACACTTCTTGCAAGTGCCAACATGGTGAGGAAGGCACACATTTTGACAAGAGTTGCAGCGGATTGCCATGGAGGAATCGCTATCGGTATCGCTGTTGGAATCGGAGTTTATTGTACACAACAGAGTTTAGTAAACCCAACAACTTTAAAAAATCAGAATCGCACGCTCCCCCTTTTTATTACTGATTCCAAATATTAGTATTTGGTAATTTGTTGACCAAAACAAAATTGCATATATTTATTTAGGGTTAACTTTTTCTTTCCAAAAAATATTAAGATTTGATACCATATGAGTCAAATGCATGCATTTAATTTGTCACAATATTTGAACATATCTTATTCTTCCTTTTCAACCACGTCAGGGTCCTGCAGTAACTTACTTTTTAGTGGAATCACATTAAATTTCCATGGATTTAAATCTTTTTTAACAATTAGATGTTTCTTATTAAAACAATTCTTAGAGAGAAAAAAAAATGTAGGGCTGGTTTTGCCATTTTTATTTCACCAACCCTCATATTTGTTTCCTGGGGCTTGTACGTTGTCAGAGGTTTCCTTCTAATGATTGGTACTTTGCATCTCAAACCAAATTTGAGCCTTCGTTTCTGCTAACTTAATGATCTCTTGTGGATCTCTATCTATACTCCCTCCGTTTCAAATTAGTTGTCGTTTTGGCAAAATGTATATGTAAATATTTGGACGTATCTGAACGTATTTTGCATTGCAGATACATCAAAATAATTGCAGATACATTTTCCCAAAATGACAACTAATTTGAAACGGAGGGAGTATTTGAATAGATTTTATCATTTCAGACTTTCCAAGTATCTTTGAGACTCTCCAAAATAGGTGATATGTTTTCCCAACCTTTCCCAAATTTTCTCTAAATTTTGGTCTGTTTTCCCAAACTTTCAATGGCGCTAAAATATTGTTTTTGTTTCTTTAGTGTTTGTTAAATTAACTAGGAACTTGAGGAAATTAAATATATAACACATTCTCTCCATCCACCATAACTAAAACTTGACAAATTTTATAAGAGTTTAACATGATCCATAATCACGAAACAACATGAAAAACATTTAAATATTTATGATGGAGGCGGCCGGGGATGGAGAGAGACAATTTCTGGTATATATTCTCTCAAGTTTCTATTATTTCTAACAGAATTAATACACGACGCATACAATTAAAAACAAAAAAACACAATTCATTGCCATTGACAGAAAACAATATTCTCCATCCGCCCATAACGAAAACATGACAAATTTTATAAGAGTCTAACATGATCCATAATCACGAAAAAACATGAAAAACATTTAACTTATATTCAAAAAGCATATGCTTGTTTAATAAAACAGTAAGATAAGGAGAAGAAAAATCAATGAGATCATGAAGCCACGAGTCTAAAACCAATTTAACTTTTTCCAACTAAAATTCTGTTGCTCTTACTTCACACGAACTTTCTTACTTCTCTAGGGTTGCTCTCTTTGACTTCTTTCTGAGCTTCCTTTTGTTATATCAAAAGTGATTAGTCAAGGCACTCTTGGGGAGAGTTGAAAGAATTGATCACCACCACTAAACCCCCATTCAATAATCCAGGTTACTTCTTCTGGTCTAATCGAATCCATTGACTCTCCTGCACCAGAATTTTGTTGTTTCGACATATAAGCTTCATAAATTTCAACCACAAGACTGGGATCCTTATTCACCAGCTCCATGTATCCGGCACTTTTAATAATTTCTTCCATATTTTCTGTGATCCGCGAAAGTGCAGCACCAAACAAGTGTTTTGCCTTGTGCTGGTGGGCAAAGTCATACGCCATGAGAGATTTTTCTGGAGTCAGCTTCGTCACCAACTCCTCATATTGAGTCTTAAGATAGTTTACTTGGTATCGATCTGACATCAGCATAAGTTGGCATAAGATTTTCTCATCAAAAAATCCTTCACCTGTGTAGAGATGATTGACAAAAGTGCAAAGAGCATCATAAGACGTCGAATATCTTGATTACAACTCTACGGGCTTCTTTTATCACAAGTTCAAGCATCGCTTTGAAGACTGGCGAACAACTTACCTGGCAGCAATTATAATTCACATTGTCAGCTTCTGAAAAAGAGATGAGTATGAAAGAACGTTCACTCCTATGGTACACAGAAAGGTGACAGACCATTTGCTTATCAGACAAGGAACACGCATGCCAAGATTCCATATTTTCATCATTTTATTGGTGCAAAGAGCATAAACCAATCAAGAAGATATAAAAGCGATCGAGAAAATATTCAGGGAAAATATAGTATCCTCACAACTTGTGAGGATACAGTCACCAACACATCTCATCATTAAAAGAACCAAGTGCACAATTTAAAAAAAGGAAAAAAAAACAAAACATAACCGTGGTTTTCTCAAAACATAGGGTCAATTCAATGTATATTTTTCACGTGATTCTAAAAAATAAATACAGAACGATAAAAAAGTACAAAATATCAAACTATTTTTTAATCTATATATCCTGCAAGTTTTAACTTGTAACTAGTTTAGACAAAACTAGATTCATCTAATAAATAGAAGAAGAAGTTCTTTAACCAAAAAAATAAAAGAAATAGAAGTCTACAACCAGAACACATGCTACCATATGGTTGCAACTTCGGTTTCATCCAAAATTATCATGGTTGGCAAAGTAGAAAATATTCATATAGATGGACTAGAGAGATTTAAAACTACTCCAGTTTTCCCAATGAATGACGAACTATAAAACACATAAACAAATTGAATATGGTAGAAAAATAACAAATGTATCATAATAGAAAACTAATCGCCCAAACAAAAGTTGAAATGTTAAAAACTAGAGAACGAACCAGGATTTCTTTATGAGCGGAAACAGGAACTGAGGCTGCGCCAACATCGGAGATAGCAACGAGAATAACGTCAGTGAATAACGTGGAGCTGCCACCATGATCGAGAGGTGACGAAGAGCGAAGGAAATCAACTTCGGCCTTAAGGACATTGATCTCCTGCATGAGCACTTCATTAGCCTCAACGACTCCATCGTAGCATTTCTTGCAAGTGCCAACATCGTCAGGGAGGTACACTTCTTGACAAGCGTTGCAGCGCATCGCCGTGTCAATGGAGGAATCGCTGTCGGAGTCACTGTCTAAGTCGATGTGGCAAGGCTGGTGTCTATTCATTCTTACACACAAGAGTGAACCCAACAACTTAATAATTCAGCGACGCTCCTCCCCTTCCCTTTAGTAGTGAATCTAAATTTTTTTATCTTAGGTTATTTGTTGACCAAAATATATATATATATATATATATATATATGTTACGGATTTTTTCTTTCCAAACTATATTAAGATTTGATACCAACCATATGAGTAATGAGTCAAATGCATGGATTTTT
Source organism: Microthlaspi erraticum (assembly GCA_902728155.2). NCBI lineage: Eukaryota > Viridiplantae > Streptophyta > Magnoliopsida > Brassicales > Brassicaceae > Microthlaspi > Microthlaspi erraticum. The sequence goes on along the minus strand of CACVBM020001706.1, from coordinate 53,138 downwards.
TTTTTTGTTGTAGCGAAAGTGTTCAAATGCATTGAATTTGTCACAAGATATTGTTCCTTTTTATATATGTTACGGATTTTTTCTTTCCAAACTATATTAAGATTTGATACCAACCATATGAGTAATGAGTCAAATGCATGGATTTTTTTTTTTGTTGTAGCGAAAGTGTTCAAATGCATTGAATTTGTCACAAGATATTGTTCCTTTTTAAACCAAGCCAGGGACGTCGCAGAATATTTCTATTATTATCATTATTGTTTTCTAATTAGTAGCATCATGTAAATTTATCTAAATTTCGTTTTATTACATACGGTTTCATTGTTTAACTATGACCTTATTTATATTGCAAGTTTATTAAAGGTTTCGACTTTCGACAGAGAAGTTCAAGGACATGGAGATCGGAATGCTGTCTGGACTCTGGATTATAGACAACTAGCCTAAGCCCACGCGATGCGCGGGTTGTGACTATTACAAAGGTTTATTACTTGAATTTCAATCGTAATTTGAATTTTGTAAATATTTTATCTTATATTTTATCAGATATGTTAACATGCGACCGAAATATAAATGTATATTCTTCTTATTTCCTCTGAAATCATATTCCTTATAATGTTTTCCATGTGCCACAAATTAATTATGCCACAAATCTAAATTCTTAAATCTAACCCTTACATGAAAAAAAAAACTAACACTTATAAAAAACATACATTTTTATATGATTACATATTTTTTCTAGAATGAATATATTTTGGTAACACTTATAACAAATTGCAGATAAAATCATATGATAAATCTTGAACTCTAAACCCTAAACATAATAATGATTATATATATATATATATATATATCTAAAAGAGAAATTTTATGAAATACACCTTTTAAGGTGCAAATTTTCAAAACTACACCTATAGTGTGGAAATTTTCAAAAATACACCTTTCCCCAATTTTAATATATATGTTTGGGTTCACTATTCCTAGATTAGGGTTTAGATTTTGGGATTTAGGGTTTAGATTTAAGGGTTCAATGTTAGATTTTAGGGTTTTGGATTTATATTTTAGGGTTTAGAGTTCTTTTACTCAATGAAAAAAGTGTAGTTTTGAAAATTGGCACCATAGAGGTGTATTTTTGAAAATTGACACCTCAAGAGGTGTAGTTTTGAAATTTCCCCTATCTAAAATTCATAATCTACACTAATAAATAATATCAAAAGTATTCAAATCTAGTTTTTGAAATCACAAACCTCAAATCCCTAATCTAAAATCTCAATTTCTAAAACTAAAATCTCAAACCCTAAATTATGACTTTATGATACCCTTCAACTTTACACTCAAACATAAAACCTAAATCCAAAATTATAAAACCAAAATATTAAAAATTAGTAATAAAATTAATTATGAATGAAATATGTCATCAATGACATGACAAATAATATTTTAAAACATTAATATAGACTGTAAATATAATATTTAAATTCCAATATTTAAACTCGTGGCTGAGAAGAAAATTAAACAAATATTAAAACAAAAATTGAATTAAAGAAAGTGGCTGAATTGAAAAGAAGTGGAGAAAGTTGCGCAGTTTTGATATTTAAAAATTAAACTCGTAGCCGAGAAGAAAATTAAAAAAAAAAAATTAATAAAACAAAAATCGAATTAAAGAAAGTGGCAGAATTGAAAATAAGTGGAGAGAGTTGCGCATTTTTGTTTACGATTTCTTTATGTCGTTTCTGATCCAACGCTTCCCATTTAATCTCGACGAGAAATCTGCATCGTCCGATCTGTTCCAATGGATTTGAACCGTCGATATGTTGTCCGCAGTCGGATCTTTTTTAATTTTCTACTTTCTGGGTTCACCCGAAACCCTAATCCTCTGTCTCCTTCCTTCATTTCGTGACAGGTTCGTCGCTTTTCACCTCTTCTTCCGGAGATTTCGCCGACGAGCAACAACAACAACTGAGTAACCACTTTTCGTTCCACAACAGCGAAGATCCATTTGCTAGTTTTCACTAGAGGAGTTACTCTGCTAACGATGTTTTTCTCGAATCAGAGGAGCAAGGGCTTGGTGGAGCCGGTTATGGTTTCCACAAGGCGGTTTAGTTGATGATTTCTGTTCCTCTAGGAGATGACGAAGCTCGAACGTCGCCGGTACAAATCCATCTATATTCGCCTTCTCCTCCTCCGTCTCTCTTCAATGCCTTTAAAATCGAAGAACAACGTAAGCAATGGACGGCGAACCTAGTCTATGCCATCGTCCGAGACGGCGAAATCGGAGCCGGTAAAGCATGTTATTCGAAAAGCTATCTCCGTTTCAGAATATTTCATGCGGTTAGATCTCCGATGAACTTTCGCGTTGGAGACTATCTCCAGCGAGAGGATGTCTCCGAATTTTAGATTTGGTTAGCATCTTCTGGAAATTAGTTTATTGAAACAATGACTTCTTGTTCATCTAATTTACTTCACTTCAACGATAATAACTCATGTCAAGAATCAGCATAACTGGAAACTTGATCAAAACGTATTGTTTCATGAGTTCATAATCAACAGTTGGTTGGGTTAACTGATATTAAGTATTATTTCCATGTGGTTCAGTTTTTGGTTCCCTTTATTGATATTGTAATGATTCTCTACATGTATTACAGGAACTGGAGAAACTCTCGTGGATGCTCGTCGATGGGTTTGGAGCGGACGTATTACTCAACGGTGGCTGGTCGGAGAGGATTTGAGATGGCGGACATTGGAGTAATCGCTAAGCGATCTCGGCGGATATATGTGGATGGTGGCAGTGGCTGGACTGTCCCTTTGGGAGCGCATGCGTTGCGGCAACGTTTAGTCTTCCGTCGTTTCGTTTCGTTTCGTTTGAGTTGGTGCGTTAATGTTTTTTTTTTTTCATAGGGTATGCCACGTGGCAGTTCAATAAACAAAAAAAGATGCTGAGGTGTCCCTCATATGGAGAGAGTTATCCTCTCATTATAATATAGATTATTTGCGTTTCTCAATCTTATCAATGCATTATCATTATCACCAATGCCAAATAATGGTGTATACTTGTTCAATAACTATAAGCTCTGAAAAAAATTCAAATGTTTCTCATAATCGTTTGTCCTTCAGGACGTGGAAATGCTCTTTTGTCGATATAGGATTCTGGATATTTTAATTACACATGAGAGGCACTGTGTGACAATAATACGTAATGGGACTCGTAGTCAAATTTTCAAGTTTCAGTTTGACTTAAAATGTTTTTTGATCAAACAGCAAAAACTATGGGAGACTATATATGATGTGCCCGAGGACAAATCTGAGTAATTGTACGTCTGATTTACGTTTTGGTTATAAATTTGAAGTTAGGAAACATAACCAACCCAAACCCTATCGGGCCTAAACCTATCCAAAACCAACGCAGACGCAGACCACACTTTTAAGTTTTAACCCTAATAAAAACAGAAGCCTCGGCTAGTTATGAGCAGTCGCACAATAACCTAATTTAATTTACTAAAGAGAATCCTCCGTCGGAATCATGTCTTCCTTGAGCAGCAAGTTCTCCAGTAAGTTCCGTCTCTATCTCTGCTTTGAAATTGTTTGGCATCGATCTATCATCTGCTCAAGTCTTTTTTTTTTTTTTTTTTTTTTTTTTTCTGTTTTAATGAAGTCTAAACCATCTGAATTTTAATAGAATTGATCCTTGTCTGATGTATCAAATCCTCTCTCAATCTGAAGTGTCTTTTTTTTTTCCGTTAAATCTTTCAGCGGCTGAGACGGGGGTCTTCTGGGACCTGGATGGTTGCCCAATCCCTGATGGTCTCAGTCCTCTTTCCATCTCTGCTAATATCAAATTAGCTCTCGAGAATATTGGTTATACTGGCAACATGTCCATCGTTGCTTATTCTGTTGAGAAGCAGAGCCAAGAACAAGAAGTAGAGTTTGGATCCGCCCAGATCATGCTTATACAAGAACTAGGTCAATTCCTTGACATAAACCTTAACACCTCTCTCTCTCTCATCTCATCTCGTCAGGAACTCGTCACGACAAAGTAAATATGATGTATGAGAACCTTTTAATGTGGGGAATAGAACATCGCTACGAACCAACAAATGTGATGGTAATCTCAGATAACCTCTCACCAAAAGCTGACTTGGTTTCGGGGCTTGTCATTTTAAAAGAGAAAGAAAACAATATTCTCTTAGCGCAACCTCGAGGGCTGCCGCTGCGTGATACTGCAACTTCAACATGGCTTTGGGAAAGTCTAGCAATTGGAGGGAGCCCTATCGATGCCCACAGCATGAGACCAGAACCAGCTCCAACTTGTTCTGTTTGCAGCAAAAGGGCACTTCGTCTTGCCAATAAGCGAAAGAAACGTCCGACCAAACCTCGTCTCAAAAGGCGGAATCCTGAACCTGAGGAATAGTCATGACATTCCCCTTGTTGTTTCGCTCTAGTCTTATATTACGTGTTCCATTGCACAACTTTGAGTGTCTTAACATAGATTTATTCATAAAGTACTAAAGTTATATAATAGATGTTTTAAACATAGTAAGAAACTCAAAAAAAATGTCTTAGTGAAGACACTAGGTTTTCACACTCTCCAATAAACTTCTAATACAATATTAATATATGTTTTTGAAGACATCCTTGAAGTGTCTTTAATAGAGATGGTCTAATGAACAGAAAATGATTCAAATATTTTGCTTACACTTGTCCGTAGTTTTGATTTTTTGGTTTTATTTCAAGACGCATTTAAGCTGTTGGATGAAATGCTTTCTTTGACAGTTTGATTATTTTAAAGTCTGTATAATTCTCTACTCTATACGCATGGGTTACAAAACAAACTACTCCTATTATGTGTCCACAACAATCGGTGGTACCTCATTGGCTTTCTTTTAACTTCTCAAAACAGAGTTTGTTAAGTACCCTCTCATTCGAAATCACGAGAAACTTTGACAAGTTGTTTCCCAACATTCTTACCATGAAAGAGTCCAACGAGAGCGTCAGGAGCACTCTCAAGTCCATCAGCTATATCCTCCACACAAGTTATCTTCCCTTCTCTTATGTGCGGAACCACAAGTTATGTGCTTGTATGTAAATAAACGGGAGGTTACAAACACCTTCTGGAATGTCTAGATTGTACTGCAAGATCATTCCACATGCTGCGATACGGCCGTGTGGTCTCGTGTTTAGGATCACTGCGTCCAGCATTTTGCCTCCAACGTTCTCAAAGTCAATGTCCTTCAGGGAAATACCTAGGGAAGAGAGAATCTTCTAATATTTAAGTTTGATAACCTTCCATATCCATATGATTGTGAATTAAGAAGAAATAACTAGTTACCTCTTTAAGGCAGAATCAAGATTGTTTTCTTCCTTGTCGTTGAATGCATCATCGAATCCAAAGTTATTCTTGAGGAAATCAACCTAAAGAATCACAACAAAATCAAGGGATTTGATACCTGACCTAATTTATCAAGAAACTATTGGTTTGAGCTAGGGTTACCTTTTCATTGCCACCGGCACTCCCCACGACATAGCAACCCATCATCTTAGCAAATCTTTGTGAGAACTGTAATATTCTTTTTCACATGTGTTCAAATATGACCGATAGATTTAACACATGTCCCGATCATGTTAATTAGTTAATTACTAACTTCGAAACTTTAATATAAAAAGATTTTAATATTAGTTGAAAAAAACTAAGAACAGAACAGAGCAGTCCATGGGCTTCAAAAAGACAGAATAGCCCAATCCGAAATATGCTTTGACGAGTTGAAGCGTGACATGTGTCAAACGTACAAATAATATGAAAGAGTCCCACATCGGGTTTAGGAGCAATAGGTGACATGAAACATCATCTATAAATATTGCGTAAATTGGCCATTTAAGAGATCGAAAATCACTATATTCCAGAGTTCCGTAACAAAGCCATAACGTTGGGCCTAAAGTCAAATAAGTAATTACAATTTTTCAAAAAGGAATATTAGGGTTTTGTCTGAATCTTTCATAATCGAGGCTGTCTATCATTTAATTATAACCCGTAACATCATATCTGATGAAGAAAAAAAAAACATAAATTCACAAAATCGTTTTTAGCGCCAACAGATAAAAAGAAAAGGGATGAAAGTCATGTATTTATTTTAAAAAACTGTTCTATACAAACATTTGAGCTGTGGATTAAAAGAGTGAAACCATTTTTGGTTTTGATTTCCAGCGACACAGAGAAGATTCTTGGCATTGAGGAAAGAAGAAACTGAGTGCACTTACTCTCAACACAATGGCAGACGCTTTAGAGAATCTGCAAGAAGCTCAGAGAAGAAGAAGCGATGAAACAGATTCAAGATCCATAGAAGAAACCAATGTAAACAATAAACTCAATAAGAATGTACTCTGGTTATGATCCAAACTTGACTGATCATGTTCTTAACGGTCATTTCTCAGGGACGAGATTCGGATTCGAGGGTAAAGATTATGAACAAGAACTTTGCTGTGGGTTATTATGATCAAACAGAGTCGATACAGTCCAGGCCAGAGAAGAGGGTAACTAAAATAAATAAATGTGATCTTCATACATTGGAATTGGATACAAAGAACATAGTCAGAATTAAAGTGTTCAATTTATTTATAAGGATGTTCATTCTCAGGCTAAAACTGTTTCTGATTCAAGAGAAAGTTTAGAAGATCTAGAGAAGGGGGTGGTAAATAAAGTAATTGACTTTGATTCTTATATTTGTATTATCATCCCTAGTCCTTGACTTAACTTCTTGATGTTTTTATTCTTCAAATAAATATTGTAGGACATTCCAGAAACTCTTAGCGTTGACGTGCATGATAATTTACATGAACGTATCGAGAAGCAAAAGAGACGGGCTGAAGATAATATGCAGCAACAAAGCAACGACGAAAGAGAGGCTCAGGATCAACAAAATATGGAGCAACAGAGAGATATTGAGAGGAAGGGAAGGGATATTCGTTTCAGACTTGATCAGGTGTTGAATTGTGAACCATCAAAGTTTTTTTTTTTCAAATTTCATTTTGAAAGATAGCAAAGATTAGATTGCTCAACAATCGTCTTCAACTTTACAGTTTTATAATCGACAACGGAAGAAGCAACAAGAACAAGAAATAAAATCCCAACAGAAACCAGAACAAGAAATAAAATCCCAACAACAACAAGAATTCAGTCAACAGCAACAACAAAAATCTCCTCCGCCACCGCAGCAAAACAAGTCGTTTGTTTCACATTTTCATCTCTATCATGTAAGAAACATAAAAAAAAAAAAAAAAAAAAAAAAAAAAAAAAAAAAAAAACAGATGAATCAATATCTTACCTGAAATCGGATTACTTGGTGTCTAAGTAGTCTCTGAGATTTGCAGTTGGTGGAGAAGTTAACAGATGCGATTGAAACTGGAACAAAAGATCAGAATTCTGATGCTCTGGTGTGTGTCTAGTATTTAAGGTTGTTTTTGGGGGTTTCTAGGGTTCTTGGATGTTGAATGTCTAGGTGGCATTGCATTTGCAGGTGACTGAACTGAGTAACCATTTCAACAAGAGCCAACAGCTGTTAAATTCGATTTCAGGATCCCTAGGATCTAAATCTATGGTAACAACAAAAACAAAACAAAAAAGCTTTTGACACTTGGATCAGAACAAAGTTTGCAAGCTTTTTTATTTTTGGTTACGGATCTTCTTCGTGCGTTTTTATAGACTATTGATGGAGAAAAGCGAAAACTAGAAGGCAGTGAGAAATTGCTTCAACAAAGAAGGTAAAGCAAATTGTTACAACATTCAGTATCATATCTTTTATGTGATCAGATTTGATTGTGCTCTTACTTACACTTGTCTTCTTAAACCTATTATGGTCAGGGAACTGATTATGGAATATAGGAAATCTGTTGAAGACATTTTGAAGATAGAGCCTTAGTTTCATATTTCTCCCAAGATGTTTTGAATTAGTCATTTTAGCAGCTTAGCTGTTAAAGAACAAGAATTTGTAGTAACATTAACAGTATACCAACGAGAACTCTCAGATTGTTTGGGACACAAGAAATTTAACCGACATGTGTTGGAAATATATAGGTCAAGATTTTCGTAAATTTTTAGTATTATTATTACATATACGTTGGCCAATAAAGGAAAACAAACATTTGCAAAGCAAAGGAAAGCGTATAAAGAGAACGGCTTAGATCCATCCTTCACCTTAGCCTTTTATACGATGAACGAAATGAATGAACGGAAAAAACACTGTTTTTCCGATGACGATGCAGCTGGATCCTATGGTTTCTTGTCATGACCTCTATTCCAGATCACCCTAGATCAGACATACGTATATTGCTTCGATATAGTCTGGATCACTCTCTTGAAACCCTAAATGAGTTTGGGGTTTGGGTGAAGATAGAATTTTAATTGCGTTTGGGTTTTGTTGATGTTCTGATTGTGTTTCCATTACGAAAAATTAATGAGAATCATATCAGTGATTAATGGAGAGCGAGGTTCTCATGGTCAAACTTGATGTACCAACTTATGGCTAATTGTTCTCAGAGTTTTCTAAGAATAGTTTGATAGAGATGCCTACGACACTGATCTTAGGTTAACAGACGACCTACTTTCTTCCCTCCAAATTTCTTTTAGTGCCAGTGACGCAAGCACCGTAGGTAAACAATTTTTACAATAAGGTATTATAAAGTATAAATATGAATAAATTAATATAAATATAATACTATTTCCTCTATTTCACAAAGAGTGTCATTCTAAGATATTTTGTTGTTTTGACTATTTAAATTATGCAAATTGAAATGTTATTGGTTGAAATTGTTTTGAGAATGATGATAAAATATATATATATTTTTTTAAATAGAAAATTAAATGATCTCTTAATCTGTGTGCAAACAGGTAAAACACCACTTATTCGAAAACATATAGAATATTACTATATTTATTTTTCATAAAATACTAAAAGAAAATATTAATATAATTTAAAGATATTAATCATTCTCAAATTTTTTTAAATATAAATAGAAGCCACTTACACCCACCATGGCACATAAAATTCTGTTTTGACAAACGTCATTTCCTTTATTTTTTTCAGGAATTTACAGAACAATATGTTTGATATATTTCTGGCAGATGTGATGTTTCGCAATCGACCGCGTTCGACAGACCGCACCATCTCTTTTCCTCATAATAATTAGGAAAATACATACCAATAAACAAATACTCCCAGTTTGTGGGTGGTCCACAAATAAATCATCAATTATACCAAAACACTTTTTGTTTTTTTTTTTTGTTTTTTTTTGTCATTATACCAAAAAGCTAAAGATCCTTCTCTTTCTTTCTTTCTTTTTATTTTTTTCATTTTTATTTATTTATTTATTTATTTTTAAAGATCTTTTTTTTTTTCCGACAATAGCTAAAGAGCTAAATAGCAATAAGTGAGCAAACATAATTGGATTTGGGACCCGACAAATATAATGTGCAACAAAATCAATTTAATAACCAATGGGTGCCCTAATAATAATCTGCGTTCTATGTGCAATATACACCTTTTTGTTTTAATTTAGTTGTCATTCTAAAGTTATAATTTTGCTTTATATTACTTGTCGTTTTGTATTTTCAATACAAAATTATTACTCTTTCTTGTTCTACAAATAAGTGGCTTTTTAGAGAAAAAAGTTTGTTCTCGATGCAAAATTAATTGTATTTTGTTATTTTGATGGTTTGAATTCTGTAAATTGAATTTTTATTGGCAGGACTGTTTTGAGACTGATGATAAAACATATTTTGTTTTGAAAAAATAGAAAATTATATGCTTTTTTAATAGATATGCATAGCTTCAAAAAGCTATCTATTCTCGAGAGTATACTTTTTTCTTGTTTTATCCTTACTCTTTTAGTTATTAATTTATTCTTACCAAACAAACCATATTAGTAATTAGGGGTAAAAGAATAATTTAGTGATTTTTTTTAATCTACGTAATAAAGTCCAGAATGATAACTAAAAGAAAAGAAGGAAGTAATATTTACAATAATGTTTTATAAATTTTATTTTGAAGTAAGGATTTAAATCCATTTTTGTAATTAAAATATTGTAAAAATACTATAAAATTATGATATATCAAATTTTAGTCTATTTAAAATATTTTCATATTTCGACAAATATAAAATGGTATACATAGTTTATGTTTACTAATAATTTAACTTATATGATACGTTAAGATATTTAATTATGAATTTTATGATCAAGCATCTGGATATATTGTATTCGCCAATGCTCATCTGAAGATTTTCACGCACTCCCATTTTCCATCAAGGGACTCAAAGCATATCCCTCAAGCTCATTACTGATTCTTATACTATGCGACCAACCCTAGCGCTGCCTCCCCAACTGATATATAGTCCATTTGTTTTACAAAAAGTGTTATTTTAATTTTTTTACACAAATTAAGAAATTTTTATAAATTTCTCTATTATACATTTATAAATATATTAAAATGATAGAAAAAATGAGATTTAATATAAAAAAAATGCATTGAAAATATAAAATAACACTCTTTATGAAACAAAAATAAAGTGTCAAAGTGATACTCTTTATGGAACGAAAGAAATACTATATTTATTTTATATAGCTTACTATTAAAAGCTAACGATTAATATAATTTAAAGATATATTTAAAATTTAAATACAAATAGAACTAGACCACTTAGACTAAAGCAATATTATACTCTAGTTTATTTATTCTTACACACAATATATTAAATCCTAATAGAAGGAATAATTAAACAAACTGTAGTCTAAAGTCCTTGCCTTAACCTACTTTAGAGTCAAGAGTATATTCATGATGTTTTTTTGTTTTTGAAAAAAATATCATGGTATATTGTGTTTTTTATAGATGTATCCACTTTATATTGAGTCTAGGTTCATCCGTTCATGTTCATTGTCTGTATCAACTCAGAAATGATACATTTTATGGTTACCGAAGCTTTATTAGTACTCCTCCTTTCCTATGTGGACCATACATTAGAGATCTGTCTTTCATTTTTTGGTGTTTTCATCATGGACAAAACCCTTTCACGGCGGCAAGAGTCACTCGAAGCCGGAGAGGCTAAGGGAAGGAGAGAGAGGGGAGTGAGTTTTGAGGGAGGAAAGATTGGCCCCTCCTTTTAATATTTGATAGTAACATTATTGGTAGGCATGAGTTATACTGTATATATATCGTTTAATCAGATCTGGATTCTAGAACACATATTTCCTTATCAATATTTAGTTACCCTCAAATCCTTAAGTGGTTCATCCACAACACAATTTGCCATTCAACATAAATATTGATTATTTTACATTTCACAACTTAAAATAATAAAAAATATAGTGAACCACAAGCGGTTCATTTTTGTGAAGAAAAATGATGGACCATTGACAAACCATGACACCTGCATTTTGGGTGAATTTCTTTTACTGTTATATGCGTTTCTTCATTTTTTTAGTCATTAAATAATTATTTACTTTTGATCTTTTAAAAGAATAGTTAAGAGTCACAATAAAATATTATTATATATGTAATAAATTAAATATATTAAAATAAAATTACATAAAACACTAAATAATGTTTTTATGATAATAACTATTTTAAACACTAAACTAAAATTTACATGTTGAAATAAATAAAACATAATATTTTGGATTGTCTGCATATATTATTTAGAATTTTTAATTTCTAAACAATTTTTATAATTTAAAATTTATGAAGAGCCAAATTTTATTATTTGAATTCTACAAAATAAAATAATAAATTTCTATCTCATATAATTATTCTAAATATGTACAGTACTTTGGATCGCTTTATATCTGTTTTTCCCATTCAAACATAGTTTTGAACTGTTGGAACTACTAGATCCGCTTGATACGCACTTAATCCGCTCAATTCACTTGATCCGCTAGTTCCGCTTTTATCACGCTTGATCCACTCAATCTGCAACGCTCAATCGGCTTTCTCCATTCGGAGCCATAGACTCATATCACTGAGATTTATGGCGATGAAATAAAATAGACATTTGCAAAGATTTTGGGTTTTGTGCAAAAAAAACCTCAAACTATATTAGTTTTGCAAGAAAAACCCTCACCTCAAAAAAATCCAAGTCAAACCACTCATCTCCAAAGTGACCCCCAATATAGCCCCTGCCTATATTGATGACGTGATATTGTGAGAACAGTTTTTTTAAAAATAGGCTTTTGTGTAAAAAAAACCTCAAACTATTTTTTTTGCAAAAAGAGCCCTCGTATCAAAAAGCTGCGTTTTGATTAGCCCAGTACATTTGGGTTTTTGGGACGAGAATTAACGGAAATGGGACGGAAATGAGAAATTTGGGAACCCAAAGATGATACCCGAAGTATTTCCTTATTATAACGGGACAGGTAATAACGGAAATGGGAAGAGAACGGGAAATTTGAGAATAAAAAAATAATTCCCGAAGTCTTACTAAATCGAGAAATTGAAGATATTTTGAGAAGTTATGGGGAAAATATGGAAAAAATGGAAAATAAGGAAAATTTGTGGAAAAATGTAGGACAAATTAGGATATTTAAAAAAAAATATATATTTTTGATTTTATATTCTTTTCAAACGGGAAAATCGGAATATTCCGTACCCTTTCCGAACCCTTCCCTTACCCGTTTGAATGAAATTTCCCGTTTGGAAACATTTCTTTTTCTTTTTTTCAAACGGGTAAACGAAGGGTTCGGTATGGGTACAAGACTTCCTGATTTTCCGTTTAAAAAAAATAAAAAATTGATTTTTTTTTTTTTTTAAATATCCCAATTTTTTCTACATTTCCCATAATTTCACATATTTTTTTCATATTTTCCCGTATTTTCCCCGTAATTAACAAAATATCTTCAATTTTCCTTATTTAGTAAGACTTTAGAATTTTTTTTTATTCTCAAATTTCCCGTTTTCTTCTAATTCTTGTTATTTCCCGTCCCTTTTGTAACATCCATAAACCAAAAATTGAGAATTTTGTCTGTTTAATTTAAGTTATCCGGTTTAAGCTAGTTTAAGATTTATTGTTTTGCTTTATTTCATTTGAATTTGCATTATTTTGCTAGACTTGTTTAATTATTATTTTTTGTTTTATTGTTATTGATATTTTATTTATTTAATTTATTTTAAAGACCTTCGCTAGAATTGATTAATATTTATTAAAAAAAAAAAATGTTGGTTGTTTCATTTTGGTATCAGAGCCTAGACGGTTTTAGGACTGTTAGAATTGCTAGGCTTTAGTATCATCCCCTTCAGCTACAAGAGATTCCGCGGTGAGTTTATGTTTGTTTTGAGTTTTGGTTGTGTGGTCTAGCGGTGAGTGGACTGAGTAGCTAGAGGTTGTGGCGAGAGGGCGCGGTGCTCGAGGCCGTGGTGGCAGAGCTAGAGGCCGTGGAGGCCGGGGCCGAGATTGTGGACTTCGGCGGATTCGGGAGAGAGTGTGGTGCCGAGTGTGGCGACTGCGTCGGTGACCCAGTCGGTATCCGTGGCGAGTGAGGCCAGTGTGGATGCGAGTGTTGGTTTGGGAGCGGAGGCTGCTCCGGGTTGGGGTGGTGCTCCGGCTCAGGGTCTTGATGACTTAGTGGTGGGTTTGCTGACGCAGTTATTGGCTCGTTTTCCGCCAGTGGTTCCACAGGGGCTCCGGGAGTACCTCCAGTGGCAGAGGTGCAGCAGAGGGCTGCGGGTTTGTTCAGCCGCAGGCTGTGGGTTTGATGGTGCCGCCTATCTTGGATATGATGGGGCACATGCAGAGGATTGGTACGCCGTACTTTGAGGAGAGTGCCGAGGCGGCGAGTGGCGTGAGATTGGAGCGGAATTTCCAGTCTATCAGAGTTGTCTGGTTTAGTACCAGGTTGAGTTGGCAGTCCACTATCTGAGTGGAGATGCATTTGTGGTGGTTGTAGTTGTTGTTCTTTTTGTCTGTGATAAATTGTGAGGTTCTCAACGCATGTGTTTCGTAATGACCTTGTTAGTGGGCGGTTTTGAGTCCCACGTTTTATTCGACTCTGGAGCATCGAATTGCTTCATTACACCGGAGCGTGCCGAGAAGAGTGGCATCCGGAGTAGCGCGGGCGAGAGCGCGGGCATGGTCAAGGTGGCGGGAGGTGGATTCTTGTCTACTTTGGGCCGTGCTAGAGGAGTCGAGATCGAGATTGCGGGGCAGTCAATGCCAGCAGACTTAGTCATCAGTCCGGTGGAGCTGTATGACGTTATTCTCGGGATGGACTGGTTGTCACACTACAGAGTTCATCTGGATTGCTACAGAGGTAGAGTGGTCTTCGAGCGAGATGCAGGGAGGTTGGTTTATCAGGGAGTGAGACCGACTTCCGGGAGTATTGTGATATCTGCTATTCAGGCCGAGCAGTTGTTAGAGCGGGGCTGTGAGGCGTATCTGGCGACGATTTCTATGTCTGAGTCAGGAGCTGGAGTTGTTATGGGAGATATTGAGGTTGTCCAGGATTTTGAGGATGTCTTTCAGTCACTGAAGGGATTACCACCATCTCGGTCTGATCCTTTCACGATTGAGTTAGAGCCGGGGACAGCACCGATATCGAAGACGCCTTACAGGATGGCGCCAGCTGAGTTGGCAGAGCTGAAGAAGCAGATAGAGGACCTTTTGTCTAAGGGGTTCATTCGACCGAGTGTTTCACCGTGGGGAGCACCGGTGTTGTTTGTGAAGAAGAAGGATGGAGTTTCAGACTTTGTATCGATTACAGAGGTCTTAACCGAGTCACTGTGAAGAACAGGTACCCACTCCCGAGGATTGATGAGTTGTTGGATCAGTTGAGGGGTGCTACTTGGTTCTCCAAGATTGACTTGGCATCGGGGTATCATCAGATCCCGATAGATGAGGCAGATGTCAGGAAGACTGCTTTCAGGACGCGTTATGGGCATTTTGAGTTTGTGGTTATGCCTTTCGGTTTGACTAACGCGCCGGCAGCCTTCATGAGATTGATGAACGACGTGTTCAGGGAGTATTTGGACGTGTTTGTCATCATTTTCATTGATGATATTCTGGTATACTCGAGGAGTCAGGAGGAGCATGCGACTCACTTGAGGTTGGTTCTGGAGAAGCTTCGGGAGCAGAAGCTTTTTGCTAAGTTGAGCAAGTGCAGTTTCTGGCAGCGAGAGATGGGATTTCTTGGCCACATTGTTTCTGCAGAGGGAGTTTCTGTGGATCCGGCTAAGATTGAGGCTATCAGAGATTGGCCTAGACCTAGTAGTGCCACCGAGATCAGGAGTTTTCTGGGTTTGGCAGGATACTACAGGAGGTTCGTCAAGGGGTTTGCTACCATGGCGCAGCCGATGACGAAGTTGACCGGGAAGGATGTCCCGTTTGTTTGGTCAGCTGAGTGTGAGGAGAGCTTTAGTCAGCTCAAGGAGATGTTGACTACTACACCAGTGTTGGCGTTACCCGAGCCAGGGAAGCCTTACATGGTGTATACAGATGCTTCAGGCATTGGTCTTGGTTGTGTGCTGATGCAGGAGGGCAGAGTGATAGCATATGCTTCGAGACAGTGGCAGGGCAGTGAGCGTAACCGTCCTACACATGACTTAGAGTTGGGAGCAGTGATCTTCGCGTTGAAGATTTGGAGGTCTTACTTGCTAGGTGAGACAGTACAGGTCTTCACGGATCACAAGAGTTTGCAGCATATCTTCACTCAGCCGATGATGAACGCGAGACAGACGCGCTGGGTTGAGTTCTTGGCGGACTATCAGGTGAGCATTAACTACCATCCGGGCAAGGCTAACCTAGTGGCGGACGCGTTGAGTAGACGGAGGTATGATTCCGCAGTTGAGCGAGATGTGGAGTCTCTAGTTGGCGAGATCAGTACCTTGCGTTTGTGTGCCATTTCGCAGGAGCCTTTGGGTTTAGAGGCAGTGGATCAGGCGGATCTACTTAGCAGGATCAGAGTTGCTCAGCAGAGTGATCAGAGTTTGCTGGATGCGACTAGAGTGACTGGTTCTGAGTATGAGGTCTCTGCGAATGGGACTATCTTGGTTCGTGGGCGAGTTTGTGTGCCTAAGGATGTGGAGTTGAGACATCAGATTTTGGGAGAGGCTCATGCGAGCAAGTTTTCCATTCATCCAGGAGCGACCAAGATGTACCATGACCTCAAGAGGTACTATCATTGGGTCGGGATGAAGAGGGATGTAGCAGACTGGGTTGCGAAGTGCAACACTTGTGCCTTGGTGAAGGCAGAGCATCAGGTTCCGGGTGGTCTTTTGCAGAGTTTACCCATTCCAGAGTGGAAGTGGGACAGGATTACGATGGATTTCGTGGTTGGACTACCTGTTTCGAGGACTTTCGATGCTATCTGGGTGATTGTGGATCGGTTGACTAAGTCGCACATTTCTTGGCCATCAAGAAGACAGATGGAGCTGCTGTCTTGGCTAGGAAGTTTGTGCGAGAGATTGTGAGGCTGCATGGAGTGCCAGCTAGTATTGTGTCAGACCGTGATCCCAGATTCACTTCAGAGTTTTGGAGGGCGTTTCAGGCAGAGATGGGCACTAAGGTGCATCTGAGTACAGCTTATCATCCGCAGACAGATGGTCAGTCAGAGAGGACTATTCAGACTTTGGAGGATTTGCTGAGGATGTGTGTGTTGGATTGGGGTGGCCATTGGGCAGATCACCTGAGCTTAGTTGAGTTTGCATACAACAACAGCTTTCAGGCGAGTATTGGCATGGCTCCATTTGAGGCTTTGTATGGGAGGCCATGTAGGACACCCCTATGCTGGACCCAAGTGGGGGAGCGCAGCATGTATGGAGCTACTTATGTTCAGGAGACGACAGAGAAGGTTCGTGTTGTGAGGCTGAACATGAAGGAGGCTCAGGATAGGCAGAAGAGTTATGCAGATAGACGCAGACGAGAGCTTGAGTTTCAGGTGGAGATAGAGTTTATCTCAAGATGGCTATGTTGAGGGGTCCTAACAGATCCATAGCAGAGAACAAGCTGAGTCCGCGATTTATGGGTCCGTTTCCAGTAGTGGAGCGAGTTGGGCCATTGGCTTACAGGCTGGAGTTGCCTGAGATTATGAAAGCCTTTCACAAGGTTTTTCATGTGTCGATGCTGAGGAAGTGTCTTCACCCTACAGAGGAGTTAGTGGCTAGGATTCCAGAGGATCTTCAGCCAGATTTGACAGTGCCGGCAGTGCCTGTGAGGATTTTAGAGAGGAGGGAAAAGGTTCTGAGGAACAAGAGGATTCCCTTACTGAGGATTTTGTGGGATTGCAGTGGTTCTACAGAGGAGACTTGGGAGCCAGAGGCAAAGATGAAGTTGAAGTTCAGGAAGTGGTTCGACAAGCAGGTCGAGGAGTGAGCTTATTTCATCTTTGTAGCCTCAGTTGTTATTTTTGGCTTTGGTGTTATTGTATTTTCGTTTTCGTTGTAACGATATACATTTTGGAGTTTTAATGAGATGCAGTTTTTCCTCATTTTGCCTTGTGTTGTAATGGTATTCGGATGAAAATGGTTTCGGATGTTACACATGTTTGACCAGTTTTTAATTCTGAGACGGTCTAGACGTCTTATGGTTATAGACATTTTCCGGAATTTTTACTCTAAGGATTGCGATCCTGAATAACTCATCATGTTTTTGGAGACTTCGTTCTCTGGCAGACTCTCTGGGTGCAAGTAGGCCTCAGTTGAGTGTAGCTTATGGGTGCAAGTAGGCCTCAGTATAAGCAGTTTAGTTCATCTGGGTGCAAGTGGGCCTCAGTATGGACGTTTTCGGGTTCGTCTGGGTGCAAGTGGGCCTCAGTGCGGACCGGTGTGGACTTGTCTGGGTGCAAGTGGGCCTCAGTACAAGTGTGTTTGGATGATGAGTTAGGAGTGAAATTTTCTTGGAACGTGTTTATGACATAAGATATGACGTTTGTCTCGGGGATCAAGTGAGGATCTCCGGTGTTGCGGCCTTGCGAGGTGGGTTTTGTGGTCTTTGTGACGTTTGCGTTGGGATTCGAGGACGAATCCAGAGTGCAGCCGTCTTCTCTTTGGAGAATTTTCGAGTTCAGATGCTGTAGAGGAGAAAAGTTGAGTTTTTGGAGAGATTTTCGAATTTTACTGTTCATCGGCACTGTTCATCGGTACTGTTCACGGGTTACTGTTCATCGGTACTCTGTTCATCGGGTTACTGTTCATCCGCGATTCGGCACTGTTCATCGTCCTTCCTTTTTCCTTCAGTTTCAGTCAATTGTCAAGGTGAGTGCATGACTGTGGGTCCGTGATTTGCTAGATTAGATTTGGTTTGTGGTTGTTCTTGATGAGTTTATGTTTTTAATTGTTATTTTTATGATATTTTGGTTGTTCATGTGATGAATTGTGTGTTTGTGTGGTTTAATCTGGTTTATTGGTTTAATTGAATTTAATTGATTTGATTCTAATTGAATTTAATTGGTTTAATGGAATTTAAATAGATTTAATTCGGATTTAATTAATTAAATAATATTTATTTAATTAATTGGTATTATTTTAATTATTTTAAAATATGGAAAATTATTATTTAATTATGAGAATTATTTAATAATTGAGAAATTGAGTTTTAATTATTAAAAGTTATTTAATAATTGGAAAATGGTATTTAATAATTATTGAAGTTTATAAATATTATTAAATATCTAGTAAATTGCGTAAATGGCTCGTAGGCAGAGTGATTGCCTCACTAAGTATTTATTAAATACTTACGCAACTCCATTCCAATGTGTTGCAGGTAAAAGATTTGTGTGATCGCGGAATCAAGGCTGAAGAGGGGGATGATAGGATGTTTACTGTTTTATTGTTTTGCATTATTTTGCTAGACTTGTTTAATTATTATTTGCTTCCGCTGAGCTGATTTATTTGTTATTGATATTTTATTTATTTAATTTATTTTTAAGACCTTCGCTAGAACTGATTAATATTTATTAAAAAAAAATGTTGGTTGTTTCAATCTTATTCTATTTTTTATTTATCTCTTATTTGTCTTCTTGTCCCTTCACATTTTAGTTTATTTTATCTTTATTTTCTTTTTCCTCTTCGAGTTTTCTTCTTCTTCTCGAAGTTTCTCATCTTCTTATCCACTGTATTCTTTTATTCTACTTGTGTTTTTATTCCTTCTTATCTATGTCTTATATTTCACTTATCAATTCATTCGATAGTTTAGATTTTGAAGGATTCGTGAAATAGTTTTTTATCTTTATATAGTCGAGATCTTTTAAAAGTCTATTTTATTTGCTTTTATTGTTTTAGTTTTTTTCTATTTATGAGTGTATTTTAGAATGGTAGATATAAATTTATGATCAATGATTTTTAATTTTGATATATTTCTATTATAATTCAAATTTATAAAAATGCACCAGAAACTAAACCATACACCCATCAATATAAACCCTAAACCTAAACCCAACCCCACATTATAAACCCCCCTCCCCCTAATTAAAGAACCTACACCCTAAACTCAAATCACATTATAACTCCCCCTCAACTTCACACCTGAACCTCATATTACAAATTAGTTCTTGATTTGCTTTTATTTTAATTTTTTTTTTTTTGTAATTGTTGTTTTCTTATCCCTTTTATTCTTCTCTAGTGATCTCTATCTTCTTTTTTCTTCTATTTTTTTATTCGTTGTCATCATCTTTTTTTTTCTGCTTCTTCTTCATTTCCAATTTTTATTCTTCAATCGTTTCTTGTGTCTTCATATCCTCCAACTCACTATTCTTCTTTTTCTTTCTAATTTTCTTTACATTCTATTTCCGATTTTTCTTCTTCCTCATTCCCCCTCTCTCTCTATCTTTATCATCTTCGTCTTCTCTTACATCATCTTATTATAGTTTTTATTTATCTCTTCTTTGTCTTTTTTTCTTCACATTCCATTTTTCTTCTTTGATTTCTTTTTCCTCGTGTTCAAGTTTTCTTCGAAGTTTCTCATCTTCTTTTCCATCATCTTCTTTTCTCTTACTCATGTTTTTCGTTCTTGTCTACGTTTTGTATTTCACTTATCAATTCATTTGATAGTCTAGATTTTGTTAATTTACAAATTCAATTAATATTAGATTAGCATTTTCTTTTTAATTACTTTTCTTATTTTTGTAATGTGTTTATTTTCCAAGGAAGTAATAGCTTAACATTTTGTTAATTTGATATGAACTTATAAATTGTGAAAGCACAAAAAAATTAGTTAAATTTTGTAATGATTGTTTTCTTCTCCCTCTTATTCTTTTTCAGTGATCCCATCTTTTTTTTTCTTCCATTTTTTTATTCTTTGTCATCATCTTTTTTTTTTGCTTCTTCTTTTTCCAATTTTTGTTCTTCAATCTTTCTTGTGTCTTCATATCCTCCAACTTACTATTCTTCTTTTTCTTTCTAATTTTCTTTACATTCTTTTTCCGGTTTATCTTCTTCTCATTCCCCCTTCTCTCTATCTTTATCATCTTTCTTCTCTAACATCATCTTATTCTAGTTTTTATTTATCTCTTATTTGTCTTCTTTCTCTTCACATTTTATTTTTCTTCTTTGTTTTCTTTTTCCTCTTCGAGTTTTTCTTTCTTCTCGAAGTTTCTCATCTTCTTATCCACCGTCTTCTTTTATTATACTCGTGTTTTTATTCTTCTTGTCTACGTCTTATATTTCACTTATCAATTCATTTGATAGTTTAGATTTTCAAGGATTCGTGAAATAGTTTTTATCTTTATATAGTCGAGATCTTTTAAAAATCTATTTTATTTGTGTTGTTATCTTTTGATATGATTTGCTTTATTGTTTTAGTTTTTTCTATTTATGAGTGTATTTTAGAATGGTAGATATAAATTTATAATCAATGATTTTTAATTTTGATACTTTCTATAATAATTCAAATTTTTAAAAATGCACCAGAAACTAAACCCTACACCCATCAATATAAACCCTAAACCCAAACCCAAACCCACATTATAAACCCTCCTCCCCCTAATTAAAGAACCTACACCCTAAACCCAAATCCACATTATAACTCCCCCTGAAACACACACTGAATCTCACATTACAAATTAGTTCTTGATTTTTTTTTTTTTTTGTAATTGTTGTTTTCTTATCCCTTTTATTCTTCTATAGTGATCTCATCTTCTTCTTTTTTCTTCTATTTTTTTATTCGTTGTCATCATCTTCTTTTTTCTGCTTCTTCTTCATTTCCAATTTTATTCTTCAATCGTTTCTTGTGTCTTCATATCCTCCAACTCACTATTCTTCTTTTTCTTTCTAATTTTCTTTACATTCTATTTCCGATTTTTCTTCTTCCTCATTCCCCCTCTCTCTCTATCTTTATCATCTTCGTCTTCTCTTATATCATTTTATTATAGTTTTTATTTATTTCTTCTTTGTCTTTTTTTCTTCACATTCCATTTTTTCTTCTTTGATTTTTTTTTCCTAGTGTTCACAATTAATTATTTGTAAGCTGATGGAATCGAGAAGTTCAGATATGGTCCCAAGCCAGAAATATTCTTCCCCAAAAATAAAGGGTATGAACATCTTTTCTTTTATATATCAACTTAATATTCATAAAACCCTAATTCTAATGGCGAGACTATAACGTTTTTTGTTTTTTCCAGTATCCATATTATTAGTTTCATAACGTTTTTTTATTTTAATGTTGACGTGAACCCTTTCTCTTCACCGCAACCACAAAACTATGTTGCTGTCTTTGCCTTCACTGGTGGATTTTAGATCTTAATTTGTATTTAGTTTTATTGGAATGGGTTTTGTGTGTTTGTGTCTCTTATGTGCAGTGTTCAAATATTCATATGTTTCATGGATTTTCATGTGTTTTGTGTGTTTGTGTGTTTGTGTGGCTTGACTATATATACGTATTACTAGAGGCTCTGCGGCTTCATATGAAAATACAGAAACAGCTTTACAAGCAGCTGGAGGTATGTCTTATCTATATACATTAGTAGAGTACCCGCACGTTTGTGCGGTGTGACGTTGTTGTTTTGTGTAGAAAATTTAAACCCTAAATCCGAACCCGACAAAAAACCCTAATCAAAAAAATTTAAAAACCAAACTTTTTTAATAGGTCTAAACATGAAAATCCGAAATCAAAAAATCCCGAAAACCCTGACTGAACAAAAAAAATCTGGAAACTTTTTCACCCGGAACCCGACCCCAATACCTAATCAAAATTTTAAAATACTCAATTTTTTTAATATATCTAAACCCGAAAACCAGAAATCTAAAAAATCCGGAAAACCCTAAACTGAAAAAAAAAATTGAACCTAACCCGAACAGAAATTTTCAAAGAAACCCGAACAATTTCTATATCTCTATAAAATTATGTCTCAGATTTTCACCCAAACCCGAACTTGTCTATAAAAACCCGAAAATCCAAAAAGCATATTCTATTGATTTGGAATTATCGTTAGATTATGTTAAGTTTTTTTTTTGCAGATTTTTAAGAGATGGAAAACGGAAGTTTTCTAAACCATCGGTTTATTTTAAGTTATTATTCTTGTATCCAAACAATTTTTTCCATTTATTCTTCTATCCAAATAGATTTTTCTCTTATTCTTATATCCAAACAACTTTTGTTTCTCATTTATATAAAGATAAAGACGTTGCCTATAGCTTTGGTTTTTATGTATGTGTTTAAGCTTTTAGATTCATGAAGCTGCAATTAGTAGAAATAGTGAAAGTGAATCTAAAGCGATACTGATTTGTACTCTAGCAACAATTCGCCATCAATTTAATCTCTTCTTCTCATTATGGCTTTACCACTTACTATCTTACTTAGTCATGAATCGGGGGGTTTTCTATTAATTAATTGTTATTTGAAGTAGTACGTAGAATTTCTGATTACATGTTTGGTACTCTAAGGGATAAAATTGAAAGATTTTGCAGATTGTGTGGCTGCTACAACTACAAAGGTCTGCTCAACAAGATTTCGGTGGAGGGATATGGAACTTGCCTTGCTGCGGATGATTTCATATATTTTTGGGAAGAAATGCACTTAGTGGAAGTGACATGGAGGATGGAATGTATTTGTTAAGGCTTTACCAAAAGAAATTTGTGAGTTTGCTTCTCGGAAAGTCACACACTCCCGAGGGTAAAGAGATGCTTTTACTTTTTTTTGTTTGCTGAAATTTGGTATCTATAAGATTTTATTCGCTTTGATAGTTTTGAAGAATATCGTGGACTCAACTGGTAGACTTTCATCATTATGTCTAATGTCTCAGGTAGAATAAACAACACTTCAAAGTTCTTCATGTAGATGAAGCTAAGAGTTCCCTTCCCTACTTCTTGGTACATCAACGAAAAGAACCCACCACCGCTGAAATATGGATCTAAAAAGAGTGTTTCTGATGTTCGACAGGAAGAGAGACAGACACATTACAAATGAAGAGCTAAACGATTCCTTAGAGAATCTAGGAATCTTCATGCCAGATCTAATTCAGATGATCGAAAAGATGGATGTGTAGACATAAACGAGTTTGAGTCTCTATACTGTTCGATTGTAGAAGAAACAGAGGAAGAAGATATGAGAGATGCCAATGTGTTTCTCTGTTAACATGTCTTTGTTTGGTCGATTTTACCGCCGATCACCACCTCATGATTTTTTTTTCGGTTTAGATTTACTACCTCTTAAAATCACTTAAAATTTGTTCTTTATTATTTTCTTTTGTTAAATCCTTAAATTTTTACTACGTTTATATCATTAGTTTTTAAACTATGGATCTTTTTAGTAGCTGTTGAGAAGAAACAATGACACTACCATCAATCAGGTTTTCAACAACATGTACCACACATTCTGTAGAACACATGGATATGTAAAGATTTAGGGTATAAAAAAGAAATACAAATGGACGGGTCAGTCATGATTTTTAGGGTATACGCATCCGAATAAAAATTTGAAGTGATGGATATGATTTCATCTTCTCCACCCCAATGTTAAGTTCCATAGACACCATCACGTTATATGAACATGGGGAGTAAGAAAAAAAGAATAAAAATCGAAAGAAAAATATAAAGAGAAATGAGAAGAATAAAGCATATGAAGATACTAGAGTAGATATACATTAATAAAAGAGGAAAAGAAGAGCAAAATACAAGAATAAGAAGATGATAAATTGAAAGGTAAGAAGAAGAAAAAAAAACACAGCGTATTGGTGTTTGATATGATACTTAATATGTTATGGTGCTTCGAGATATATTATTATTTATTGTTTAATTTTAATGTTCTTGATATGTTGTCATATGTTGTCATACTCTGAAAAAAAATGGTGCTTTGGTGTTTAAAGATTTATTTATAATCATATATTATGCGCCACGAGTCAACAATCTATAACAATAAAAATAATATATTATTCATTTTTTCTTTATAGATCTAACACTAACATTACTGATTTAAAATAAAAACAACGATAACTTCTTTCAAGAAAACAAAAACAATAAAAGTAAATCGAGAATAAATGTGTAATGTGGCGTTTTGGTGTATTGTTTAGGAGACATGATGAGACGGGACAGAGCGGGGAGTTATAATATGGTTAGGGTCTAGGGTGTATGGTTGTTTAGGGGGAGGGTGGGTGGAGTGGGGGTGGTGGTGTTACATATTGGGTTTGGGTTTAGGGTGTACGGTTTATATTGATGGGTGTAGAGTTTAGTTTTTGGTGCATTTTAAAAAAATTGAATTATTATGGAAGAATATCAAAATTAAAAATTATCGATTATAAATTAATATCTACTTTTCTGAATTACATTCACAAATAGAGAAAACTAAAACAATTAAAGCAAATTCAGAATCGAAAGATAACAAAATCAATAGATTTTTAAAAGATCTCGACTATATAAAAAAAAAACTATTTCACAAATCCTTGAAAATCTAAATTATCGAATGAATTGATAGGTGAAATACAAAACATAGACAAAGAAGAATAAAAACACGAGTAAAAGAAAAGAAGACGATGAAAAAGAAGATGGAAAATTTGGAGAAGACGAAGAAAACTAAAGCATGATGAAAAAGAAATCAAAGAAGAAAAAAGGGAATGTGAAGAGAACAAGACAAAGAGAGAGAGGAGGAAAAGATTGATACAAAAGAATGGAATAATACAAGAGAAGACGAATATGATAAAGATAGAGAGAGGAGGAATGAGCGTAAGAAGAAAAACCGGAAAAATAATGTAGTGAAAATTTTGATTTTTAATTGTTGTTGTTACATGAGAATTTAGAAACACCTTTACCATAAACAATTACATGAGCATAACAATGACATTTAATATTTTGTTCAAATCATATCGACTAAATAAAAATATTTTGTATTCTTAAAATATCATATGAAATTTTGTACAACAAGAACAACTACACCAAATTAAACAAAAAAAAAATTAATAAAAAAATGAAAAGAGTTGTCTATTATATGGTTATGGCGTACTATATGGATGGGTGGGGTGGTGTGTTTATTGTAGGGTTAGGGTTTAGAATGTAGGGTTTATACTGATGGGTGTAGGGTTTAGTTTTTTTGTACGTTTTTTTAATTTTTAGTTCTTAAGATATTCTAATGAAAAAAAAAAAAATCTTATTTCTTGAAAATTCTAATCAAAAGGAAAATAGCAAAACAACTAAATTGTTTAGTCTTTTGTTCAAATCACATTAAATAAATAAAAACATTGCATATTCTTAAAATATCATATAAGAATTCTACATTATAAACTTTTGATGTTTTGAATACCAAAATATTATTTTTAGATTATAAGTGTTTTTATTTTTTAAAGCAACTCATGCCCGCGCATGCGCGGGCCAACTACCTCGTTATTTTATATTTTCTTTGAAGACTTTCATATATTTGTTGGATATTAATTAATTAATTGGGTTGAAATGGTGCCGTCAAAAAAAAAAGAAAAAATGGTTTGAAATGGTAAATTTTGATCTTTATATAGTGAAAACTAGACTTCTAGGATATTACCACATGCATATCATGTTAGATACTGAACACCTGATCATAAGGATTGTTTTGATTCGAATGATGGACAATAAAAAGTGAATCAGATTTTTAACTTTTTTGAGATGATTACAGAACCGTTTTATTTTTGGCTTTGATTGGTAACCATAAATGGAGGTAGTACAACTTGTAATGTTTGATATGTTACCAATCAAAAGAGTTACAAATGTGATAGTACAAAAAGCATTTTACAAAAAAAGTAGCATTACAACAAAATAGTGATGTTACAAAAGTCAAAACAATGGTTCAAATGTAAAGCTACTTTGATGTGGTGTTACAAAAAAGTAAGGTGGTACAAAACATTGTTTTTTTTTATTACTTTTTTTTCATAATGTGAGGTGACTTTTGTGCATTAATGAGTCAAAGAGATGGATCAAAGATGCTTTGTATCTCGTGTGGTGGTAACATGTGGTTCTTGTTGTTTTAAGCATTGCCAAAATTTCTTAATCCATCTAGTTTAGTTACCTCCTCATCCTCCATGTGCACTATATTTCATAAAATCTGAGTACATTACATGCAAGAAAACCACATAAACTCATTTAAAAGGTCCAAGCTTGCAATCACTACAAGTTCTAGTAGTGTTTTAAGAGTTTTTTGGTGAGAAGAGTGTTAAACAATGTCTTAGTGAGAAGAATAAACTTCTTCAAATTAATGTACCTTAAGGTAAACAATTTTACAACTATATAGATAAAACAAATATCATTCATTATATACCAAAAAAATATGTGGATTAATGTGACTTTTATGTATTAAAATGTAAAATTCATGAATTTATCCACACTTTATATAGCAACTTCTATAAATACATGCATGCATTTTTATGATTCGTTTTATATTTAACGTAGCAAATTAATTTTTTTATTGCATTTTAATAATGTGTAGGTCTAGTTTATGATTTTTGGTCATGTAAATGAACTATGAACAATTGTAATTACAGTGCAAGAAAAAAATGTCATAAATATAAAAGTAAATAATTCATTAATCTCTTGATAAGTAAATAAGAAGTTTCCAAACAATACAAATTATCAAACTTTCCTTGAAATATATATTTTTTTCTTAAAAAAAAATTGTAATTAATATTTTATATCATACTTTTAGACTATATTTGAATTTCAATATTCAAGTTATTTTTTTAGTCAATTAATATATATTTTTTTAATGATTTCTATTTTTATAATAAAATATTATATTTGAAACGTTACATTGTTACCAATCGGATTTTAGTTACGTACTATTATTTTGTATTATCTTTATCTATACTGCTATATTACGTACTACTGTTTTTTGTAAAATCATCTTTCGTACCACTGAAAATTTTGTAATGCACTACTATTCACTATGTTACCAATCGGAGCCTTTTTCTTTAAAAAGTTTAATCCTCTTTCAGACATTTATCATTTTTCAACGAAACCATCAAAGTCACTTGTGAACTTAGCCAAAGAGGGTAGATGGGACCAAGCTCATTCCCAGCCATCCATTTTAATACTTAATCCACGTGTAATAATCTCAGAAGCTTATAACTTTACCACGTCAGCCCAACAAGCTCTTCTTCTCTCTCTCTTTCGCTCTCAGAGCATGTGCAACGGTGAGCTTTTCACAGTTTCTTCCAGAAAAAAATAATAATATATGACGTGATACGTGAGGTGGAGAGGTGAGAGAAAAAAACGTTTCTCTGGGAGCTTTTGGAACCGCTTCTCTGACACATCTCTACATGTGTCAAAGTCTTATTGGTTACTTTTGTTTTTCTTTTTTTTTTTTACTTTTTCCGAAAATACTTCTTTTTTGTTTTTTTTGTTTTTTTTTCTAAATTGTTTAAAGAGACTTTTACGGTCTCTCCTTTGTATATGCTCATCGAGCTTGTCGTGGCGGCCAACTGATCAGAAATATAGCAGAGAAAGTGAAAAAAAAACAAAAAAAAAAGAGAGAAGAGAGAAGCTGAATTATTTTTTGATTTAATCGAATTAAAAAAATCAGTATCCAATCGAATTAAAAAATAAACTACTAGTCTCTCTCCCGCTCCAGATTTTTTATTTTCATTTTCTGTTATCCCTTTGATTCCTGTGAAGAAGTAGTTCTATTAATGGAGTAGGCGGAGTAGAAGAACAAGAAAAATTAGAAGATGAAGATGACAAAAAGAAGAAGGTGAAGGCGGAAAAAAACGAAAGAAACAAAAAACAAAAAAAAAATTGAAGAATATGTGAACAAAGAAGAAGTTGAAAAAATCAAAAGATAATAAATGAAGAATAAGAACACAAAGCCAATTGAAAACGAAATTTTAAATAAAATAAATACTACGAATAAAAACCAGGAAATAAAAAGATGATGATAAAGAAAGAGGGAATGAAAATTGGATACGAATACGAAAAATGGTAGAAAATGAAGGAAAAAATCTGAAAGAAGTCAAAGTAAAATAATAAGAGATAAAATAGGGTTGGGATTTACAATGTATGGTTTATATTGATAGGTGTAAGATTTAGTTTTTGGTGAATGATTAAAAATTTGAATACACTACATTTCTGATTAAAAAAAAAACTTCTTATAAAAAATAAAAGCAAATCTAGAACTAATTTGTAATGTGGGGTTCAGGTGTGCGGTTTAGGTGGGTGTTATAATGTGGGGTTTGGATTAAGGTGTAGAGTTCATATTGATGGTTGTAGGGTTTAGTTTATGGTGCATTCTTAAAAAAATAGAATAATTATGGAAGTATATCAAAATTAAAATCTTTGATTAAAATTTTATATTTATCTATCATTCAAAAATACATTCACAAATAGAAAAAACTAAAACAATTAAAGTAAATCCAGAATCAAAAGATAACAACAAAAATATATTTTTGAAAGATCTCCGACTATATAAAAATAAAAACTATTTCACAAATCTTTGAAAATCTAAACTATCGAATGAGTTGATAAGTGAAATACAAGATGTAGACAAGAACAAATAAAAACATGAGGAAAATAAAAAAAGTACGGTGGAAAAGAAGTTGGGAAACTTCGAGAAGAAGAAGAAAACTCTGAATATGAGGAAAAAAATTCAAAGAAGAAAAAATGGAATGTAAATAGAAAAAAAAACAAATAAGAGATAAGTGAAAACTAAAATAAGATGATGCGAAAGAAGACGTAGAGAGAGAGAGAGAGAAGAACAAGAAAAAGAATTGAAAGAAAATTAGAAATGAAAAGAAAATTAGTGAAGAAGAGGATGTGAAGACACAAGAAAAGACTGAAGAACAAAAATTGAAAGAAGATGATGACAAAAAATATAAAAAATATAATGAAAAGAAGAAGATGTGATCAGTAGAGAAGAATAAGAGGGTGAAGAAAACAACCATTACAAAAGATATTTTTTTGCAAAAAATAAAAATAAAATAAGTGTAAATCCAAAAACAATTTGTAATGTGGGATTCAGGTGTGTGGTTTGGGGAGGGGGTATAATGTGGGTGTGGGTTGTTTAGGTAGGGGGGGTGTTGTTATATTGTCGGGTTTGGGTTTAGGGTTTATATTGATGAGTGTAGGGTTTAGTTTTTGGTGCATTTTAAAAAACTTGAACTAGAGAGAGAGAGAGAGGGAGACAGAAGAAGAAGAAAAACCAGAAAAAGAATTGAAAGAAAATTAGAAATGAAAATAAAATTAGTGAAGAAGAGGATGTGAAGACACAAGAAAAGACTGAAGAACAAAAATTGAAAGAAGATGATGACAGAAAATATAAAAAAAAATAATGAAAAGAAGAAGATGTGATCAGTAGAGAAGAATAAGAGGGTGAAGAAAACAACCATTACAAAAGATATTTTTTTGCAAAAAATAAAAATAAAATAAGTGTAAATCCAAAAACAATTTGTAATGTGGGATTCAGGTGTGTGGTTTGGGGAGGGGGTATAATGTGGGTGTGGGTTGTTTAGGAAGGGGGGGTGTTGTTATATTGTCGGGTTTGGATTTAGGGTTTATATTGATGAGTGTAGGGTTTAGTTTTTGGTGCATTTTATAAAACTTGAACTAGAGAGAGAGAGAGAGGGAGACAGAAGAAGAAGAAAACCCAGAAAAAGAATTGAAAGAAAATTAGAAATGAAAAGAAAATTAGTGAAGAAGAGGATGTGAAGACACAAGAAAAGACTGAAGAACAAAAATTGAGAGAAGATGATGACAAAAAATATAAAAATTATAATGAAAAGAAGAAGATGTGATCAGTAGAGAAGAATAAGAGGGTGTGGGTTGTTTAGGAAGGGGGGGAGTGTTGTTATATTGTCGGGTTTCGGTTTAGGGTTTATATTGATGAGTGTAGGGTTTAGTTTTTGGTGCATTTTATAAAACTTGAACTATTATAGAAGTATATCAAAACTAAAAATCATTGATTATATTGGTGTCTATATTGGTGTCGGTCGACACCGGCTCGACAGCCAGATGCCAACTTTCATGAAATAACACAGAAACACAAAATCAACACAATTACCAACCAAGCATCATGAAATAACACTCAAATCACATGAACTCAACAAGAACAACCATAAACCAATCCAAATCTAGCGATCCGCGAACCCACAATTATGCACTCACCTCAAATCGGATTGAAAAGAGGAAAGGGAGATGAAAGGAACGAAGAACAGCAACAAACAGGAGCACATTGATCACCAAACCACCAAGAACACCACAAAACTCCACAAAATCGCCCCTCTCTCTTCTCCACGGCACAAAACGACAAAATAGAAGAAAACCGAGCGGCTGCTCTTTTATTTTCGTGACCTAGGGCTTTCCCTGCCCAAAGCCGGCGTAAACCGACTTAAACCGAACCAGAAATCAATTTTAACCATTGGTGTCGACCAACACCACCTTGATGTCGCCCGACACCAAAGAAAAAATCACAATTCTTTGATCTATAATGGGGGGTGTTTATTTTAGGGTGTTTATTTTAGGGTTATGGTTTAGATGGTAGGGTTTATATTGGTGGGTGTAGGGTTTAGTTTTTTTGTGCTTTTTTTAAATTCTTAGTTCTTAAAATATTCTAATGAAAAAAGAAATCATTACTTCTTGAAAATTCCAATAAAAAAAACAAAATTTCAAAACAACTAAATTGTTTATTTTTTTGCTCAAATCATATCCATTAACTAAAACATTGCATATTCTTAAAATATCATATGAATTTGTTTACAAAAACAACAATTACACCAAATTAAGCAAAAAAAACAAGAATTTGTATAATGTGGGTGTGGGTTGTTTAGGAAGGGGGGGAGTGTTGTTATATTGTCGGGTTTCGATTTAGGGTTTATATTGATGAGTGTAGGGTTTAGTTTTTGGTGCATTTTAAAAAATTTGAACTATTATAGAAGTATATCAAAACTAAAAATCATTGATTATATTGGTGTCGGTCGACACCGGCTCGACAGCCAGATGCCAACTTTCATGAAATAACACAGAAACACAAAATCAACACAATTACCAACCAAGCATCATGAAATAACACTCAAATCACATGAACTCAACAAGAACAACCATAAAACCAATCCAAATCTAGCGATCCGCGAACCCACAATCATGCACTCACCTCAAATCGGATTGAAAAGAGGAAAGGGAGATGAAAGGAACGAAGAACAGCAACAAACAGGAGCACATCGATCACCAAACCACCAAGAACACCACAAAACTCCACAAAATCGCCCCTCTCTCTTCTCCACGGCACAAAACGACAAAATAGAAGAAAACCGAGCGGCTGCTCTTTTATTTTCGTGACCTAGGGCTTTCCCTGCCCAAAGCCGGCGTAAACCGACTTAAATCGAACCAGAAATCAATTTTAACCATTGGTGTCGACCAACACCACCTTGATGTCGCCCGACACCAAAGAAAAAATCACAATTCTTTGATCTATAATGGGGGGGGTGTTTATTTTAGGGTTAGGGTTTAGAAGGTAGGGTTTATATTGGTGGGTGTAGGGTTTAGTTTTTTTGTGCTTTTTTTAAATTCTTAGTTCTTAAAATATTCTAATGAAAAAAGAAATCATTACTTCTTGAAAATTCCAATAAAAAAAACAAAATTTCAAAACAACTAAATTGTTTATTTTTTTGCTCAAATCATATCCATTAACTAAAACATTGCATATTCTTAAAATATCATATGAATTTGTTTACAAAAACAACAATTACACCAAATTAAGCAAAAAAAATATTTAATTAAAATTGAAAAGAGCTATCTATTATGTGGTTATGGTGTATTGTATGGATGGGGAGGGAGGATGGGGGTGTTTGTTGTAGAGTTAGGGTTTAGAAGGTATGGTTTATATTGGTGGGTTTAGGGTTTAATTTGTGCGTTTTTAAAATCCTTATTTCTTGAAATATTTTAATGAAAAATGAAATCCTAAGTTCGTGAAAATTCTAATGAAAAGGGAAATAGCAAAACAACTAAATTGTGTTTAATCTTTTGTTCAAATAATATTGATTAAATAAAAACATTGCGTATTCTTAAAAGATCATAAGAAAACCCTACATTCTAAACCTTTTGTTTAGAATATTAAAATTATTGTTTCTTAGCTTATAAATGTTTTTATTTTTAAAAACAACTCATGCCCGCGCATGCGCGGGCCTATACCACCTCTTTTCTGAAATAATCGGAAAGAGAAAAGAGATCTTGGAGGCTTGACAGTAAGTATTTGCAAGTTATCCTAGCTCTTTCATTAGATCCGGTCTCTCGGTGGAGAAGAGGAATATAATATCGCTTACTGATATTTATGGGAAGTTTAGGTATGACATGTCTAGCTGACTAGCTCTGTCGCTTGGGTGGAGCCAGCCTCACAACATCGCTTAATTTGCTGTGACTTCATTTCGTCATCCCAAATGAAGTAGTTTTTTTATTTTTACTTTTATTTCGATGTATCTATTTAATGACAATGCTTATTGCTCAAAGCTTGAAATGATTATTTTGGGATATGACTAAAATAATTAGTGTTGAAAGCCTGTAATGATAATTTTGGGGATAGGACCAACAAATAATTTGTGCTGAAAGTGTGGAATAATTATTTTGGATTTTTGGGATAAGACCAATGTAATTTGTACTGAAAGCCTGAAATAACTATTTAAAGTCCGGAATAATTATTTTAGGATATGACAAATATACATTTTACAACCTGGTAGATACTTCGAAGTTTGAACTATATCTACCAATAATTAATAACATCGCTTTATTTGTTGTGTCTTCATCATCATCCCAAATGAAGTAGTTTTTTTTTTTTTTTTACTTTTATTTCTATGTACCTACTGACTAATGACAGTGCTTATTGCTGAAAGTCTGGATTAATTATTTTATGATAGAAACAAAATAATTTGTGCTAAAAGCCTGGAATGATAATTTTTGGATAGGACTAACAAATAATTTGTGATGAAAGTCTGGAATGATTATATTTGAGATATGACCAAAATAATTTGTTCTGAAAATCTGTAATAAGTATTTTGGATTTTTGGGATAAGACCAACGTAATTTGTGCTGAAAGCCTGGAATAATTATTTAAGAATATGACCAATTTATATTTTACAATCTGGTAGATATTTCCAAGTTTGAACTATATCTAGCAGTAATTAATAACATCACTGAAAGCCTGGAATGATTATATTTGAGATATGACCAAAATAATTTGTGCTGAAAATCTGGAATAAATATTTTGGATTTTTGGGATAAGACCAACTTGTGCTGAAAGCCTGGAATAATTATTTAAAGCCTGGAATAATTAATTTAGAATATGATCAATATACATTTTACAACCTGGTCACAGTAAATTAAGCAATGTTATTAATTACTGGTAGATATTTCCAAGTTTGAACCATATCTACCAGTAATTAATAACATTGCTTAATTTACTGTGACTTCATCATCATCCAAAATATATATATATTTTTTTTTTACTTTTATTTCTATGTATCTAATAGTTAATGACAATGTTTATTGCTGAAAGTCTAGAATAATTATTTTAGGATATGACCAAAATAATTTGTGCTAAAAGCCTGGAATGATAATTTTTGGATATGACCAACAAATAATTTGTGCTGAAAGCTTGAAATGATTATATTTGGCATATGACCAAAATAATTTGTGCTGAAAATCTAAAATAATTATTTTGGATTTTTTGGATAAGACCAACATAATTAATTTGTGCTAAAAATCTGGAATAATTATTTTAACATAAGACCAATATAAGTTTTACAACTTAGTAAATACGTCAAAGTTTGACCATATCTACCAATAATTAATATTTTCATACCAAATATACTGTACGCATGCATGCATCAAAAGGACGAGATTTATGATTAAATACAATGCTTTAATTCATGGTTACTTTACAGGTAAATATCCCACGAACATATAAAATAATGATAATCATAGAGATGTATTGAATAGTAATCTATAACCTAGTTATAGGAAACTTAATAAATATTTTTTTTGTTTATTCTTTTGACTAGCTTTAAATTACAAAATAATGTCTCTTGTTAAAAAGAGACAAATCTTCTCGCAACCCTCCATCACTATATAACACAACACATCTACCATAGAATAGATCATTCCAACAATAGATCATTCCCATAGAAATTTCAAAAGTTGATGTGATGTTTACAAATAATATAATTTTCTTTTTTATGATTTATCATGTGTTTCTTTTGTTGTTGTTGTTGTTGTTATAGCTTGCAATTTCAATATATTTTCTTTATATTCTCGCCTTTGTATCATTCTGGTTCTATATCATTGTCAGTATGATTATGGTTTTTAATGTTATGATTTTTGTTATATTCTGGCTTTTATTGTCATATGTTGGTTTGATACTACTGTTAGTTTATTTTTTTCAAGACACATATATGCGTTATCTTTTTAATTCAGTACTGTTTAAAATTTCTCTAGTAAATGATGAGTTTTTTATACTATACTAGTTGGAGAATAGGCGGACTAGGGTTTCAGCCTTTGAAAAACTCCCATTATGTTCTTAAGATTATGACCTAAGTTCCAGAAACTCCGCCGTCATTGTTCCCCGAAGCCCATAATTCAAGCACTTCCAGTGTCCGGTACGAAAAGAAGAAAGCTCCAATCGTGAGTTTTCTTTTCGCTATTCCTATTAATCGAAATTCCAAGGATTTAGGATCTCTCACTTGAGGTTTCTTCTTCTTCTTATTTTCATTAGTTGCAATCCAAAAGCTAAAGGAATCAAAGAAGAAGAGGAAGGGTATTATTATAGGACTTTGGGATCTGAAAATTACCTCAGACCTACTCCAGGAGATACTATCTTGCCTCGGATTAAAAGCCAGCATCCATGCTTCTCTTGTCAGTTTAAGTTTATGCCTCGTCTGCCTGTTGTTTGATTAGTTGATAATATGTACTTCTAACTTCATTTCCATCTAAATATATATAGATTTTCTATGTTCATATATTAAACGTAATGTTATCAATTCACCTTGTTTTTGTTTGTTTGTTTGTTTTTTTTTTGTTTTTTTTGTCTAAATGGGCTATAATATATAAGAAATAAATTTATCAAAATAAAATAAAAACCAAAAAAGATTATGTGATTTTTTTATAAACAATGAATTAATACTAAATTTCAATTGGCTTAGTCGATTACTTAATATTTCATTCTAATCATTACAAATGTTTTAGCTCGCTCAATATCGTG
The DNA here is from genome assembly GCA_902728155.2 of Microthlaspi erraticum. Classification (NCBI taxonomy): domain Eukaryota; kingdom Viridiplantae; phylum Streptophyta; class Magnoliopsida; order Brassicales; family Brassicaceae; genus Microthlaspi; species Microthlaspi erraticum. Next base: position 17,555 of record CACVBM020001706.1, on the reverse strand, counting down.
TGGGAAACTACGAAGATTCTTCATATTCTAATCACTGAAAAGGTTTTCAAAGAAGATTTCTATTGTCAGATTTTGAACCATTGTTGATACATCCGAAGTATCATAAACAATTTCTAACTGGTTTAGGACTCATATTGACAATGTTGATTTATATGAGGTTATCAATCAAATAAATATAAATTTGATGTAATCAAAAAGAATATCAAGCCTCTTCCTAGACTGAGGCTAATGCAAATTAGTCTTAGCCCATCCTTAAATTACAAAGTCATTATGTGTGGTGAGGAAATTTATGCTAAATCAAAATATTCTAGCTAACATTGAATCTAAAACGTATCTGACAGTGCTTATTACTGAAAGCCTGGAGTAATTATTATGGGATAAGACTATTGCATCATCACCTAGTAAGCATATCTACCAATAATTAATATTTTCACAACAACTATTTTGTAAGCATGCATCAAAGGGACGATATTTATGACTAATGCTTTTAAAGATAACTATAATCTACAATGCTTTAATGCATGGTTACTGTACACGTCAATATCCAATGTATAACATGATGATAATCAAAGAAATGTATAGAAATGAAATCTTTCACCTACTTATAAGAAACTTGCTAGGCTGTAATTAATATTTTTTATTATTTTCACTAGCATTAAATTACAAAATAGTGTCTCTAATTAAAGAGAGACAAATCTTCGTGTACCACCCCCTCCTTCACTATATATAACACCACACATTCACCAACTCAATACACACAACATAAACAAATAAGCAAAAAGAAAACAAAAGCAGCAAAAAAAATCAAAATCCATCATGACGAGGAGTAAGGTGAAGCTTGCATATATTTCCAACGATTGTAAGAGGAAAAGCACCTTTAGAAAAAGAAACAAAGGTCTTCTGAAGAAAGTGAACGAGTTATCGACTCTATGCGGTGTCTCTGCATGCGCCATCGTCTACAGTCCCTACACCACCAATCCCGACGTTTGGCCGTCAAATGCCGGCGTTCACAGCGTCATTTCGGAGTTCCGGGGGTTGCCGGTGCTGGACCAACAAAAGAAAATGTTGGACCAAGAGGCGTTCATCAGACAACGCATAACCAAAGCTTCCGAGCACCTTAAGAAAGTGAGTAAGGAGAACAGGGAGCGGGAGATGACTGAACTCATGTTCCAGTGGTTAAAGGGTAACGTGGGTAGGTTTCACCTAAATATTGTAGATCTCAATGATTTAGGTTTTATGATTGACCAAAAACTGAAAGATCTCAATCGGAGGATCGATGTTTTGGGGTATCCTGCTGCTATGGAGGTCGGTGAACCCTCCAATGCTGCTGCGGCTGCCGCTGCTTTATTTAACTCTATTCAGCAGCAGCAGCAGATTCCTCCTCCGGGGGCTCCAAATGTTGGACTCTATGAGCAACCTTGGAATCAGACTCAGAATCAGTATCAACAGCAAAGCTTTGTGGAGATGATGAATGAGCAAATGGGGTTTCAGTTCATGGGTCATAACCACCACCACCACCACCACCAACCGCAGCAGCAGCAGATCCCCGGTGATTCCTCCATCGCTCCGGCAGCCGCCAGCTCAAGCAGTGCGAAACCCCGTTACCGGGCCAAACCCCACCACCAACCCCATTTGGTTCCCATAGGATTTTCGAGAGTTGATGTTCGCAAAGTGTTTCTTTCTGTTGTTTTTATGAACTTGCATGCATTGCAATTTCTTTTCTTTATTTATACAATTCTATTTCATTGTCAGTGTGATTATTGTTTTTTCTTAAAATGCTATGGATTTGTGATACTCTCACTTTTATTGTAGTACGAGGTAGTTGGTCAGCACCTTGCGCGGACATGAGTTGTTTTTGAAAATAAAAATATCTATAAGCAAAAACTAATATTTTTCATAATTTAAACTTTACAATAATTTTTCTAAAAAACTGAAATAACAAAAAAATATTAAAATAATTTAAATATTCAAATCATACCAAATGTTTATAAAACTTCATTATATTAATTGACTTAATTTACTTTCAGATAAGCATATCTAGCACTAAGTTTGCTTGATGAAGAAGATGGTCTAATGAGATTTTTTTTAATGATTATTTTCCTTTTTTTTTGTTATATTATTCTCAATTTTATTTATCGTATTTGATATGTTTTATTTATATTATTGGATAAAATATCTAATTTAATACGCAAGATATGATTTGAACAAAAGATTCAAAAATTAAGTTGTTTTGCTATTTCTCTTTTATTAGAATTTTCAAGAACTAAGGATTTAAAAAACGCACAAAAAACTAAACCCTACTCCCACCAATATAAACCCTACATTCTAAACCCTAACCCTACAATAAACACCACCCTCTCCCCCATCAGTACAGTACACCATAACCACATAATAGACAAATTTTTTTATTTGAATTAAATATTTTTGCTTAATTTGGTGTAATTTTTGTTGTTACACAAAATTTCATATGATATTTTAAGAATTCGAAATGTTATTATTTAATCGATATGATTTGAACAAAAGATTAAACAATTTAGTTGTTTTCCTATTTCGCTTTTCATTAGAATTTTCAAGAACTACAGATTTAGAAAGTGCACAAAAAACTAAACCCTACACCCACCAATATAAACCCTACCTTCTAAACTCTAACCCTACAATAACCCCACAAAAAATGGAGCCTTGTGCACCTTGTGGTCCCGCACTTTGTGCGAGTACAAAGATTTTAATAATATAAGTAGTAGAATTTATGATTGTATTCATCGTTATCTGTTTTCGCCAACTTTTATTTTTCTAATCTTAATGTGTTTTACTTTTGTCTTTTTTTTTCTCTCATTCTTCTGCATAATCTTCTTCATTTGCTTAAAAGATACAAAAGATTTTTCACTTCTTGCTTTCTTCTCCCTATTATTCTTCTCCAATTATTCAATTTTCTTATTTTTCTTTCAATTTTGTATTCGTTCTCATTATGTTTTTCTTTTTTTTTTTCCAATTGTTGTTTTTCAATATTTTCTTGTGATGTCTTTATATTCTCTAACTCACTATTTTTATTGTTATTTTCTAATTTCTTTACATTCTTTTTCCGTTTTTCTCTTCTCATTCCCCTTCTCTCTACCACATCATATTATTCTAGTTTTTATTGATTTCTTCTTTGTCTTTTTTTTTTCTCTTCACATTCCATCTTTTCTTCTTTGATTTTTATTTCCTCATGTTCGAATTTTCTTTTTTCTTCTCCAAATTTCCCATCTTTTTTTTTCACCGACTTCTTTTCTTTTACTCAGTGTTATTATTCGTTCTTTTATACGTCTTGTATTTCACCTATCACTTCATTCGATAGTTTAGATTTTCAAAAACTAAGAATGCACCAAAAGCTAAACCCTACATCATCATATATAAACCCTAAATTCTAAACCCAAATCTCACAGTAACACCACCACCACACCCCACACACCCCCTCCCCCTGGAACAATTATACACCCTAAACCCAAACCCCACAATATAACCTCCCCCACCCCAAACTGCACACTCAAACTCCACATTTTACAAATCAGTTCTGGATTGGATTTGAAACAACCAACATTTTTTTTTATTAAATTAATTAAATAACAATTCAGCGGAAGTCTTTAAATAAATAAATAATAATAAATCAGGTTCAACAAATAAATTCAAATAAATAATTAAAGGAAATACTAGCAACCTAAACACCAGGTACTAGCAAGTCAAATAATGCAAAACAATAAAACATTAAACATCCTATCATCCCCCTCTTCAGCCTTGATTCCGCGATCACACAAATCTTTTACCTGCAACACATTGGAATGGAGTTGCGTAAGTATTTAATAAATACTTAGTGAGGCAATCACTCTGCCTACGAGCCATTTACGCAATTACTAGATATTTAATAATATTTTTAAACTCCAATAATTATTAAATACCAATTTTCGAATTATTAAATAATTTTAACAATTAAAATAATCATTTTCCATAATTAAAATAATTATATTAATTATTTTAATCCATTCAATTAATTAATCAACCATAATTAATTAATACCAAGATAACCAATCCAATTTGTCTTAACCATTTCCAATTGATTTAAACCAGACAGAAATTCAATTAATCCATTAATCAATTTAAACCGGAATTAACCGGTCTGTGTCGACCGACACACGCTTTGTGTCGCTCGACACAAACCTTCTGGTGTCGACCGACACAAGCTTTGTGTCGCTCGACACCGATTCCAGAGTCGCAGAGATCGATCTATGAACAGTACTTCGAACACGGGAAAAACACAGAAACTCAACCAATCAACCAAACACTCAAATCAAACATCGATATTATCACGAAATCATCATAGAACCACATACATATCCTGAATCTAGCAATCACGGACCCACAGTCATGCACTCACCTTGATTCTAGGTTGAAAAGAGGGGAAAATCGGATTGAAGAAGGTGAATCTGACGAAGAACAAGAAGGACGACGACGCAGCAGCCACGAAACTCGACCACGGCTCCACAACCACGACGAACAAGCCTCAATTGGTCGATAAACACCTCAAATCGCCTCTAACTCTTCTCCTCTCTCAGATTCACTCACTAAACGACAAAAGGGTTCTTCCCTCGACGGCTGCGTCATTTTTAACACAAGGAATAGGGTTCCCAACCTAAACCAGAACCAAACCGGCCCAAAATCACTCAAATCAAACTGACTGCAATTTTCAATAACCGGTGTCGACCGACACACATCACTTGTGTCGCTCGACACCAACATCTCAACACAAGAGATTTGGCTGCGGATGTTACAGGATTTTATATTTATTTTTTTCTTAAAAGAAGTTTTTTGTTTTGTTTTCGATCAGTAAGGTAGTGTATTCAAAAAATTTAATGAATCTAAAACTAAACTTTACACCCATCAATATAAACCGTACATCATAAACCCCAATCCCATTTTATCTTCTTCTTCTTTTACTTCTTTCATATTTTTTTCATTCATTTTCTACCGTTTGTTTTTTTCTTATTCTTATCAAAGTTTCTAATCCTTTTTCTTTTCCTCTCTCTCTTCATCATCATCTTTTTATTTCCTGATTTATTCTCATATTATAAATCTTTCATAAACCATACACTCTAACCCCTACCAAACATTAAATATGATGATAACATTATGTGTTTTGTCTTCTCTAACTTCTTAATCTTCTAATTTCTACGTGTCTAGTCTTTTTCTTCTACTCAGTTTCTTCATTCGGTTAGAGAGATAAAAAAGTATTCCCCTTTTATTAGTTTTGTTCTTCAACTTCTTCTTCTCCAGACTTTTACTCCCTCTTATTTATTCTCCAATAATCTCTTTTTCTTCTTTTTTTATCCCTTGTCATTTTCTTCTTCTTTATCTCCTAATTTTGTTATATATAATATTAAACCATTACTAAAAAAATCAAACATCCATGATCGCTCCGAGCCTCAAGAGAAATAGCAAGCGTTACACCAAACCTTATTTAGCTAACGATAGATAGAGATGCCTTATAGAGTTATAGTGGATATAAAGATTATTTTCTGAACATGCCTAAACTAATTAACATGGCAAGAAATAGTAATCGGAATGTGTGAATGGTACTCGTCTTTAGCCTATTTTAAGAGTCTCAAGAGCATTAATTGAACCTCACGAATCTGTCTCACCCTGATTGCGACACAGCAATATTTCGGAATAATGGCAGTTGTGGTTATGTTTATGATGATAGAGTGTGTGGAGACGGTGAACATGAAAGTGAAACTTGAACACTCTCTGCATCTACTTTTAAAATGTTATTTATACCTCTTGGAGTTTTTTTAAGAGCTTGTAGTTGTTAATCACGGAGAAACCATGATCGAGATTCACAGCTGAACAAACAGAGAAGTGCTTAACGTTTTCGTGAGGCTCTCACAAAAACAGAAACAATCGTAACAATCATTGAAGAGAGTCAAAAACATAAACAATTATAATAAATTCTCTTCCGTAAGACTTCTACAACAATATATAGCTCAGCAAGAGTCCATACACCCTTTACAAAGAATTGCGAATGATCCATGGATGGACTCTTGCTAAGAAGAACCCCTTCATAATACTAATAATGGATCCTTTAGTTTCAATCAATCCAACATCAATATATGAAACGATAAATTGGAGGGCTAACTATCTAGTTTCCAATTTTTGCTTTTCTTTTCCTAGCACGCTCAGCTTCTTCTGCTTTCAAGGTCGCTTTCTGTAACTTCTCTTGTCAATTAATAATTGGTCCATAGAACACAAAATTAAGACCATATAAAAGACACTCGCTTCTTTTCCTGTCTTACATTGTTTTTTTCGTCCTTTGCCATCTGCTTTTTTGGCCACGCTTCAACATAAATAGATGTATTTTTATAACGGACAATAAAAGGTTCAACATTCTTTAAGCTTATTTATAACTTTTCCCTGCTACAGCCTGCAAGAATACGTAACAGTGTCAAGCAAAGCTATATACTAAAGAACACCATTCGATTATATAACTTAAAAGGTGAAATTACTCAAAAATTATTTAAAATCCAACAACTTTGGTTTTGGTAACGTAACGAGAATAATACAGAGAACATAGAGTTATTTGAAAACTTACAACCATGTCGCCTTTTTCACCCATTACAACAGCACAACGCACAACCACACATCTATTTATCGTAAAGGAAGAGCATATGACCATACGCCAGAGGCATATATTAATCGTGTTGGAGTCGACAAGTGAGAGAGAGAGAGAGATTATTTGGTGTTTAGTGTTGGAATCTTGGAGGCTTGACATTAGGTCTAAACACTAAAGAATAATCGCTTAATCTTTCCGATTATTTCCACTAGATACGAGGTAGTTGTTCCGCGCTTTGCGCGGGCATGAGTTGTTTTTGAAAATAAAAATATCATAAACAAAAACTAATATTTTTCATAATTTAAACGTTACAATAATTTTTCTAAAAAACTGAAATAACAGAAAATTATCAATGGTTATTAAAATATTTTAAATATTCAAATCATACCAAATGTTTATAAAACTTCATAATATTAATTGACTTAAATTACTTTTAGATAAGCATATTTAGCACTAAGTTTGCTTGATGAAGAAGATGGTCTAATGAGGTTTTTTTAATGATTATTTTCCTTTATTTTTTGTTATATTATTCTCAATTTTATTTATCGTATTTGATATGTTTTATTTATATTATTGGATAAAATATCATAATTTTAAATTTATAATTAAATACGCAAGGTTTTTATTTAATCGATATGATTTGAACAAAAGATTAAAAAATTAAGTTGTTTTGCTATTTCTCTTTTCATTATAATTTTCAAGAACTAAGGATTTAAAAAAACGCACCAAAAAATAAACCCTACTCCCACCAATATAAACCCTACATTCTAAACCCTAACCCTACAATAAACACCCACCCTCTCCCCCATCAGTACAGTACACCATAACCACATAATAGACAAATGTTTTTATTTGAATTAAATATTTTTGCTTAATTTGGTGTAATTGTTGTTGTTGCACAAAATTTCATATGATATTTTAAGAATTTCAAATGTTATTATTTAATCGATATGATTTGAACAAAAGATTAAAAAATTTAGTTGTTTTCCTATTTCGGCGTTTCATTAGAATTTTCAAGAACTATAGATTTAAAAAGTGCACAAAAAACTAAACCCTACACCCACCAATATAAACCCTACCTTCTAAACTCTAACCCTACAATAACCCCACAAAAAATGGAGCCTTGTGCACCTTGTAGTCCCGCACTTTGTGCGAGTACAAAGATTTTAATAATATAAGTAGTAGAATTTATGATTGTATTCATCGTTTATGTTTTCGCCGACTTTTTATTTTTCTAATCTGAGTGTGTTTTACTTTTGTCTTTTTTTCTCTCATTCTTCTGCATAATCTTCTTTATTTGCTTAAAGAGATACACAAGATTTTTCACTTCTTGTTTTCTTCTCCCTATTATTCTTCTCCAAGATACAAAAGATACAAAAGAAGAAAACTCGAAGAGAAAAAAGAAAACAAAGAAGAAAAAATGAAATGCGAAGAGAAAAAAGACAAATAAGAAATAAATAAAAATTAGAATAAGATGATGTCAGAAAAAACAAAGATGATAAAGATAGAGAGTGAGGGGAATGAGGAAGAAGAAAAAACGTAAAAAGAATATAAAGAAAATTAGAAAGAAAAAGAAGAATAGTAAGTTGGAGGATATGAAGACATAAGAAATGATTGAAGAACGAAAATTTGAAAAAGAAGAAGTGGGGAAAAAAAAGATGATGACAACGAAGAAATAAATGGAAGAAAAAAAAAGATGGGATCAGTGAAAAAGAATAAGAGGGAGAAGAAAACAACCATTAAAAAGTTAACTATTTTTCTTTTTCTAGATCTTTCACAGTTGATAAGTTCGTATCAAATTAACAAAATGTTAAGCTATTACTTCCTTTGAAAATAAACACATTACAAAAATATGAAAAATAATTAAAAAGAAAATGTGTTCATCTAATATTAATTGAAAGGATTTGAAGTTCTAAAACATCTCTTGGCCGTGACCAGCGCAGGCTTGAGAATTTTTAAAAAGGAAATTGTTTGTAATAATAATAATATTAGATCATTTAAAAAAAAAAAATCTTTGGAATTTGTTTGTCATTTAATTTAATTTTCCTGTATTTAAATTATGTTTTTCCAAATCAACACGATATTTTTTCATTAAATTTCTTTTGTATTTTTTTTCATATCTTTCTTCCAAATTTTCTTATACCTCTTCGTCTCTCCCTCCTTCTGTATCTCCTTTGCTTTTCCGACTATTGATTCTTTTCAAAAACATTAACATATATTCATATCTTATATCTCTTTCCAGTTGAGGCAAATCTCCTCTTTAAAAAAAAGACACGTGGCATTGTCCCATTAAAAAATAAATTCGTTGAATTTACTAAAAAAATAAATTAAACACAGAAATCATAATCGAACGAAAATCGTTTAGGGTTCCGTCCCCATCGCCACCGACCGCCACCGACAACGACTTCACGACTTCTCAGTGAGAGAAACAGTAACCGGATCGCAGAGCTTCACAATCAAGGGGATTCCGAACGAATCCTGCCCAGCTCGGATCTAGAGCTTGAATCTCAAATCTCAAATCTCAAACGAAGCTGTAATACGGTTCTCCGCCGTCCCGAAACCTCTCTCGGACAAACAACCAGTGCTCCGTCACCACATCCTCCGCCGACAGTTGATCTTTTATGGGCATCACCTCACACCCTTAAACATCCTGGACCTTAAAGTCTCAGCCGTTCTGCAGTCTCTCTCCAATGAGACAAATACATGCTTTCCAGGTCCCGCCGTCTCGAATACTCCACCGCCATTGCCACGATCAAAACTTTCTACCGTCGTACTGCTGCAAATACCAAATCGATCAACCGAATGAATAAGCCGGAAGTTCAGCCACCTCCGCCGCGGATCTCAGGCTGCACAACCATTTCGGCATCTCTGTGGGTTAATGTTCGAGTGACGTGAGGGTTTTTTTCCAAAATCAAATTCAGGCGATGGATGGGTTTAAGGTTTCTGGGCTTTCTATTGTTTTCTTAAATCAAATTGGGCTTTTTATTGGCTCTTAGTGACAATATAACTTCAACTTTGTGTGTTATCCTGTTTTTATATCATTTTGATCCACCACCCATTCACTACTTTATTGTATTTATTAGAGTTTGGCTCTTTCACCATTTTAATAATCTTTTCTTTTTAACTGAAACGTTCCTTGGCCTTTCCACTTCTTCGTTGATTCCTATATCACGTTTTTAATGATCTCAGATTTTAGTGTGTTCGTCGATTCCTAACCCATTCAGCTATCTTCTCCTGCAATCGAGAGAAAAGCAAGTGAAGGGCGGTGAATCACAAAATCATGAACGAAAGTTTATTGTTTCGGACAAACCCGAGCAGTCTACTCAGATCGAACAAAAGTGAGAAGTGAACTGCCAAATCTGGGATGGTAGGTTTGGACAAAGTATGCTCCTCGGGGTCCAAATTCGCCTCAAATGATTTCGTCCGGTAAGATCTCAGCCCGGAAAATGATTCGTTGTGAATCTGCTTCCTCTGTACTTTGTTGATCCATGTTTTTTGCAATGTTTTACTTCTGCATCAGAATATTCGCAGACTGAAAGCATTGTTTTGTGTAGTCAGTTTATTCCACGTAAGCGCAAACTGGAAACTTGATATAATAGTTCGTATTGTCTTCTGGGTTGGACAGCTCCAACATCACAATTTGGTCAAAACTAAACGATGAGAGATCACCAATGAGAGATAAATGCCAAATATTCAGTGACTTTTCTCGAGATATTTTAATTCGTTTTTACTTTCATATGTTTAGATTTACAAAAAAACATTCGTACACTCCAACTCTCGCTTTTCTTATTATCTGTGTTCAATAAAAATGAAATCATTCAATAATTTCCATTTTGTTTGTTGTTTTCCTTTTTGCTAAAGGGTTACCATTTTGTTTGTTGTTTTCCTTTTTGCTAAAGAGTTACCATTTTGTTTGTTGTTTCAGGTTATGGCAACACACCAGTCTTGATCCGAACATTATGCATGTACCTTACAAGTTTGATATGATGGAGAAGGCTCTTAAGCTAACATACTAAACGTCTTGCTTCAAATTTTCTCTCCAGTGTTTTGCCAGCTGTTTCAACACTCAAATTTATTCTTACAGCCAAATTTAAGGTAATCGTGCTGTACCATTCTTTTTTTCTGTGTGCTGTTTTATCATCTTAGATTCGAAGGGAATATTTCAATTACTTTTTACTGAATGAATTATTGTGTTCATTACATATTCAATAATATCTTTTTAGTGGGGAATGAGATAGAGCAACTGTGGAATTTGTCTTATTTCAATTGGGATACTTAAAACTATCCATTTGCTTTAAACGTTTTCAAATGTTATTTGATCATGTACCTTAATATCAAATATCAATACCCCAAGACTTACAAGAGGTTAACTTTTTCCCTTACTATCTCACTCTGCTATATACTGATTAAACAGTAAACGCTTTATATTTATAGATATGATGCATTTGTCTCCTGGCAAATCCCAAGTTGCCAGCTATGCTGTACAAGCTTCAGTCTAGCCAGAAAGCTCCAGTTGCTTTGGTGCCAAACTTGGAAGACGCTAGGAACATAGGAGTTTATAAAAAGGTAATCAAATTATAATTTCTGTGAAATTTTGTAAGATAACTTTTGTCATTAGGATTTCTATTTCTTCACATATTTCTTTTTTTCTAAACTACCAAGTCTTAGGTTTTAACATATATATAGGGATAAAGTTTTGGTTGTAAGACTCATCCAAGCTAAAAAGTTCTTTCGAGGTTTCTCTTGGGTAGCCGAGGGAAAGTTCATTCTTTAACAGTTATAAAATAAATTAAGATGCAGCGTTTGGAGATATGGATTTTGTTTTTCTTATTTTCTTCAAGCTTCGCATTTGCATTCTCTCCTCCGCATATGGGTTTTAGTTTCTTCTTGTTTACAGAAAACCTCCCTATTTCATTCATATTTCAGGCGGAGCATACTATTTCCAACTTCACCTCCCATCAAGGTCGACACCGCTGAATAGCGGCTGGAGATACTTGGAACGATATGGTTATCATTATGGAAGTGATTATACACGCCCTCTACTTGCCATTGATCAATTTGTTTATAAGGTTTGCTTTTCTGATGAAACAGTGTGTTTTAGTGATAATTCTTAATTCAATTGTATGATCCATCGTCCTCATTTTTGGTATAAAGAGTGTGAATTGCTAAATTCTTCTGTTTCTGTGTCTATGTTTCAGGCGCCACACTTGCAGCTAGAGCCACTGTGTTGCTATTTATCGAATTTGAGTATTTTAGATTACAAAGCTGTGAAGTTTGTGCCATCTTTGTTAGCTATTTTAATTTTCTCTACAGGCTGCTGCTGCTATCTCAGTTTCAATTGTAAACAAAACGTTCTCTTAGAAGATCCGTCTTCAAGGTGATGCATCCAAATCTCTCAAATACCTTTTCTATTTCGATCTCTATAAGCATAGAGATTCACACATGAGACTAAACTTTGGATTTGCGTTCTTTAAGCTCTGTTTGTTTGATTCTTGAGTTTGATCATAAGCCTTATCCTTGCTTGTGATGTACCACTTTTTCCTTTTGCAGCAGAACAATAGCATAAACTTCAACAGTAAGCCATGGTCATCTTCCTTAGCATTGAACCAAAGAACAACAAGCATAGGGGATTCAAAACGGTACACGAACTCAACAATATGCATGTCGGTTCAGCAAACAAGTAGCTCCAAGGTCTCTGTCTCTCCTATAGAGTTGGAAGACCCTAAAGATCCTCCATTGCACTTGTACAAACCCAAGGAAGCTTACACAGCCAAGATCGTCTCCGTGGAGCGAGTCGTTGGCGCAAACGCCCCAGGAGAAACTTGCCACATCGTCATCTATCATGACGGTAACCTTCCTTACTGGGAAGGACAGAGCTACGGTGTGATCCCTCCAGTGAGTCATGTTCCCTTGTGCTCTTATATTGTTTCATTGTCTTTAAGTCAATCTTATTCTATTAATCTTGTGCGTGTAGGGTGAGAATCCGAAGAAACCAGGAGCCCCACATAATGTGCGCCTTTACTCCATTGCATCAACGAGGTATGGAGATTTCTTTGACGGTAAGACAGCGAGTTTGTGTGTGCGAAGATCCTTCAAAGAACAGCGTCTGCAGCAACTTCCTATGTGATTCAAAGCCCGGAGACAAGATTCAAATCTCTGGTATGTTAACTAAATACATATAGACACCTTGAAAGAAGATTTTTTGGACTTAATATAATTTTTCGAAACCAGGTCCATCGGGGAAGGTAATGCTATTACCAGAGGATGATCCAAACGCGACGCACATAATGATAGCCACGGGAACAGGAGTGGCTCCTTACAGAGGCTACTTACGTCGAATGTTCATGGAAAACGTACCAAACTACAAATTTGGCGGCTTAGCTTGGCTCTTCTTAGGTGTGGCCAACACGGATAGTCTTCTCTTCTCTAGGACGATGAGTTTAGCAAGTACTTAAAAGGACCATCCGGAGAACTTTAGGTATAAAATTTTGTATTAGTCACAACCCGCGCATCGCGCGGGCTTAGCCCTAGTTTTTATAAATGCACCAAAAACTAAACTCTACACCTACCAATATAAACCCTACACCCTAAACCCTAACCCCATTTATAACCCCCCCTAACATCCTAAACCCTAATCCCACATTATTAACCCTTTCTCCCATACCATATACCATAACCCTAAATTATAAATTGGTTCTGAAATTGCTTTTATTGTTTAGTTTTTCTAAAAGAAATTGTTGTTATTTTTCTTTTGAATCGGCAATGTTCATATTAAATTGATAAGGAAAAAATGAATAAAATATATTTATAATGGTTGCAAGTTGTGCGAACATATAGTTATTAATAAATCTACAAACACAAAATCCATCATTGAAATACTTGAGGACAAAGCTGATAATGTAAACAAAATAGAGAAAAAATGATGTAAACAAAATACAAAACACAGTTCCAACTTCCATCATTACAAGGACTTGATGAGGAGAAGTGAGTCAAGTGACAATATCTTTGCATAAAACCCATCAACAAATATTCATTTCTAAGACATAAGACTGAGAAACACATCGGCATCACCAAAAATATAAAATACCTCCAAATTTCCTTGAACCTGTAGCTTTTAATGCTTGGGAGCCAACAAGTGAGAGAGAGATTAGAGAAAAGAGATGTTTTAGAACAACACGAAAGACAAATAGTTGCCAAATCTTTAATGTTTAGAAGACAAATAGATACAATGTTCGTGTGAGCATAAAAGATTAAGCGATTATTCATTTTCTCCCTAAACCCTAAACCCCGGCAACGGCCCCAGTTTGAAAACAAGATTTTTAGTAGATTCAAACCCTCAAATCTCTGCTCATATCATGCAGTATAGTTAAGGTATCAATCCAAATCTCGGAGAAGATTGGGTTTTAAAGATGCAAGAAAGCTTCAAGCCAAGAACAAAGATTTGGTTTTTATGAAATCCGAACGTTAAACAGTAAAATACAAACTTAGAACAGTAAATAACGGTCCAAATCCGAATTCAAAGAGGAAAGTTTCGACTTTGAGCTAAAAGACTTGAACTTTATAAAAGGAAATGAAGAAAGGCGATGGCTTTAGGTGATTTCGGATGAAAATCGAGCTAAAGGAAGAGACTTTAAGACTTAGAAGATAAAACCGAGTTTCTAGGCTAAGGAAAACGAAAGCAAGAGCTTATCACTATCGTGAATGAGCTCGAATGCAAGGTCAAACTCAAGAGCTGACTATCGTCAGTGAGCTTGTACACAAGCAAGCTTTAAACGCAGATCCCAACACCAAAGAACCCTCTAAACAAACCGCTATCGCGGGCTAGAGAAGTAGATCCCTTGTCTTAGATTTTCTAGCTCTCAAACACACTTTTGTTGTGTTGAGAGCTTGAGATCCGAGCCAGAATGATCAGAAATGAAGCCTTAAGGATACTAAGCAAGGAGAAACTCTAAAGGTCCTAGCTTTAAGCTCAAACTCCCTTTAAAGCTCTCAAACCGAATCACCTAAAACGATCTAAGACTACTCACTCATCCTGTTTGACAAACCGATTCTCATAAGAGGAAAGGTTGTTAACAAGTAAATGAATGTGATGAACAAACGAGTAAACAAGTACGTGATTTGATTAAAGGAAAAAGATCAAAGCTTACAAAGTCTAAGATCTCAACTAGAGTATTTCTTGGTGGCAAAATGAAAGACAAATTACAAGATGCCTAAAAACTTAGGACTTTTTAGTTTATATAGTGGAGACTCTAAAACCCTTCTTCCTTCCTTCCTTTCACTTAGGCATGGTCAACTCTCTTCTTGGTCAAGGAAAGCTTGTAAGGCGACAAACGGGTTCCTGATCCTGGTTCGCATCCTGGTTGCTCTTCGTCTTGACGTCTCCGACACTCCTTCTCCCAAATGGCTCCAAAGCTCCATTAAGTACCTGATTCAGACTCAAAATGCAATGTATATGCAATGCAAGTCCTAATGAAGATGCAAGTGTATAGATAGAGATATATGGATATAAATGTATGAGAATGAGACAGAAGGTGGAAATATGCATGTAAAGTATGCTAATGTATGTTAATATATGTGTATATCAACACCCCCAAACTTGAATCTTGCTTGCCCTCAAGCGAGAAGACAAATCTGAGAGATGCTGATATGTCGAGGACTCAAAACTCAAGGTGCAATGAGAGGAAATGAAGTCAATGATCAGGTTGAGAATCATAAAATGCAAGGCGAATGAGCTCTACTTCCAAAATTTTAGCCACACCCATCAAAGCAACAGAAGACACTAGACTCAACTTCCACAATGCATTCAAATAACTCTCATCCTTTAACATTCAATTATCAGAACCGTGAATCAACCACTCATGCATTTCAAAGTACTCGCTTGGCTTAAAGGGTAAGTTTCAAAGGACAAAGATGGTCCTGTTTTCTGGTTTCAAAATCAGCACAAGGGATCTCTCAAAGAAAAGGTTGAGCTTTAGTAGAATGCTAAGGGTAAAAACCAAGGATGATACAAGGCTAGACTTCCATCTACCCGAGAACAATGAAGCACAATCCCCTGTTTCCCAAGAATCCTATCTACCCAAGAAAGCATAACTTGCTTTTACCCTTTTCGGAACCTTTTTTTTTCTTTGCTTTCAAGCCTTAGGAGAGGTTTCTAAACTTCATCTAGCGGTTTGGGATTTCTTTTATTTGGCTTTTTAGGCTCTTTTTCTAAACTTGGCTTTTGCCTTTCTTTCTTTTTTTTCTAGCTAGAGCTTTTTTTCTTTCCCAAACCTTCACTAGAGAGCTACACTTTCACACTCTTCTCCTAAGAGACTCGGCTTAACTTTTCTTTCCCTTTTTAGGACTTTCCTTTTTGGAACTTTTCTTTCTCTCTTCTTCCTTTTAGAACTTCCCCAACCCAAATGGTGTTCCCCCAAACTTAGTCCTAACTAGCTCAAAACCGAGCTAGAATCTACATGGAAGCCTAGACCTTGTCGGTAAAAACCCAACACTTTCTACCAAGCTCAACCAAAAAGGCCTCACACACTCAGAAATAGCAATTGGTTTCAAAGAAAGGTTGGTTCAAGGTGGGGAAATCTACTTGGATTAACAAGAGTGGTGAAAAGGGTGAAAGATAATCCAAGTATGTATATGTATCCACGAGTTCTTAGCAAATGCACAAGGATGATAATTAGACATTCAAATTCAGGTTTCGATAGGCAGGATGAGAGATCAAATCACAACAATGCTTCAGCCATCTAGATGTCAAAGAGTGCATTCAAGGTGTGGTTCTTTCTTAACTTCAAGCTCACTCTATATGCACCAAATGATTCAAAACCGGATCATTGAAACCATTTCGAAAAATCACAAACTTTTATTCCTCATTGTCCTCTATGCAAATGGGATGATATGCATCTAGACTCAATCCTAAAATGCAAATGCTCATGATGCTTTTCTTTTTGGTGGAATGCAATTTTCGAAATTTTTCAATTTTTTTGGTTTTTCTATGCCATATATGCAAATGCAAACTACATGAGACTCAAGGATGAAAATTGAAAATAAGATTCACAGAAAACATGATCAAATGCTATGGACCTCTCCCCCAAACTTAAAATGCACAGTCTCTTGTGCATAAGAGAGTATGAGAAGAAGATCCATCAAAAGATGCAAAACAAAGAAAAATAAAAATGAGTGGTATTTACAATGATTTGAGTCTTACCTTATTCGTTATCAGGGTAGGGTGGTGTGGGACATCGTCAAGGTCGATTGGCTCCGTTGAAGACGTTGGAGGTGGTGATGCGCCGGTTTTTCTCTTCCGCTTGCTTCTCCTTAACGTTGGCTCCACGGTTTTAGTTGGTGATGCGGCTGATCGCGGGATCAGGTCTTCCCCTTTCCTATCCCTGATTCTGCAAGTGCACAGGTCAGAAGTAGTAAACGGGTATCGAACACAAGGACCAGATTACACACTACAAGTTATGAGTTTGAGAACAAGCTAGGGCAAAAGTATGAGTTGGTTGAGTGCAGAGAAAGTAAAGCATGCAAGTAATTAAAAGTAAGGATTCAATAGGAGAGAAAGCTAAGCAATAGGATAGTCTTGAGATAAGCAATTCAAGAAGCATGAAATCAATCAATTAGCGTTACCGCACTTAGGTGCTAATCTAGAACTTGAAACACTATGGTATGATCATTCCACTGTCGAGGCTCCGACCCCTTTGTTAATCTACCTAGTCGCTAAACTTTTGGTATGTCCCTAGGTGATTAAATCAAGCATTAGTTCGATCAAGATCAATTGTTCACAACCTACAAGTAGATCAACTGTCGCAGTCTAAAAGAGATTGCCCACCAAATACTAGTTCAGGCGAATGATACAGCACTGTCGAGGCTCAAATCAACCTAAACCCTAAACCCGGGTCGTGATGCGTGATCGGCCGAGTGGTTT